>CM023486.1:20374231-20474850 GCA_013339685.2 Hyalomma asiaticum
TCGGCGCCATAGCTTCATGCTGGTACACTACATGTGAGCGAACATTTCTATACACACATTGCACAAAATGAGCATTTCGCGCTTGAGTAACTTCTCGGCACAACTAATATTTCGTGATTGCGCATTTACGGCGACTAGACGGCATATCTCACGCACAGCAACCTCTATACCTAAGCGCATTGCCTACACATTGCGTCTGATAAAATTATGATAATAATGCCTTTCTTTTCGTCTGCATTGAAGAAGATGTCATGTCTGCCGTGTGCTTTGTAGGTAAGTGGGCTTTAGTTCCCGATGACCACTGATCGCTCATTGAGGCTTGTGTCTTCAATTTTCCACAGAGTCCGTACCCTCCAAGTAGTGTGATTTGTTGAAAGAAGTGCGGGAGCTTTCCAGGCGCGTTTTGAAACTAAACTGCTGCGTGAGGTGCTATAATATTTGGGGGCTCTTAAGTGTATGAGGATACTATCAAGAAAACTCTGCTGATCAGTCGTGCAGGCTACTTTCAACATACCTAAACAATACCATCGACAACTGATCGGCAGCATTTTCTTGATAGCACGCTCATACACTCAAGGGCCCTCTAACGCGTCTCAAGCGGCCGTTTTTATTGGCGTTTCGCGTGGACTGAAAGACGGACAGACATATGCTGAAAAACGACATCGATAGGAGACCCCCGTCCGATGTAATGCCGATATATTTGCCGATAATGCCGCTCCACTTCTAACTTTGCTTTTCTTCAATCACTGCCTTCCGCACAATGTCGTCACATCCGCCGCAACTGGTTCTGGCGAGAGCCACTACGCGTTGATGCGATCGAAGGGGCTGTGAGGACCTTCACCGCATGGTCAAAATATTAAACTATATGATATGGCTGATTTGATCAGTACCAAAACTGTACCCGGTCATATTTCTACGCGACCTGCAAATAAAAATGGTTGCATGGAAAGCGTTATAGGGCGTCTTTAAAGGACACGTTGTAACGAAACACTGGGCGCTGCAAACACACGTTCTCTAGAAGTTCTCATTGACCTGCTTGCGTTCGCATGCAATATTTTAAGCAGCGCGAAACACCGAGGAGCCATATAATGTCAAAGTTATATTGTAGGGGAGAAAAAGCGTGTAGGTATGTTTCGTTATGCGTTATATAATACCGGAAATGTCATAGTTGGGACTCCCTGGGTTTTCTTGGTAAGGCACGCGCAGTAAAGAAACGCCTCAAAGTTGAGCTCACCTGTCTGGATTCCTGATATGAATAGCAGGTGCCCGGATGGTCGTGAAGAAATGGTCTCCAGGAATGAGTTTCCACTTGGAAGCGGCTGCTATTTCTTCATCAGTGCACACAGAAAGAGCCACGTGCGTTCCTGCCTGCGTTCTACGGTAGCACTCTGAAAAACTACGCGCTATCGCGTCATCTATACCGATGATTCCGGCAAATAATATCTCAGTGATAAAGGCCATATCCTCTTTTTTCCCTGAAAATCCCAAGAATTCTCCCCAATCATTGTTAAAGCATGGCGTTAATGTGCGAACCGTGACAGAGCGCAGTAATTCCTGAAAAGATTTCACTGCCGGGACTTCCATCAGGACCAGGCGAATGGCGGTGAGGCTGGACTGGATGTAAAAGCCGAGAATCAACGTACCAAAAATCCAAGACGCGCTCGCCAAGCCTATAAATGTTGGACTACATAGATAGGTCGAAGGGGGAGGTTTTCCGAGCAACGTGCTGGCGAAAAACATCAAAATAGGAAAGTTATGCCGGTGCCTTTGTCCGCCATGGAACAGGCGGCATCGGATGACCATAGAGAATGCCAGGATGGAAAACAGCACCGTAATGCTCGCAGCACACAAAGGCAATGATCTCCAGGAGTCAGCGAAGGCGATCGCCGAAGCCTTCCGCTTTGCGGTGAAGAAACACATTGGAGACGGCAAGTAATGGGCGCCCGCATATATATGCGAATATTGCAAGGCGAACGCCGGCAATGGAGGCAGTGACATATCGACACGTTTTTCGATTACGTCGTGCCACAGTCTAGTCCCTACATCATCGATCGTATTGTTGAGCGATCTATACGCGTCCAATAACGCGAAAGCTTCTGAGTGAAGATAGGTATGAATGCCTTTCTGACGCAGCGCAGCCCTGTACCTATTGTGCTTGGGGAATCTTGTCGAGCGTTTCCCGTCGGAAAGGTACGCCAACGCGGTCCCCGTTTTTCGTGAATCGCAAAGACGATAGTTGTCCTCCGGGTAGTTTATATCCAAGGCGGTGACTGTTATTACATTGCAAAGTCTGTCAGCAAATTCTTGAAGGCTTTTTATATGCGAGTCCGTCGATAGGATGAACAGCCTTGCCGGTTGCAGGAATAAAATATCTTTGATTTTTTTCCTTACCACACTTGACTGTTCCAAGCGTGAGTGAAGTGAAAATACCAGCGTTTCTTGGTAGGGAGCTTCTTCCAACATCTTTAGGGAGTAACTTCTGCCCCGTTTCATAGGAATGTGTGCATTGAATTCACACCACAGAGCTTCCAAAGTGGCGGGCAGGAATTTCATCGGAATGGGCAGCTGCTTGGCAATCTCGTGAAGGCTTTCTGTATCGGAAGGGGAATACAGTAAAACTGATCGAATAATTGACACTCTCGAGGCATTCATCATGTAAAACATGGACGGTGATACCGTTACTACCGGCTGCAACGAAGGCTTCTAACAATACTGAAATTGAATAATGCTCTATACATTTGAGAATATCCAGTCATTGCCTTCTAAACGAGATTGCGGAAAGCGCAGAAAATGCAGCCGATCCTGGTGCCAGGTCTTTCGTGGCCGCCCTCGAGGAACAACTTGGAGTGCCTGCGAATGTGAAGAACACTGTCAGTTTTTCTGTAGTTTGCACAGTCGTTTAGAAACATGTCTCGCGCTGACGACAAGATGTGTTCCTCAGCTAAACCAAATAGAGGCTAGCCTCCGTGAGCGCATTCTTACGTTACAACGGTGAAAGCTTCTGAAGGCAACATGAGAGCTAAAGATATGCTTCAAAGAAAGGATAATGATCTACGACAATGTACCACTCGAGATGTTTACAACACATTTATGTAAACGCGCTGCAGCTTGCTATCGCATTTACAAGTTGATTTATGAGGCTTTCCTCTCAAAAGCACGATCCGATTATGAGAGACGCCGTAGGTCTCAGGAAATTTTCACTACCTTGATTTCTTTAACGCGCACTGACATCGTACAACACACGGTCCTCAACGTTTGGCCTCAGTGGAAATGAAGCTGCCGCGGCTGGTATTCGATGCCGTGACCTTCGTATCAGCAGCTCACACCGAAAGCCACTATACTGTCTTTTACTACTTCTACGCAGGAGAGCCGTGGCTACGAAGCCATCGAGCGCAAAATTCTTCCGTAGCGAGACGAAAGGCCATTGTTGAGACATCCGCCTGCGAACCGCTACTACCAATAGAGGCCCTACTTCATTATCCTCCTGCTCCTCCCAAGCCTGCAACTTCCACTTCAGGTCCCGCCATTGGCAGATTAAAAGGCGCGGAACGACAACGTTAACATATGCTCCCCCTCCGGATCGACCAAAGAGGCCTCTAGCGTCCAGAGTACTGCACGGAACATGCGATAGCACTAGCAGCAGTTTCATGAAACGAAAACCGCGTAGCACGAAAAAAAAAGGACGAGTATTTGCTTCTGTCAATATTCCAAACTATCCACACCTGCCGACTGAGTACTTCACAAGGCTATCAAAATAGATTTTCTGCGTAGAATGTGTTGCATAGAACTTCATCCGCAAATCCAGCGTCATATACGAAACCGAGCACGTCCTGCTTACCTGTTGGAAGTTGTGGAGAAAGAGATAACCAGCCAATGTTGACAGTGGCAATTTAACCCGCATTGATTCCCTAACCAGCAAATACACTCATCACAAGCGTAACAATGCCTACCAACTGCGCATCTCGCAATAGCGCAATGTTGAATGCACGTCTGTTATCGTCCACCACAAGAGCGCAAGAAGTGATCGCGAAATGCGTGTGGCGCCTAATGAATTCCTCGTAATTGCGAACCCATCAAATCACCCGTTCGCTAGTCTCAGGAAATAAAAGAAAAAAAGAAACAGCTGTTCAATTCACCGTTGTGCTAATTGTGATGATGGTCAGTTGTTTTTCTGTCAACAGGCGCCACCTGGTGATGCGGCAAACTTCTCTTCTTGCGTATTATTCTCTTGGCAAGACAATCACGAATTCAATTTCATTTTACAGACATTTCAGGCATGCTTCGCTGACAAAGGTTGCTCTTTGTAATTCACTTAGCATAAGCGCAGCAAGCGCCTAGAAGCGATAGTCAACAAATGCTTTACATTCGTACGCCGTATGTATTGATTTGCTATTTTCTAGTTTTTCTTCTGTGTTTCACCGTGTACGTCGCTCCTTATCTAATAAGCCTACGACAAGGCGATTCTCCTATGCTTGTTCGTTTTTTATTCCTAGTGTACAGCCAACACAGCAACCGAAAAACAAGGCACATTAGCCTATCAGGACCCGCTCCGCATAGCACCACATCTACAACAGCGTAAGGAAAAACAACAAAAAAAATAGAACAAACGGTACATTCACGTGTTTTTGCAAAGAGCGTCCATTTGAGTTTTTCGCGGCTGTCACAGATGTACTCTAGCCCCACTGTTTTGTCCACTGCCTGCCTGAAAGTTTCGACGCAGCATGGCGGCAGTTTCGCGAGGTATTGAACATGCGTGCTCGGTCATTTTTGTTTTAGCTTTTTAGACTTTCCGAAGGGAACTTGAAACTGAATGTATGGTAGATTTCACAACGAAAAGTACTCCTACCACGGTAACATGTATGTATGTATGTATGTATGTATGTATGTATGTATGTATGTATGTATGTATGTATGTATGTATGTATGTATGTATGTATGTATGCGTTTTCCTTGCACTCTAAGCGAAAGTGAGCTGCGGCGGGAGTGACTTGTCCTCTAGGGCCTTCCCCGATGGGATATTGACATTGACACGTGCACTTCTCTCGGTTTGTTGACGGCAGGGCGCGCCCTTATCACTTTCTTGCGAAATGCAGCAAAGGCTAAGCTTATATCGTACGCTGCTTAGGAATAGTATCCATCGTTCTCCAAAGCTTCAATAGCAGACGCAAACATTCTCGTGCTTTCTAGAAGAACAGTGATAACATGAGAACCTGGTGTTACGAATGTAAGAAGGCCGGCTTATTTGATCACTGGTCAGCATTCACCTTCTACCAACGCCTGCACACGCCGCTATCGATTTGCTGTCACGGGCTTGTTCCTTGGCTGGGCACACCGCCGCCCAATAAACAGTTCGGCTGTCAACGCCTTCAGGTCTCCTGCGTCCTTCATCGTCATGAGAACGCGACAGTATACTGCTGTAGGGGGGTAAACGTCTACTCCCTTACTCAACGGGGATTTAGAATGAACTGATGGGACTATACAGGTGCGTTTACATCCATCGAGTAGCTTTTGCGTGTAGCTATGGGAGTATGTGTTTAGATATATCTAGGAGTTGTTGCTGAAGCCAGCTAATCCTGTATGTAGTCCAGGACAATTCCTTGAATATTTGAATGAGTAATGGCTCCGCCTGAGTAAATTTGGTATCCTTTCGGTCCTTTCTTGTTCCGGTCGATTGACTTCACGTTTGTTTTCCTGTAATCTTTGTTTGTCTGCCTAAAATTTTGATAATCACTGAAGCCTATAACCGCGTCCACAATCATGGGTGGCGGTTCCCCAGTCGCGTCATAAGACGATATTTCAGACTGACACTGAATACCACCCGTCTGTTCGACGTGTGACATTCAGTGTCTGACAGGAGGTGTAGGGCTGATGTTCAGTGAGGTTCAGAAGAGCAAGAAGCCGTCAAACGTTTACACAAAACATTAATCGACCGCCGCGACCAAAATGTGCACTGGTGATTTGTTGTTTCGCACATGAATTTCACCCGCAGGCACTAAACTAACGCACACCCACACATACATGCCGATGATTCGTCGAACCGCCCTCGCGCCCTCGCGCCCCGTCGCAGTGGTCTAGTGGGTATGCTACTCGGCTGGGGATCCGAGGGTCGCGGGATCGAATCCCAGCCACGGCGGCTGCTTTCAGGCCCGTGTACTGTGCGATGTCAGGGCACGGTAAACAACTCCAGGTAGTCAAAATTGCCGGAGTCCTCCACTACGGCGTCCATCATCATCACAGCTGGATTTAGGACTTAAAACCCGAAAAAATCAATCACGACCTCGAACCCATAAATGTACTGGAGCTTCACACGGACGCACTAAAGCAACGCATGCGCGCGCGCGCGCTTCCCGACGCCTAAAACCTAAAATGGTTGTTAACGCTATCGTGAAGACTTTCTGACCAGGTAATCGGGAGTACGATTAGCTGGTGCGTTTTTTATGCTACATCACTTACCAAATGCGGTGCTCAAATGAGATATAACAACTTTCCTTGTTGAAGGAATACAAAGCTAAAAGCATGCTAGCCTAAATGATGAAGCACAAGGAGACAATACCCTGCTTTATTAGTTTTTAGTGAAACGATTTGTACAGGAGGAGCGCTTTCTTCGACCTAGGACTGTACCACCAACAATCATAACCATCGCACTTAAACCTTACTACGACGTCAAGAAATCTGATCAAGTTTTTCTGGCAAAGTTCACAGGTGAAGCTTGAAGGAGAACTTTGAAGGAAAACTCGAAGCTATGAAGCTTCGAGTTTACGCACAAGTTTATACCTTCAAGATAGTAAAACTCGTAGCTATGAGTTCCAAGCGTTAAGCTATGAACTTTGCCTGCTCGACTTTTCAAGGAGAGGTGTATCAGATTTCTCGACTTCGTGGTAAGATTTCAGTGCCAGCAGCTCATATACGGCCGCCGACAAACAAATAATGCCCCTTTCTGCCCTGCGGACTGCGCGTTCACAAAACGATCCAGTAACAAGCAGTTCGGTTTCGCTTCGGATGTTTGGCCGTTTGCAGACGCCCCTGGTTTATGGCGCGTTTGGGGAAGGCTCTGTCGCGTGTAATGCACTGTCTCCGCAGAAATGCGAGTCGTTAGAGAACTTTCGCTTGTGTGGAACTGTCGACGGCCCCTGTCCAGTGTCGAGGTGTCACTGCTGTTCTCATGTAACGTGCTGACGTGTACATAGTACCCTACCTACCTCGCTCTTTTAGGTTCGCCATATTGCCGTTTATGCCTTCCACAGCTACGCAGAGACAGGCTTCACTTTCGTCTTATCCCCATTCCTATGACAGAGATCAGCTACAGTTTTCCAATTTATTTGAAGCAGCTGTTTTCCAAAAATCATGATATTAAATCAGGTGGTACTGTTTAGAACTTCCTTAAAGGCCAAGTCCGTCGTAGCGTTGGCACGCGTGCATTCGCGGCGCGGCTAAAGAAGACCAACTCCGGCGATTTTCTTTAGCATATCAAGGTAATGGCTTGTCTATACTCCAGAGGCGCTCCTGTCACACTCGCGACCGTAGAAATGCTCAGCAAATGCGAAAGTAATTTCTAATGAGCAATAAAGTGCGAAACCGGAACCGAGATCCTACCCAGCAGAAACGTCAAATCACTCAGGCCGCCTTTTGGACGGTGCTACTGCATATGCGCCTTTCCCATTTCGGTAATGTCGGCGAGCACACACCTCGGAGGCCATAGTATGTTATCGATGCGCTTCCGTCGCTTTGCGAATGATGATGTCAACACACATTATGGCCAATAGTTGTACGAAGCCAAAGGGGTAATTTGGGGTAATTACTAAAATTCATTTTTTGTAAGCACACTGCGCACCTGTCGAGCCTGTAGTGTTGCAAAAATGATACAAGCGTGCAAAGGAGCGCACCCAGAGACATCTAGTGGGACCTAATGACCGCGATAAAACGCCGGAATTGGCATTTAAGCTGCGCCGGCGAATACGACGTCAACGAAGGTTCTGCGTCGCGGGCGTGGACATAGATGATGTCCTATTTCACGCGCTCGAGGTTGCCTCATCTAGACCCGAATGCACTGGGCGCTGCAGTAGCGGCGATGGCGGCTCGCGGGATGGCCACGTATGGCGAGTTCTCGGAATGTGCCCTGCCGCTGGCCTCTATAAAGGGCCGGCGGCAATGGGGACAATCCATGCGACGCAAAGCGTTCTGACCGGACTACAAATTTCTGGCAAAAAAGATCAGTTCTCTCCATTTTTAGCACAAACGTAATAGCGACGGTCATCCTAAGATACCAGCGATCGCTCTCTAGCTAATTTGACGTCCTGATAAGGCCTATATTCACAATTTCACCCGTCCGAAAACGCGGGCCCAACGGGCCTTGAATGCATTTCTGATTGGAGGCAAATACCCACTACACGATGGCTGCAACTGACACACTGGACAACTCTATGTACTCTCGAGGAGACTCGCCTCACCCGGAGGGATCCGCACGATTTGAAGTAGACGGCTCTGTTTTCTCATGTAGAGTTGGTTGATCAGCAAAACTCACCACACTGGTTAACATCGAACAAACCATTGTACTACGCCAAATCTGCGAAAATTTCGGACATCTACAGACAAATCACCAGCATTTTATTTGACTCAGCATACAAAGTTACAAATGCACATCGAGCTGAAATCATAGGACTTCTTGAACAAATAATGGAGGAGTGCTCAGACTTCACAGCACTGGTGGCATGGGAGGGCAGGCATTCTGAATAACTTCGTGACGTCGTATCCTCAACTGCTACATCGTCAACAACCTTGAACCAAGGGGTCGCACGTCACAACCCCGGGTTACTTCTTATGCAAATGCTGTTAATTGATGTATAACCCTCGCTACTACCGTTGCAATGTCAACATACCTAAACCAAACTGACCCATATCCAACCGCCCACACGCAAAGAGTACCCAGGAAAGACCACTCCCACATCATGATCCTAACATCACTCGTCTCGTCCGCTACCCCAGTTGCCGACCTGTTTAGGGCGCTCAAGTCAAGCATAGATCCTGTCAACAAGATAAGTGGCCTCATCATGCATAAAACAGCATGACCTAATGCTTGCCGATAGTCATGATGCGTTAAAACGCCTGCGCACGGAAATCCAAAAGAACATCGTCACTAGTACCAACATGTAAATAAAGATGCCGCAACGAATAAAACCATGGTTGAAAGTCACAGGTGTTGATTCCGACACACCATCATCCGACTTATTAAACGCTTCCAACAGACGAAATGAGGACATCACAATCAATTCAGCAGATGCAACGGTATGTGCCTCATATAGGGAAAGTCCTAGCAACTTCTCGCATGTGTTAGAAGTGTATCCATCATTATATCGGACTTTAATTAGTCGCGGCAGAATAGCTAGCGGATGGACGTCATGTGTGTTGACGAAAAATTTGCAAACCGCCTTTCGCACATTCTGTGCAGCATATGGAAACCCTCGCCGTCCATGTCAAATAAACCACACACCTGAGAGAGCAGTACGCGTGCGATGCGGGAGTCCGCATCTCGGATCTGACTGTTCGGTGTCAGCTAGGGAGACGGGGGCGTCATGAATTGCCTCAGACCGCTGGGGACCGCCGATGTCCCGTGCCATGTAAGCGGGTAGCACGTTTAAACGCACGAGCAGATTATGCCTAATACTCTTCAAAACGATTGCACGACAGCACGCGACCGAACAAAAACCACATCGCTAGAGGCTTCCCAACCAACCACCTACATTTTCTTGCTAAACAAACGCTCGCAACTAAACCTCCACAACCGCGTTTGGTCGTGCGCGTTGCCTTTACATTTTACCTCTTGTGCACAAACCCCACATTATCTTTTTCGCATCCTCAAAACACCTCTCGGCACTCTTACACGTGCCACTGTTGTCGCCCAGCAAACGCTCACTTCAAACCATTGTTTTCCTTCGCATTACAGCATCGCCTACTGCAATCAGACCCTTTTTTACCCATAAATAGCCATACTAAACAATCCACAATCAACATAGCAAGAACTAACATATTTTAAAAAAGGACCAGTAAGTCCCAAAACAGCATGAACTCCAAATTCACAATAAGAAATCCAAAACGAGAAACTACCCAGGGGGCGTACCTACATTGTCCTAGCCATGTACCAATGTTCGATGAGATTGGCACGAACATTGCGACAAATTTGGCATAAGGGCCAAGTGGAACTTCAACCATGTAGGAAAGGCGTTCATGCCAGCATGGGCTGGCACTTACTGCTGTAGTTGCCAAGATGTTAGAAACATAATCCCGATTCCCGAATGCCATGTTTGGGATTGCTTTAACAATATAGAAGCCAAAATTACCAACACTGCCCTAATGCAGGGCTACCATGCAGCCAGGAATATGCCATCCTATGCCAATGTTCGCTAGCCTGTATTCCCACTGGCCTGCCAATATAGCTACTGTTAAGGGATCTCTTTTCACTGGCATTCTTTTGCCAGCGGACTTCACAATTTTCTTCAAAGTCCTGTACCTTACCAGCCATGGGAGCCACAACTCTGCGCAATCTTCAAGGCGATGACTTTTCAATGCGATATTTGCCGCACTGTGCAGCCTCTGGTCACGTTTTTTTTCTTTACTGCATCTTCTATGTAACTGGCTTGCCTTTCCTCAATTTCCTTTGTGTCAATAACAAGTGTCCTGATGCTGTAATATCTAGTAAAAAACGATGATAAAAAGGAAGCAGATGTCCAGTATACAAGCAATAGACAAATGAGAATACTGAAATAAAATATTTAACATTTTAGTTATAAACATACATATGAGAAAATAATTCAAATATACAATATTTAACCTACTGCCGTGAAGTACGACAACCCGAGAAGGAATTGGGCAAGGCACCATGGAAACTGGGCTGGCTGGGGCTGCAGATGTGAGGTGTTCATGTCTGCTGGTTGGCCAGAGTCCTATAAGCAACCACTCAGTATGAGGTAGCAATGGTGGGCTGGCCACTACCCTGAATGCAGCAACCTGGCAGAAAGGCAGCATTTGTGGGCTGTTGATTTTCTCTACTAGTAGAACAAGGATCATTCGGCAGCCACCTTCTGTTGAAGCGCTTGCTTCCAACAGAATTTTTTCTCACATTTAACATCTGCGTAAAAGAATAGTAAAACCACACTGTAGCATGCATGCAACACTGCAAAATCACGATAAGGTAGTCATCATATTCCACTGCTAAAAACAAATGTAACACGCCTATTGTGAAAAGAACTGATTACGAAAATCAGGAAGTCTTTGGTAAAAGAGATTAGCATTACGCTGGTGCAGAAAGTGCATTGAAAAATTAACGTTGCACACAACCGCTTCTCTATTTTGAAAAGGTCATTACAGTCTTGAAAGCTACTAAAACAAATCTGCAACTATTGTTCCATTTACTGTAGTGTGCTTTTGCACAAAGGAGAATACAAACCACAGATGCACCAAGCGCAGACACTTGCTTCTACAGTTTCTTGAACCAAACGTGCTTCTCTGCACAGCTGCCACCGCATCCGCTGAGTGTACGTTCAGAAATATGTGTATAATTCGAAGTCTTCAGTAGCTTCGTTGTTGTCACCTTTGACGATGCGTTCTGATTGCACTTAAAGAAGGCGCGCTGCTTTTTTCATGTACAGATTCAAATGGAGCGCTGGGTCCACTGCGCAGGCAAAAACATGGATAAGCTTGATGAGGAACATTTCGACGTGGTCTTGCGGACGTACGTGCTATGTGCAGTTAAAGACGGGAGAAAAGTTCTTGAGCAAGCCAAACAAGTTCTCGTCCAAGGTATGTGTTTCACTTCGATTTTTCAATCCTGAATGATGACGTTTCTCAAGACCAAGCAAAACTTTTACTGGAGTCTCATGAGGGCCATTATCATGTATGAATAAGAGAACTGTAAGATCATTGGAAAAGTGGCAACTTGGTCAGCGGCCAAATTTCCCAGTCATTATAAAGCGTTATCTTCTATTAGCTTTCACCTCATATGAGTCGTTTAGTAGAAATGGAGGGTCGAGCCAAAAAGGGGGGATCTTTGGGTCAGAAAGCTGTGATGCAGCACTAGAGGTTATCGAGGATGGCCGTGGTCTGGGGCAGAACGGTCCACTTTTAGTTTCTCCATAATGTTTTTTTCTACTGTCACGTGGCTGTGACACGCAGCACTCGAGACGAAGCACGCAGGACTCAGGGTGATGTCAGGCGAACTGTTTATTGGGCGAACTGGTGGCCAGGAAAACAAGGCCAATCGCAATTGACAGCAACAGCAGCGTGAACAGTCATCGGTCGACGGAAAGACTGACAAGCGCCGTAATGCGTCGGCTCTTATACACGCGTCATAAGGTGTTCTCGCATTATCTCTGGAATTCCAGAAGGCACTGAAATGTGCGCGTCAAGCATGCAAAGTTTCAAAACCGCTCCACATGGTTCCAGCAGTCGCATGCAAGACAAACGCGGCCTACGCTGCGCGCAACAGAAAGCGATAAGAGCGCTCCCCGCAAACAATCAAAACCAGCGCGCGTATCACTGGGAAGCGATAACGGCTTTCCACTTAAACCAAAACAACCGCACGTGTCACTACGCTTTGCTCAATTTTTTAATCATATAAAATCTATCTTCAAGAACCTCCTCGTCAGACCCATCAGCACTCAGCGTGGTGCTCAGCCTCCAGCTACACGAATAAGGAAGAACCTAAAAAAAAAATTAATTGCGAAGCGATGGAAACACGCGAGCCGCTTCTGTGAAGCGGCTTGTGGCGCCATTTAGTTTGCGTACCGCATCTTCCTCTCTCTCGAGTGCTTCGGAAATGGGCGCTGCTTTCTTGGATGAGCCGCTTTAAAGGGGCCCTGAAACCATATTTTAATCGCTGAGTTTCGCATCGTAAAGGGTTCTTTGTATTGTTTTGAGGTAAATGCAAAAATAATTTTCTAGATGGATGGACGTTATCCGGGCCGCGTCTGCGCATCGCTTCCATCTTGTCTGTAAAATTGGCTGCACTCGCTGAGGCAGTGGGGCGTGAGTGTCTTAGAAAGTGGAGCTCGCATTCATCGACGACAGCAGTAAAGCTCCTGCAGCTCAGGAAGCGATTATTAGCCCGTACGCGTGACTGCCCTGGCCACCAAGCAGTGGCCAGGGCAAGATCACAGCATAACTTGCCAGGAATTGGCAAGTTATCCAACTTACCAAAGTGCCCGGTGCCCCTATAAAAATTGGAAATGAGTTTCTTACAAAAGTCTAATGAGTTTTGAGACTACGGTCATACGACTTCCTAATGTGTTTCTTTAGAATACTTTTATGTATTTGTAATGTCTTTCAAAACCGTATTTGCCACCGGTATTCTGATGCATTTCCACAGCAGACTTTCCAATGAGCACGTAACAACTCCTGACATTACAATCTATTGAGGTTCTAATGTGCCACTTTGGAATGTCTTAATGTGTTTCTAATGTCATTCAGAACCATATTGGCCACCGTCATTCTCATGAGTCTTGACACTTGATTTTCTATAGAGCACGAAATGACTGTTGACATTATAATCTACCGAGTTTCTAATGTGTTTCTTTGGAATATTTAATCTATTACCAGTGTCACTCAACACCGTATTGGCCGATGCCATCTGATGAGTCTTGACACCTGATTTTCTATAAAGCACGCAATGACTATTGACATTACAGTCATTTAACTGTATAATGTGTTCTTGCAGAATCTTTTTATGCATTCCTAATGAAATTCAAAGCCACATTCTCCACGACCATATCGAAGGAGTTGTCTTCTAGCCAGCCTGAATTAAGACTTAAGTTTATGCGATATGGCCAATGACATGATGACACTCTGCAACAAATCAGCTGCCATGCATTATGTGCTTGAATTATACGATTTGCGATTTGTTCATGGCACTGTATTAACTGTTTGATATATTTCCAGCCAAGTATCAAACAAGTTAAACGATGCATCTTCTGCACTTGTACTTTATTTAATAGGAAGCACACAAATGCATTTAATGATATAGTCATCGCATTCGCATGGTTGCAGTTGTCACATTTACTTTTCTTTTTACTTAATTTCCCAACGTAAAAGACATGACACACTCTTTGAGACGTACAGGATGCTTGTCAGAAAAATTGCTTCATGTACACCCCGCAAGAAAAGAAAGGGCAGAAAATCAGCAGCAGTTCTCGGCAGTTCCCCGCAAAAACCGACTGCATGCACTGCTTACTTCGTCATGAAGTAAATCTGAATTTTTTATATTAGTAAATGGCATCATAGGTTCTATTTATCCCACACATGAATTAGATTAATGGGCATTAAACTAACACGCACGAGGTACATTCACCACTGTGTAGGTGACACGGAATTATTAGAGGCCTTGAATTCTTCATGAATAAATGTTTTCAGAATAAGCTGGGGTAGAACCCCTTTTTTCTTTTTTTTAAACTAAGGTAATGAGCAAATGTTACCATGAAAAAGATGCAAACGAAAAAAAGATAAGTGTACGCTTACCTCCACAGTCTCCTAATCCAAAAAGAAAGAACTTACATGCAAGAAAAATATTTAAAAGAAGTTGTGGTGCAGTACACAAAAATAAATTAGACTATATTTAAGTTCTATGGTGCAGTCTGGAAACTGTTGACTATTAAGACATGCAACAAAAAGAGATCCAGAAATGGAGGTGGAAGTTTTTTAGTTGCAGAGTGCAAAGAGCGTAAATGAAAAGGTTTTCTGGATAAAGCTACATTTACAACTAATGCAAAGGCAGAGCGGGAGGTTCACGTTGGTGTGCAATCACTACATCTACTTGCAAAATTAAGATTGCTGAATAATCAAAAGTTACATGCTGTGCTTGCATGCTCCTTTGTTTCCTTGTCTTTATGAGGGCTTGCCCTGGAAAATCCAATATCAATGCTTTTGATCTGTTATAAGCTTGATTCTTCCGCAGAGGTGAAAGCATACATCGTCTTGGCTACACCTGGTACAGCACAAAATAAAAGGGTGGTTACCCGAACTAAATAAAAACTGACAGCAAGTTGAAACAAATGAAGACATTAGTACGGCATTCGAGAGCTCACTTGCAACAATGCACTTTGCAATGGAGCAATAAGTAGGCTCAAGTTCAAGTTCCTTTATTTTACCACATACACGGAATTTCACATAAGTGGTTGGGACGGGGGAAAAGAAACGCTGCGTTAGAAACAGCTTGACTAGCCCCACGTCCCCGGTTCACTATGGCAGCATGGCAGTAAAGGTACACTTCAGCATCGGTCTCAAATGAGAAAAACACATAATATCCACAGAAAACATATTGTAACGCGCCATGGTTGGGGGTGGACGCTCGACGTTCCCCGTGCTGCGCGGCCGTGCTCCCCTTTGCTGCTGTCGAACGCCAGCTCACTGCAACCTCCCGCTCACGGTCCTGCGTCCTGTGTTCTCAAGGCTGCCGCTTCTTCGTAGCTGTCCTGTCCTGGTCGTCCAACCGTGCCTTGGCGCATCCTCCTGGGGGGTGCGGCCAAACTGCGCGGTGCTGATCTAGGCTCCTTAGCCTGATGTCTGTTTCGTCTCCCGGCCAGGCGAACCCTGCCTGGTCGGCTTCCCTTGCACCTAATGATTTGCCAATCGATCTCTTTCTTCGCAGCAGTCTGAACAGCGTTCCTGTGGCTCTGGTACCGACCAATGGAGAGACAATTCGAATGAAAAATCCCAAACTGATTCAGGAAGAGCTCCGGACCGCTACTCCCCATTACCAGCAGATCACTGAGGTGCGACAATTCGGACGTGGAGGTATTCTGTGCTGTTCGCCAGACCAGGCCTGTATATCTGACCTGCTAAAGTGCACAATTTTCGCTTCCCATCCGGTGAGTTGTTTCGTTCCTCCCCACTTAGCATGCGTAAAGGGGCTGGTTCGTGGGGTGGACTCGAGCCTTACACCATCAGAGATACTGGATATGTTTTCAGTGGCAGGAGCTATTTCAGTCTACCGATGCTCTCGTTCCGTCGAAAACAGTAAGATCCCCACGGAACCGGTCATTGTCACATTTGCCGGCATTACTCGCCCTACAGAAATCAAGGCGTGGCCTCTCATTTACGGGGTTGAATCGGTGTCTCCTCGCCCTTTACAGTGCATTAAATGTTGGAGATACAGGCATAGCATTAAAGGCTGCAGATCAGGCGTGAGATGTAGAGCCTGTGGTGAAGCGCATGACTTTAACGTTTGTTCAACACAGGAAGTGCGTTGTTGTTTATGCAGTGGAGCCCACGCGGCCGATAATGGAGACTGCTCTGCGAGAACTTATGAACTTCAAATTCTAGAAATTATCGATCAGAGGCGATGTTCCCGACGCGAGGCCCGCGCTGTCCTTGCTGTGCGACCTCGTGGGTATGCTAGTGCTGCGAATCGTTTCTCTCAGGGGATACACTCATCATTGTGAGATGCTATTGCCTCAGCGGTAGAGAAGTTAATGAAGAAGGCGATGGAGAACCTTTTTGTGAGTTTGACAGAATCGTTAGCGCAAATGGTAAATGCACACATGAGTCAACTGCTGCAGACCATCACTCGGACGACTGAGGCGATCCCAGTTATGCCAGTTTTACCACCTTCAGAGGTCAGCCATAGTGAGCTACCACAACCTGGCCCATCAAAAACCAATTTAAAGAAAATAATCCCTGTCGAACGGGAACAAGGTTGGAGCTCAGACTCTGGATCTCTCGATTCGCAAAAGGACTTTGATTTTAGGACCATGAAGCGCCGTGCGTCCCCAGAATCTCAGGGTCTTTCAGTGAGGCTCAAGCCAAAAACTAAAAAATGCCAAAAAGAAATCACTTCGAAAAAATCATTCCTGAAAGACAGCATATTGGAGAAAGCAGTTATTTCTGCTGGTATCTCAGCAAAATAGGTCTTAAAATATTTCAGTGGAATTGTCGTTCAATATTTTCAGCAGCTTCTGATCTATTCTGCCTCTGTGCTCAGCACTGCCCTGATATTATAATCTTACAAGAAACGTGGCTCTCAACAGACAGGAGTTTTAGACTAAAAAATTACCGCACATTTCGTTTAGACCGTCCCTCTCGCGGTGGAGGTTTAGCAGTCTTTATTTCATCCAAAATTGCTCACCGGGCTAAAATTATGTATCAGACAACTACTCCAGGCAGTGAAATACTAGCTGTAGACATTTCACTCCCGGGATTTCAGCCGTTCTCGTTAATTAACGTGTATTTGCCATCCGGTGTTCATAATAGTAATGCGCTAGACTCGGTCGTCTCGCATTGCAGGAAGGATATGCTACTGGCTGGAGATTTCAACGCTCACCATATTTCGTGGGGCTACAGAACAGATCTGAGCGGGAAACGGTTGTGGGATAGGGCTGCGAAGAATAATCTAACATGTGTTAACTCAAGAACACCAACTTTTATTGGCAACCGGACATTGTCAGCGATTGACCTTACGTTCTGCAGTGCCGGTCTTTCTATATCATCGTGGAGTGCTGTCAATTCAATTACCAGTAGTGATCATCTTCCTATAATTTTCGAACTAATTTGCCCTATGATCTCGTTGAATAGACGCAGCGTCACTCATGTCAATATAAATGTATTTGAAAAGCTTCTATGCAGAGCTCTAACTAATCAGGTAGATGACGATGAGGAGCAGACCGCATTAAACCTCAATTCAGTGGTGAAAGATTCCTTAAAGGAATCCACGTTTTCCATTCAGGTCTCGAAAGTGGACTCTGCTAATCCTTGATGGACACCTGAATGCCCACGGGATTACAGATTAAGAAAAGCAGCCTGGAGAAAATTACTTTATAACCAATGCCCTCGGAATTGGAATGATTATAAATACGCGGCTGGAACGTTCAGGCGTACAGTCGCCAAGGCGAAGGATAACTATGATAGTCAGCGATTTGAATTCTTATCAAAGTCAGACAACAGAAAAGAGCTTTTTAAATTTCTCAGGACTAATAAAGCACTTCCGGCTTTGATCAATGTCGATTCAGTTGTCCCTACGCCAAGAGAGTTGGCTAATCTGCTCGAAGAAATAGCTAAAGGGCTTGAAACCCGTTTTGCTTCAACTTTGACCACTCACGCCCACGTTCCTGCCCGCGGTGATGACTTTGATGAAGTCACAGCTTCGGAATTAGCTGGTTTAATAAGAGTGTTGCCCAATTCTGCGCCAGGACCTGATGGCATCACTACATCATTATTAAAAACAATACATAAGGTACTGCCCCAGGGCCTCCTTGCACTTGTTAACCACTCGATTAGGAATTCATGGATCTCCCTGACTGGAGAGTTGCTAAAATAATTCCATTATTAAAAAAACAGGGTGCAGGATATACATTAGATAACATTAGACCAATAGCTCTTACATCTAATCTAGTGAAACTCATCGAAAGAATCCTTTACAGCCGGATGGATAATTGGTTAATTGAGAACACGATTTTGAGCCCATACCAAATTGGTTTTAGGCGTGGCTGCTCCATCTGGTGTGCTCTTGTAGACCTAGAAAGCCGAATACAGCTTGCTCGATATCACAAACAATATGCCGCTCTTGTGACTCTTGATATCACAAAAGCTTATGACAGTGTTGAACACTCTAATATAATCAGTTCACTTCATACCGCAGGACTACCACAGTATTTTATATCATGGATATACGCTTTCTTAGAGGGCAGAGAATTTTACTGCTGGCAACAGGGTTTGTCGTCTTTAAAATATCAACAATCTAGAGGCCTCCCCCAAGGGTCGGTGTTGTCCCCATTACTTTTTAATATACTCTTGCGCTCAATCCCTATCCAAGAGGATGTACAGGTATACGTATATGCCGACGACATCGCAGTTTTTGCGGCAGCAAACGATATTCACACACTGTATCAAACTCTGCAGGCGTACATGGACAGGCTTGAGACGTGGCTGGAAGGAATTAACTTATCCTTAAACATCGGGAAAAGTGCGCTTATAGTTTTTCACCAAAGTGTTCCGGTGCATATCGCGTTGTCGTATAAACAAAACATTATTGCGCAAGTTGACTCGCTAATGTATTTAGGGGTCACTTACAATGAAAAACTGAACTGGAGTCAACACACCGAAAATATAGCAGCTAAGGGAGCTCGTGCGTTGGGGATTCTTCGTCGGCTCAGCTCCATTCGTTCCGGGCTTCGTCGTGACGTCCTCATCATGGTTTACTGCATGTATATCCGACCGATACTTGAGTTTGGCTGCGTCTTGTTTTCTGGGGCACCTGCTGACAAAATAAGGCCATTGGTACTTCTAGAACGCGAGGCATTACGTTTATGCCTTGGGCTCCCGAAATTTGTCGCAATCAGTGTATTATATCAGGAATCACGCCTTCCTTCTCTTCATAAAAGGTTCCATGTCCTAACAGTGCGAACATTTCTAAAAATTTATGCATCTCCCCAGAGGAGGTCTCAATATATTTTTATTAATCAATCGGCCACATTTTTTACCCATCATTGGTCTAGATTACGTTGCCCCCAAGTCGTTTTTGCGCAGTCACTCTTGGATCCTTTACAAGTGCACCTAAGTGAAGTTGTCGTGCTAAATGACACGGTGCAAGCAATTGCAATTGAATTTGATAATATCTTCCCAAGTAACGCTAAACACCTGAGTCACTCTTACCCCAATGGCCTCTTAGAAGATCACCTGGCTCAGATAGACACAAAAATCGTGATAGCGACTGATGCGTCAGTCTGGGAAGAGAAGGCAGGTGTTGGTATTGTGTCCTCATCTCTGAATTGGTCCTTCTCCATTCGTTTACCGGACTTCACGCCCATTTTCCAAGTGGAACTATTGGCAATCGTCTTAGCTGTACGAAAATTACCCCAGTCCTTCTCATCAGTCGCCATTCCAACTGACTGTTTGTCCGTGTGTGCATCTCTCAGCGCGCCTCATTTATCAAGTACACTAGAAGCATTCTACTCTCTTCTGCCAAGACATTTACGCCTCATTCGATTGATATGGGTGCCTGGACACAAAGGTATAACACTCAATGAATATGCGGACGCGCTCGCAGTGTCAGGTCTAAATGGCCCGGTAATTTCTGTATTGCCGACGTCGGCGTTTGTTACAGCTGCGCGCTTCTCAAAATATACTACCTGCAATAATTTTAACAAATCTTCACTAGCCAGCACTGACTTATGACACTCGGCTTATCCGTGGAAAAATAGATGGTGCGAAACTAGAAGAGCAGAAATCTCAATCACTAAATTACGATGCCGAGTCCCCCCACTGAACTTTTACATGTACAGGTCTGGTTTGGCTCAATCACCGTTGTGTCTGAATTGTGATGAGGATGAGTCTCTGGAGCACTTCTTCATATCATGTCGAAGATTCAACACCCCACGGAAAAGGTTTCTGGAAATACCCTTGAGAAACATGGGTTCAAATTTATCTCTTCCGGTAGTGCTCTCTCTTGGTGCGACTATTCTTGGATTTAGTCACAGGAATGTTTGCAAGGCCGTATGCGATTTTCTTCGTGAGACAAAAAGAATTAAATGTTGATCTGCTCAGTTCTTTATTTAATATACATATTTTAATAATGATCTCAGTACGTGAGAACCAATCTCCATAGCGTTCGCTTCTCTTTTATAATTATGTGCCTTCAGTCTTCGCAGAAAACTATTCCTTTAACCTAAATTTGATTATCAAATTTGTACTACAATTTTTTGCATTTTATTAGGAGTTCTCTCCTACACAAATCTCTTTTTCGGTTCATGGCCGATCCCCCAGTGTGGGTTGCGCCAAGATACCCAAGGACCAACCAACCAACCAACCCTCGCGCGAAAGCGGCGAACCTGGCCGCTGTCCATGGCGGTGAAACATCGTATAAAATGTTTCAAACTGGAGACATGCACAATCTCCGTACCACGGCAGCGGCAGTCAGAAGGCATGAAAATGGGAGTGACGTGATAGTTCACTGGTGAAGTTTGCTCGAGCACAATGGAAGGTCCGATAAAACGTGACTGAAACTTTTCACACAGACCGGGAACTCGGGCTGGGGACCACAACAACACTTCGTCGCCGGGGTGGAATGAAACGAGGCGGTGAGATGCTTCGTAGCGAGCCTTGCGTTCCTGTTGACTTGCTTCGGTGTTGAGGTGAGCACGACGGCGACACATAGCAAGGCGAGACAAAAAGTGCTCGCTTAGCGATGCGACGAGTTGACGGGGACATCGAAAAAGGAGGCGTCAAGCAAAGATTATGGTTGCCGTCCGTAAACTAGAAAGAAGGGCGAATAACCAGTAGTGCATTGGACAGCAGTATTACATGCAAACGTCACGAATGGCAGTACAGAGTCCCAGTTGTTGTGATCAGCGTTGATGTACATGGATATCATATCGGAGAGGGTACGATGAAAGCGTTCTGTGAGTCCTTTAGTCTTAGGATGATAGCTGGAAGTCGTCTTATGGATGGTGTTACAGGTGAGGAGGACGTCCTCAAGCAGTTTCGACAGGAAAGCCTTGCCGCGGTCACTCAAGAGCACGCGCGGAGCGCCGCGCCGCAAGAAGATAGCTTCCAAGAGGAAATTAGCGATCTCTTCCGCGGATCCAGAACGTAGCGCCGCTGTTTCGGCGTACCTTGACATGTGGTCTACGGCCATCTCTTCACATCCCTTTCCATCTCTTCCGCTCCATCTCTTTCCATCTCTTTCCGCCAGCTGATGTTGGCAACGGTCCGTAAAGGTCGATCCCTATTACTGCAAATGGAGTGTCGGGACATGGAAGAGGTTGCTAGACCCCGGCGGGTGGTAAAGTAGGTCGTTTGTGGCGTTGGTACAGCGAACAAGAAGCGATGTATTTTGCGACAGAAGTGGCATGGCCAGGCCAGGCAAAACGAGCGCGGATGCGGTCGTAAGTTTTATGAAAGGCGAGATGACCAGCCGTCGGATTGTCGTGAAAAGTCTGCAATATCTGTGCCCTGAGTGACCGAGGGGCGACCGGAACCCAACGCTGTCCTTCAGGGTGGAAGATGTGACGGTACAGGATTGAGTTTGCAACCTTGAAGTTCTTTAATTGCCGACGGGTCCGAGCATTAGGAGGACATGATGAGCCATGAAGGCGTTCCATAATTGAGTAGCAGTAAGCGTCGTTGCGTTGGTGTGCCGCGAACGTGTCGGGGTGGAAAGAAGGACGGCCATCGAGGGCGGCGAGTGACAGGACTGCGGACGATTCGTCCACAGGCTTGCTCACGGTGCGTGGTAGGCAGGGAGCGTCGGAAGGTGACGGTAGCCGACAACGACTAAGGGCATCAGCATCATTATGTTTCCTGCCGGATTTGTACGTGACGTCGAAGTAATATTCTTGAAGACGTAGTATCCAGCGACCTAGACGTCCGGATAGATTTTTCAACGTGGACAGCCAGCACAAGGCATGGTGGTCGGTGACGACCGTGAAGCGGCGACCGTGGAGATAAGGTCGAAATTTCTGTACGGCCCAAACAACGGCAAGACATTCCTGTTCGGTTATGGTAGAGTTTTTTTTCTGCCGAAGTCAGTGTCCGACTTGCGTATGCGACCACACATTCTTCAGAAAGTCTCTGTCTGTCGCTGTAACAAAACCGCACCGATTCCATGGCCACTGGCGTCAGTATGGAGCAGAGTGGGTACGACGTGAGGGTACGACGCGTACCCTCTGACGTGAGGGTACGCTTCAAAGTGTCAAAAGCCGTTTGGCAGTCGTCGGACCATACATACGGAGTTCCCGAATGGAGTAGACGGTTAAGCGGGGCCGCAATCGTAGCGAAGTCTCGGATGAAGCGGCGGAAGTACGAGGCCAGGCCAAGAAAGCTGCGCAGCTCTTTGAGGCGCTGAGGCCTCGGAAATCGGAGGACGGCGCTAACCTGCATCTTTCCTCGACGCCTCCTTTTTTGATGTCCCCGTCAACTCGTCCTCATCGCTAAGCGAGCAGTTTTTGTCTGGCCTTGCTATGTGTCGCCGTCGTGCTCGCCTCAACACCGAAGCAAGTCAACAGGAGCGCAAGGCTCGCTACGATGCGTCTCACCGCCTCGTTACAAAGTGGTGGAAGGTGCTTTCGATCCCTTGGTCCTCTACGACGACGCGGTTCCCTGGAGCTACGTTCGGGTCGCCGCTTGCTCCGGCTGTCCACTGCCATGAATAACGAACAGCAGCCTGGCCCCTCGGGCATCAACGCCCCCGCGCACCAGGCCGCTCCCCCATGGACCATCACCGCCCGGCAGCGTGAACCCACCATCTTCTCTAGTCTCCCGCGTGACGACGTAGAAGAGTGGCTCAAGGATTACAAAAGAGTGAGCGAGTACAACCACTGGGACGACCCTCAGAAACTTCGTCACGTCGGCTTCTATGTGTCCGACGTCGCTAAAACCTGGTTTTTTAACCACCCAACATCCATTCTGAAGTATCCATGCGAAAGCTCGACGGACGCGTGCAACATCCAGGAGAGATGTACACAGCGCACATCGAAGACGTCCTCGCCTTGTGCCACCGCGGGACTCAGCCATGAAGAAATCGGATCGCGTCCGGCATATTCTGGAAGGGGTAGGACACGTTGCGTTCAACGCTTTGGCGATCAAGAACCCCAGCACCGTGGACGATATCATCGCAACGTGTCGGCATCTGGATGAACTCCAAGCCATTCGGTTACAGCCAGACGCCTGTGACACCCAACCTTCTACGGATGTTGATTTGCGCACGTTGATTCGCACTTTGATACGCGAAGAGCTACAAGCGCAAGGACTCTCTTGTTCGCCCGTTCCGCAACCGTCTTCCTCCCCTAATACTCTGCGCGACATCATCAAAGAGGAGTTGTCCGCTATGGCTTGCACTGTGGCCTCCGATCCCCCGACGCTGCCACCCCCACCCGCGACTTACGCTCAAATGACGGCCATGCAACCCGCCTTTGCGCAGCGCGTGCCGCCTGTTCCTGTGCAGAGCAACATAGCGGCATTTGCACCCATTGCGCCAGTCCCAGCATATTACACACCCTGGCGCTCGTCCCGGCCAGTATGCTACTACTGTGGCATTCGAGGGCACATCTCCAGGTTTTGTCGCAAACGCCAATAGGACGAACGCCGCGGCTAAGATGTCTACGAAAGGGACGGGGCGTCCTCTCCAAGTCAGTACCATCGCCGCCCGTCGACGCGTTCCTTCTCACCACCTTCTCCACCCGACGCACCTCAGTGTTACCGTCCAGGGCGCCGACGCTCTCCTTATCCTCTTCGGCGCTCAACATCGCCCCTGCGACCAGTCATCCCCGCTTCTGACCACCGTTCGGAAAACTAGGTGCTGCAGTTTTTGGAGGGGGGAAAACTGCATCGCTCGGACAATACCCAGCACCTCCACCACTTTGTAAGGCAGGAGCACAGCTGTTGTCTCGAAGCCTTTATTTGGCCGAGCCTCGCGCAGAACGAAGATGGCGCTCACCGTGATGATGATTATGCATCGGTGAAGAAGATGAACGATGAATGTTTTGCTTCCAATATATATATATACTTCGAAGCGGAGGACGTGCGAAACAAAAACTTTTTTATTTTTCCAACGTTTCAGCCGGGGACTGGCCTTCATCAGGGAAAGCAGAATACATAAATGCGCTCTTCTTTAAGTACACAATAATATAAGGGGCCCCTAACACGTGCTCTATCACTATCACACAGTAATCAATGCAGCAGGGCAAATTATGCACGGTGCGAACAGGTCACTGCAAAAGCGCGTGGTCACATCTGATGCATTATCACTATCACACAGTAATCAATTCAGTAGGGTACATCATGCACGGTGCGCACAGGTCACTGCAAAAGCGCCTAAATACATCTGACAGAGCCGGCGTTTCCATGAAGCATATCACGTGAACAGCAGTGTAAAATCGTGACATGGCCGACAAACAGACGAAGAAAGCCAATTTTTCAGCAAAGAAACAAATTTTATAGCAAATAAACAATAGTGAATTTCAACAAACGCTTCAAAGTTACAATTCGAAAGGGTGCGAAGATCGGCAACCGAAAGTAGGGGAAAGATATCCAACGAAAGAGGGTAGCAAGAATTTGCGTATACATGATTATGATTAGGCTGCGGTCTTACTAGAGCTATTTCCGCGCCGAAAGAAACGTTAGCTTCCCTACATTTTCATTTATACCAGATGAAACAGCGTTACACTTGTGTATGAGGAATGACTCACGGAATTCCTTATCATGGTGCGAAATGAAACCTGATTCCAGTATAGTGGCTGTTAGTTTATCGAAGGAGTGACCAGGAATACTGACATGCTTGGATAGAGGGAGATTAGGTAGGTTTGTGGCATTCGACTTGTGGTTGTTCAACCGTAATCTAAAGGCGTTCTCGGTTTGGCATTATATTGGAGTTTGCAAATGGAGCATTCAAGCATGTACACAACGTTGCACGTGTCACAGTCGAAATCACCTTTTATATTTAATTGAAAGTTGGAAGCATACGTCGTCCTTGGCATACGTCGTCCTGGTCATGTGGTTGCATACCTTGCAACGGGGCTTGTTCCAGGGATGGCAGCCAGAATAAGTTGCAGGGGCCATTTTTGAAGATGTTAATAAGTCGCGCAAGTTCTTTGATCTACGATATGCGGCACGTGGGGGATCAAGGAAGATGCTTTTGAGGCGATCACTTTGCATTAATAAATTGTGATGTTTTTTAAGAATGCTATTGATGTTTGGGGCTAATGCGGAGTGTGTCAAAACGAGGTTTGTGTTTGAATGGGCAACGTTCTTCTTTCAAAGAAGAAGTTCCTTGCGGTCAATACCACTAGCTCGTTTAATGGCATCATCCACGATTTCAGGTGGGTATTTTTGTTTCTTTAGGGCCTCCGAAAGTTTGGTGCAGTTTTCGGTGAAGTCGGAATCTGTGGAACAAATCTTTTGGAAACGTAGCGCTTGACCGATGGGATCGCCGTTTTGCAGTGCTTTGGATGAGAGCTTTGGAAATGAAGATAGGGTTGGCTATCCGTAGGTTTCCTAAAGAGCTTAGTCGTCAGCTTATTGGCACGTATGGTGACTGTGACGTCAAGAAAACTGATTGATGTGCTTGAGTATGATTTTGAGAAGGAGATGGCTGGGCGAGCATTGTTGAAGTCTGCAATGAATGCCAGAAGATCCGCCTCCCCTTGGTGCCAGATCAGGAAGACATCGTCAATATAACGCCTATAATAAAATAGTTTGAGCACGCAAGTATCCAGAAATTTGTCCTCGAGTTGGCCCATAAATATGTTTTCATAGCTTGGCCCTATTTTCGTACCCATGGAAGTCCCACTGACCTGCACATAATGTGTTCCATCAAATTCAAAATTGTTTAACGTCAAGATTAGTTCCAGTAACAGCGCCACTGTTGCGCTATCTACCGTTTTGTCGGAAACCTTGTCTTCATGAGCATGTAATACTGCTTGGATGCCATCCGTATGTGGAATGTTGGTGTAAAACGAGGCCACGTCTAGTGTTGCCAGTAATGAACCAGATGGTACGTCCAGGTTAATGATATCGAGCAAAAATTGGATTATGTCTTTGAGGTATGAGTTGAAAGTTGGCGGAATATCTATAAAAGATTATAGACGAAGCTGGAAAGTGGTTCAGTGACGGTGCCGACAGCAGACACAATAGGACGCCCCGGATTATTCGGTTTATGAATTTTTGGCAGGATGTAAAATCGTCCCAGTATGGGGCTGAGGGGAATTAATGACCGTCTTGTCTTCTCACCGATTTTGTCAGCCTTGACGAGATCATTTATACTATTCCAAACAATTTCCTTGAACCGCTCCTTCGGATCGTTATCAAGGCGCCTGTAGAAATGCTCGTCATTTAGCTGTCTCTGAACCTCGGTAGTATAAGCCAACTTATTCATCACCGCTACAGCTCCACCTTTATCTGCCGGCTTGAGAATTATGTCTTTGCGGCCTTGTATGTCGAAATGACGTACGATTCTTGTAGGCCTCTAGGATGTCACCTTGTACTACTGATATGTATAGATCAAGAAACTTTTCACGTTGTGCTGGAGGCGTCCAGAGCTCACGCGATTGCCATTTAGGGGAAGCTGGCCGTTCATGAAAGAATTCTCTTAGCCGTAGGTTTCGCGCAAAATTGTCTAAGTCCTTAACCAGCTGAAACTCATTATAACCACCGGTTGCGGGACAGAAGTTTAAACCTCGAGCGAGGACCGCTACTTCAGACTTAGACAGAACGACATCAGATATATTGACAATGTTAGTGGACTGATGTATTTGTGTGTTGTTAGGAGCCGGTGTCTCCTGTGCAGCAGGGTGGCTGTTGTACGCAACCCCTGTCTCAGGGAGTCCTCTATCCCGGAGCAGCATTTTGCATTTTTTTGAGTGGATGTCAGCTTTTTTGTTCCGTTCGTATTCATTGAGGGCACTAACTTCTGAAGGGCTCATGGAGTGCGTCGCGCGGAGCTGTCGTTCCGTGTTAACCAGTGCTTTGGTAGACGTTTTGTAATGGTCGATAACGACACGTGTTAGATCTAACGAAGCATTCCACTTGTCGCTGTTGTGACCCGACAGTTGGGAAGTGGCTGGTTTCAACAAAAGTCGAAGCCCCTTAGGAACTATCGAAGCAGTTACATAGGTGCTAAGTATATATATATATATATATATATATATATATATATATATATATATATATATATATATATATATATATATATATAAGCAGTGAAGGAACGGACGAACGTGCAAGAACTTTTTACTTTCCAACATTTCGGCCGGTGGTCCGGCCTTCATCAGGAAAAAAAATCGTGTTTAGAAACTCTCAAGGCTGGAGTAGGGAAAATGGTTACAAAAGGTCTACTGACACTAGGAAGACTTAGCTACGTGATAAATACAGAACATGGGGTAATGTGTGGAGTAAACTTGATAGACACCAAAATATAGTGTCCAGAGGAGTTTGTCCAGGAATGCATTAACCTTAATTACACCCCAGACTCGCCCTCCTTCTCAGTCGTGGGTCAATGAGGCACCGCGATTTACACCTTAATCAGTTTATACCCCGACACATGAGTCACTGCTGGAAGCTTGGAAGGCGGTCAAACTGAAGCCTCCCACACTGCACGTCTACCTCCTCTACTGTCTAATCTCCGGTTATTAGACGTCTAATCTACCGCTTATTACATTAGACGTCTGAACATCGGGTCTATCTTAATCCCAAACGGCATCTAATTATCTCTGTATATGACGGAAGTACAGCCGCTCATATGCACCTCACTCCGTTATTTTCAGAACGTCCCGGGTTCGAGCCCAACCGGTCATTAAATTAGACGTCTAAACATCACTTGTACCTCAATCACAAACGGCATATAATTATCTTTTTATATGACGGAACCAAAGCCTCTTATATGCCCCCCCTTATTTTCCGAAGGCCGCAGGTTCGAGTCCGACCGTTTACAAAATTAGATGTCTAAACATAGGATTTACCTGAATCCTAAACAGCACCTAGTTATCTCCGTATATAGCGTAACTACAGCAACTCATGTACCCTCCCCTTCTTATTTTCGGAAGGCCGCGGGTTCAAATCGAAACGGTTGTTAAATTGGATGTCTAAGCATGGGAAGTACCTGAATCCCAAACAGTCCCTAATTATCTCTATATATGACGGAAATGCAGCCGCTCATATGCATCCGCCCTTATCTTCAGGTGGTCACGGGTTCGAGTCCAACTGGTTAATAAATTAGACGTCTAAGCATGGGATGTACTTGAATTCCAAACGGCATCTAATTATCTCTATGTATGACGGAACTACAGCCGCTCATAGGTGCCCCCTCCAATATTTTTCGGAAGGTCGCGGGTTCCAGTCCAAAGAGTTATCAAATTTGTCGTCCGAACATTGGGTGTACCAGGATCCTAAACGGTATCTAATTATCTCTATGTATGACGGAACTATAGCCGCTCATATGCCCCTCCCCGTTATATTCGAAATGTCGCGGGTTCGAGTCCTACGGGTTATGAAATTAGACGTCTAAACATCGGATGTACCAGAATCCTAAACAGTATCTACTTATCTCTTTGTATGATGGAACTACAGCCGCTCATATGCCCCTCCCCCTTACTTTCAAAAGGTCGCGGGTGCGAGTCCTATGGTTTATGAAATTAGACGTCTAAACATCGCATGTCATCATCATCATCAGCAGCAGCAGCCTGTCTATGCCCTCTGCAGGGCAAAGGCCTCTCCCGTGGATCTCCAATTATCCCTGTCCCGTGCTAACTGGGCCCAATTTATCCCTACAAGCTTCCTGATCTCATCTGCCAACCTAACTTTCTGCCGCCCCCTGCTACGCTTGCCTTCTCTAGGCAAGTGTAGCAGGGGGCGGCTGAAAGGGGGGGGCGGAACATCGCATGTACCTGAATCATAAATGGCATCTAATTATCTTTTTATATGATGGAACTACAGCCGATCATATGACCCCCCTTATTTTCGAAAGGTCGTGGGTTCGTGTCCCCAAATATTTATGAACTTAGACGTCCAACCATCGGATATGTACTTGTGCCCCAAACGGTATCGTTATCTATTTGTAACGGAGCTATGGCCACTTTATGGTGCCTCAGCGTGTCATTGCTCATATGATTAACTATTACCGCCGGTGACTAATCTCTTTATTGCTTCACTTGATCACATCAATCTGTTGTAACTATGAATGTGAACTGAACTGCGCGGTATATAAGGGTCCTAATTATTGCTTTTCTGATTTTATTCTCATGGTTCTGAGGTCAACCTTGGCACGATGCAGTTACACGGCAAGGATCATGATAATTTTTACTTAAGTGCTCTTGGTTACTGGTTGCCGATGCCAACGACAAGGGCAATTACTGCACGTCACTGTCGTCCGTCGTGGTGTCATGGTGTCATAATTGCACGCGTTTAAGTACTACCGATACCGTTCGAGCGCTTTCCTTGTGACACTTTGCACACTTTTCAAATTAACTATTAAGTATTGAAGCAATAATGAATTATTATACATTCAATTGTATTACTGTTCGCTCAGAGGCTACACATGAGGCCGTAAATGACAGTTGAAGCAGCATATTGAACTTGAGTTTTAACGATATCAATAAGCACAATGTACTGTTAATTAATCGACACCCAATTTTCCTGGTCCTGTAGCACTGCTTAGCCACATTGCAATTTATAAAACCTCTGCAGGAAAAAAATTCAACGGGTATAATCCAGCAAATTTCACTGAAAGATGGAGGCTGCCCTAGGATACACGGCACTAGAGTGCGATTAGCGGAAACTTGCATGTTGTGCTGCAACGGAGTTATGAAATCACCCCATTCATTTTTAATAGATGTGCAAAAGTGTCCTAGGAAAGAAATCCATCGGGCGGATTTACAGGAGTCATGACACACAGCAAGGGCTCACTGTTGTGATTATGTGGCTTGAGTGCAGTTAAGGAAAAATGATCCCCAGAGTTACGCAGAGCGCTTCAGACGAGGGTCGGCTTCGCCGGAGTAGTCGGTGCCCCGAAAAGCTGGACATGTCTTTCTCGGGAAGTCGCTCTAACCGATACAAGGGCGTGATGGCTCTGGTAGCAGCGATGGATGCTGACGATGGAACTAAGGTAGGCTTGACGTCTGAGGCAGACGCAACATGGTGGCAGCTCTGCAGGTGGCAGAGGCATGGCCAATCACCTCCTTCTGCAGATGTGGCGGCTCGGGAAGTCGCCGTGCTTGTTGAATTTTATCGCGGGAATTATCTGCTATTCTAACTCGCTTGAGGCTGCGGCGACGGCAGCTTAAAGCGTGGATCCTCCCGCAAGACTGCCCTTACGGGCTCTCGTAGGTCGTCGCAGGGAAGTGGTTGGACTTCGGCATTCTGTGGCGTTGATTGGCGATTGTGCTGTCGATTCCGCATGTGCAGCGTCTACTAGAACCTCGCCGACTCGCACAGAAAATCTTTCACAGTCGTCGGTGGGTTCCACATCGGTCCTGGAACAACCGCTGCTTCACCCCTCGCATAAAGAAGCGAACTTTTGTCTCTTAGCACATGCGGGGTTCGGCGTGCCAAAAGCGGCAAGTCATCTCGTAATAGTGTGACGCTCTCATTTGGGAGCTTAATACGGGTTTCCAGCAGTGCTTCGGCGCGTTCTTCGCGGACAACATTCGTAAATGTAGCCAAAAACCTCCAGTGAAAGTGTCACACGATGTCAGGTTGGACTCTAGGTTCCCGAACCGCGTAGCCATGTCCTTGAGCTCTTTCGAAGGACGAAGTATACGTGGAGCAGCTTCTTGTCGCACTCCCATTTACAGAAGCTGGCTACAAGGTCCTATGCTTCCAGCCCCGTTTCAGGGTCATCAAAAGGCGAACCACGAAAAGGCCCCGGCTCCCATGCTTTCTGCATGACAACCGCGAACCATGTCACCGAGGCTGTCATAGTAACCGTCGTGGTTTACCGGGTGTTTTCAGCTAGAGCCCCGTACTCTGTTTTCATTGCTGCCTGCGGCTAGCTCGCTGGCTGGGTTTAGGTGGGTGTCATCTCATCGGCGCGGGCTCGGTTCACAAATGGATGGGATTTTGTGGAACATGAATGATAAAGCACCTTCCAGTAGACGTCACATGATCCTGATGATGAAGAACGCAGAAGAACCCAAGGCGTTGGCCGTGGAACTGTTTTTTGGTCGAAACTGTGCATTAGAAAGCAAGACAGCAAAGCAGGGTGTTAGCGCGAAGAATAGTCATTGTTCGATCATAAAATGGACCAGCGGTGAAATACGGTGCCTTTTGTATATTCTTGACAGCGCGTTATGGTATTATGACTGATGTTCAAGAAGGCACTCAAATTTTCGCGTCAGGAATGCAAAGTTTGTAAAACTGTCGATACTTTCCCGTAAGCAGCATGCAATATAACCATGGCCTGCGCTCCGCGTCAAAAGGAAGTGAGAAGCGCCCTCACCATGAACAATCCAAAACAAGTGCCCTTGTCAGTGTCTCTCAGTGATAAATGATATGTAGGAAGAAACCTTTTGTAGCAAAATGTTGTTCAATAAATCGCACGCCTTATATCATAAAATCACATTTTGAAAACTTTCTATTATCGTATTGGGCTGACACCTTAGCTAACCGCCCCGCCACGGTGGTCTAATGGCTATGGTATTCGGTTCCTGATCCGAGGGTCGCGGGATCAGAATCCCGGCCGCGCCGGCTGCATTTCGATGGAGGCGAAAAGTTGAGGCCCGTGTGCTGTGCGATGTCAGTGCACGTTAAAGAACCCCAGGTGGTCAAAATTTCCGGAGACCTCCACTACGGCGTCTCTCATAATCAGAACTGGTTTTGAACGTTAAACCCCACAAAACAACAACCTTAGCTAACCGTTCTGCAAATGAACCTGCCTCGTGAGTGTGCAGGGCACGTGCGCCTTGCAGGATATATACATAGAGCCACTTTCTTGCGCATCAAAAGCTAACGTCATCGTCATCTCTTTCCACGGGAGACACGACTACTAAGGCTCCTATGGGAATTCCGTATTCAAGAACAACTCCCAGTGCACACAACCTACGATCGTGAAATAGCATAGAAAACCTATGGTAGATGATAAAAGAGGTTGCTTTGAAAAGCGTTACCTAGAAGATAGTCAATTACAGAGACAATGGCTCATTTTATCCCAAGCGACTCGGAAGAACTAACAGCCCAATGCATTTTTTTATTTTCCGCAGGGTATAAATACAGAGCTTACTAATTTGCATAAAATTATCAAGAAAAAAACTCGTCCAGGCTATATAGGTACATCAGGCAGTGCCAAATAGACGTGTTTTATTAAAGCAGCATGCAAATAACTGTGCCGGGGTTCTATTTTGAGGCGGTAGAGGTAATGTTGAGTTTACAATCTGATAGTACATAACCTAGAGTGAACGATTTAAACAAGAGCCAGATTGACGCGTAGTAGCTTTAATATTACCAAAACAGCGACCTGTTCGGAAACATGTCTTTAAGTTGGTGAAACGAGCAGCATGTACACGTATCTTATGCCTTTAAAAGGGTGACTGTGACCTGACCTATGTAGTGCCGAAGGCAGAGAAGCATTCCAGCCTCTGAAGGACATTCACTGTCTCAGAAGTAAAATTACTTCTCATATTTTACATGACATCAATCTCTCATCTCTAATTCATAGGTCGCACTTTAGGCACCGTTTTAGTGATCATGAAGCAGACGTGCATGCATTCCCACTTGAACCGGTTCCATGGCATTTCGCGCACGCTAACAATTACTTTAGTAACGTCATAAGCTACACTTGAATATGGCTTTAAATCGCATCGATAGTTCGCATTTATTTTCTTTTTGAAACGCCATCATGATCAATGTCTCGGGGCCTTCAAGACACATCGTGGTGTGGATCACTTTCTTATAAACGATTGGACAAGGCATGTATTGCAGTATGGCCAGGACTTAAGGATTACTTTGTTACGCAGTACATTTTCTTGCGAAACCCTTGTCTCTGTTTGACTAAGTTCGCAAATTCAGCATTCTGCCTAACACAACAATAAGAACCCGAAAGCATTTACGAGAACGTTGTTTCGTTAAATCTTTCATTCGTTTCTCTGGATGATGTACACCGTTCGCACGATGGCCACGATTCGCCTGTAATTAGCTGCGTACAGGTTCTGCTGCACCACCGTTTTGGACACTCTTATAATGCTTGTCTCTGTCATCTTGGTAGCTTTTAGCGTATACTAAATTCTTGTGAACGATCATCATCCCGCATTGTTTGAATCAGATGAGAGAATCGAACTAATCACGTTTTTCTGACCCCAGTGTACAACAGAATTCGTGTACTAGTTCACTTTTTGTAACGTGATGGCGCTGCGGTGGTCCCCAACAACTGGCCATCTCCTAATGACGCAACGATATCTTGAATTACGGGAAGCGGGTACTGTTCCGTGGCACAAGCTCGATTGAGAGTAGCTTTAATATCTCCGCATATCCTGACCGAGCCGTCCTTCAGAACTTGCACAATGGGTGTCGCCCAGTTAGAATGCTTGACTGGTGATATACCTAACGAGACTAACCTGTCAAGCACTTGCGATACTTTGTCATGTAAAGCATAGGGAATAGGTCTCGCCTTACAGAATTTGGGGACAGCGTCGTCCTTCAGTAGGAGGCTGGCTGGTGGTCCTTTGAACAAGCCCAACGTTTCCTGAAAAAACATCCTCGTAGGTGTGGCGTAGGGCGTTCATGCTGTGGTGCTTCGCTCGCATAGCAGTCGCCTCGTCTTCGTGTGCGACTCTCACTATCGGAGCGCCAGCTTGTTCCAGGTGGATTACCATATCTCGGCCGCACAACCTTAGGTCCGGGGCAGTCTATAACAACAAGGGAACAGTCAACACTATTATCGCGGTATCTCACACAAACTTGCAGTTCCCCCATCACCGGCAATCTTCCGCTGTAGCATGATAACTCCTCGTGCGAAGGCTTCAATCTTGGCCAGCATTTGCTATGCTTTTCAAAAAGCTGCCGTGATATGACGGAAACCGGTGAACCTGTATCGACTTCCATGGACAAGTTCATGCCTCCCCAACTGAACGTTCGTCTTATTGGCGGCTCAAGAGAATTCTTTCGTCCTGATGCTAACGTCCAAATTTGAGCACTATCACTGCTGTCCTCTTCTGAAGAAGCCTCTTCTACCGCCAAAGCGTTCGCGTGAGGTACTCGCGGAGGGGCGTCAACATCTTTGCCAATGCGGCTGCGACACATTTTAGCGAGGTGACCCCTCAGGCCGCAAGCGTAACATCGTGCAGTCTTCCATCTGCAGCTGTTGCCATCATGTCTAGAACTGCCACACCTTCCACACTCCAATCGCTCTGATCGCTGCATGCTTGGTCGCGATGGCAGCTTGCGACGCGCTTTCACTTTGAGAACAGCCGGTATGTCAACAGACATTGTCATGGCGTCTTTTTCGGCAGGTTCAGCGGCTATTGCTATCGACTCGGCTTCCTCCAGAGTTAAACCTTTCTTTGGCAGAAGTTGCTTCTGCAAAGCACCCGAACGCACACCCACAGACAATTCGGTCTTTCAGCAGCCTGTTCAGAGTATCTCCAAAATTGCAATTCTTTGCAATGCGTTGGATTGCGACGACGAATTCCTGAATGGATTCTCCCTCCTGCTGACAGAGATTAAAAAACTGGAAGCTTTCGGCAATTTCGTTGCGCCTTGCGTCGTAGTGGTCATTTGACTACTTCATCCTTGACTACTTGGCTACTACAACCTTGACTACTTCATCATAACTTAAGGCATTAAGCTTTGCAGGTGCTATCCTTCCCATCAGGAGTTGGCCCGTCGAGGTGCAAAGTGCAGCTTCTAGAAGTGCCCTCTTCTTAGCAGAATCCGAATTAGCATTCCCTTCAAAATACGACTCCACCTTGATTAGGTAAGGCTTCCACTTATCTGTGGCGTAGTCGAAGTTGGGAAGCATGTAGGAGGCCATCGTTGTCAGCAGTACGGTTGTCACTGAATGGTTAACTTCGGGGTCCTGCATGACTGTGTGGGTGTTTTCTTTGCTCGTCGCAAATGTAGCATTGCAGCGGCAGCCTAGCTGCCGTCATAAAAAGAAAGAGACGTTGATGATTCCGTGTCAGCCGACAACAACCAAAGAGCGTTTATTGTACGCACATACATAAGCAAAGTGGAAAGGGGAAGGATGCGATAGAAAACAAGGAAGGGAACTTGACGCATGCGCAATGACAGCGCGCACATAACGTGGCGGTTTCACACCGCATTTACAACAGTAACTGCTTCAGCTTCAGTCTCAGCTAATGAAATCACCTAACGACTGAGTTGTACAACTCAGTCGTTAGGTGACGCGTCTGTAGCGCCCAGCATGCAGTGCGACGTCGCACTACATGCTGGGCGCTACAGACGCGTCACATCAGTAATCGCCTTTACGTGTACCGTCGAGGTGCAAAGTGCAGCTACTAGAAGTGCCTCTTCTTAGCAGAATCCGAAATAGCATTCCCTTCAAAATACGCCTCCACCTTGATTTTATTTATTTATTTAACATACCTTACAGGCTCTCGTTAGAGCATAGGGTAAGGGGGGCTTACAGAAAAAAAGGAAAGAAAAATGAGAACGTATACAGTTCAAATATACAAATAAATGCAACATAACAGCGACACTAATAACAGTAATAGAACATTGATTACAAGGAAAATACAGTCACCAAGTATATGCACATCCATACAAATGTCTATGAAGTGATGCTAGATGTAGTGAGAGAGTAGTTTCTCGCGGAACGCGTTGTTGTTAGTGACTGAAACTATCACGTCGGGAAGATCATTCCACAGTGAGATTGCCTGTGGCAAAGCAGATAAGTTGAACGCGCGTGTTCTGCCAAAAATACGCTTAAAGCTGCGCTGATTTCGCATGCGTGCAGACATGCGATCCGGTGTGTGTAGAGGGAAAGCGCATGGATTTCTGCTATTAATGTACTTGTGAAACAACACAAGGAGGGCTATCTTGCGGCGGATATCCAATGGTTGTAAACCGATCTCGCGTTTAATTTGTGATACACTGCTGTGACATTGGTAGTTCTGAGTGATGAAGCGGGCTGCTCTGTTTTGAATGGCTTCGATCATCTGTATTAAATAGTGTTGATAAGGTGACCAAACTGGGGAGGCATATTCTAACTGTGGACGTACGAATGTTAAATAGGCTATTTTGCGGACGCTCGATGTGGAGTAATGGAGATTTCGACGTAAATAACCTAGTGTTTTGGATGCCTTGGAACAAATGGAAGTTATGTGGGAAGACCATGAAGGTTTAGAGTCAATAATAACCCCTAGATATTTGTATGATGTGGTTCGAGATACTTCGCTATTTTTAATTTTGTATGAAAAAGTGGAAATCGAGGTTTTTCGGGAAACCGACATTATTTTACATTTTGAAGTGTTCAAGCTCATTAACCACTTATTACACCAACTGCAAACGAGGTCTAGGTCACCTTGAAGGGCCTCATGATCAGAGGGAGATGTTATGGTTCGATAAATGACACAGTCGTCTGCGAACAGGCGTATACGGGATGAAATGTTAGTCGGCAGATCGTTGATGAAGATTAAAAAGAGTAGAGGGCCAAGGACGCTACCCTGCGGCACTCCTGAAGTGACTTCTGCGATATCTGAATGAGAATCATTTGCAAATGTGAGCTGTTCACGAAATGAAAGAAAATTTCGGAGCCATGAGAGCGTTAGGTAAGCCATGATAGCGTTAGGTGATAGCGCCGCCTCATTAGGTAAGGCTTCCACTTATCTGTGGCGTCGTCGAAGTTGGGAAGCATGCAGGAGGCCATCGTTGTCAGCAGTACGGTTGTCACTGAATGCTTAACTTCGGGGTCCTGCTTGACTGCGTGGGTGTTTTCTTTGCTCGTCGCCACTGTAGCATAGCGGCGGCGGCCTAGCTGCCGTCACGAAAAGACGGAGACGTTGATGATTCCGTGTCAGCCGAGAACAACCAAACAGCGTTTATTGTACGCATTTGCATAAGCAAAGTGGAAAGGGGAAGGATGCGATAGAAAACAAGGAAAAGAAACTTGGCGCATGCGCAATGACCGCGCGCACATAACGTGGCGGTTTGACACCGCATTTACAACAGTAACTGTTCCACCTTCAGTCTCAGCTAATGAAATCGCCTAACGACTGAGCTGTCGCATTACATGCTGAGCGCTACAGACGCGTTACATCAGTAATCGCCTTTATGTGTTTTTCAGAATTCCAATAGCTCAAGTCTTGCAAATGGGCTCTTGAAAAGTCATGGGCAGTTTTGTTATGAAACTTTATTTATTTATTTATTTATTTATATAGTTCGCCGCCTCATTTTAATGGGTAAGATTTGAGACTGGCAAAGAAATGCACAGATCAAGCTGCAGTGCAAAATTATTCTAACATAGTATCAGAAAGGATTTCTGCGAATTACAAAGATCGGATATGATTGGATACAGCACTGAAGTGTTCGAGATGGAAAAAACGAAGCGCTAAAGAAACGACGGACAAAGCAGCCGGAGCAGCTACCGCTGCAATATACGTCAGCCGACTTTTATACCCGTACGACATTTATACCCACAAATAGCATAGGAAATCACAGGCGTGGTAGAGCTTCGCGGTAGCAAACACCTAAACCTCTCCCGAAACACTACATAATGTTCACGCACCAAACCAGATATTACAGCAATGCAACTCAAGGCGAGGGATGCAGCCAGAATATCGCGCACGACATGTCACTTTCCCATCACGTTATAATAGGGAGAACATACGCGAGCATCACGAAATTGTGCAGACAAAGCACAGAAAAGAACGCCACTAACATTCCTTGCAAAAACAAAAAAGCTGTGTCAAAAACAACTATACAATACATAAAGAACCATCCGCTCCTTCGGTAAACAAAGAGCAGATGAAGTGTGGAAAAATGAGAAACCAAACAACGACAGCAAACAATGAATGAAAAGCAATAAGCTTCGTCAAAAGAGATAAAAACAAACCAAAGCTAAAAAAGCGAATATTGTAAAGAAGGCATCACACGTAGCCTTCCGGAAGAGCGACTTCTTTCTCGTGAAGTGCGAGAGTGGGCGCACTAAGACGCTCAGTCACCAAACTTACGGATGTGGTGCACTTCAGCTATTTCCCGTTTCATGTCGATTACCAGAGTAGCTTAGAAATGGGGCACGCGTGAATTTTTGTGTGTACCTGAAAACTTTCGCAGTGTTAACTGAAGTGTTATGAAGTGGAGGCAAGCGGACTGTTTTTAAATCGCTTGATGTGTTATAAAAAAGGGGGCCTTTAACATGCCATGCAGGCTACTTGATGTAGATCTTTCGGGTGAGCAGATAAACTCACTTAGAATGGAAGACCAAGGTAACTTAGAGTAAAAGATTTTTTTTCGGTGCAAGTGCTTTATCTTTCTTCATATGGACATGATTACACAGATGTCTGGACAGATGGCCAGGGAAGGCTAGTTTCCGTTCCAGTGTCAAAATATAACGGATAGGTCAGGTCCAGAATTGAACAGCAGAATTCGAAAACATGTGTTGATTTATCAGAGACAAGAAACATTAAGAATGTTCCTAATTAATTGAGGCAAGTAAGTTAGAGATCTGGTTGTCAAGAAAAAAGAATTTGCTACGGTGCTTGCAATTCAATCAATCAATCAATCAATCAATTTATTTCCTTTCAATAGGAGGAGTACAGGACTAAAAGCTCGAGAGCTTGACGAGGTCCCGACCCCGTTACAAGTTGGCAATGCAGCAGGATGGCGGACAAATCATGAATGCAAAATACAGAAATACACTTTACAAGTTTAACATGGCGTCAAGTAATACAAAAAATTATTATACAAATCACTGAAAATAGAGAGAATAGTTTATATGTATAGTCATGAAGTGGCATGAACATGAAAAGCATCAATAATAAGAATGGCCAAAATTCCGAGATATATATTATTCCGAAAAATGAATACGATGGGCGAAGCGTTTAATGTGACAGTTTTGATTAGACGAAGGATCAAAATCTTCGTGCTTGAAATTACGTGCGGCTTTAACCTCTAGGGATAAAATATTCCAGATATTTGGACTACTGAATTTAATTACCCTTTCACCTTTATACATATTAACACTATTGTAAATTGAGGTTAACTTTTAAAGCATATCTAGTACTGCGAGTTGGAAAAGAAAATACGTTTCAAGTAATAGGAAAATTAGTGTGCAAAATAGTATTAACTGAAATTCAGATATTATGATTACATAGTCCCTTAACCGATAACAGATGCTGTGTGTGGAAAATATCATTAAATGTACAACTGCTGTAGGCTGAAGTGCTAATAATTTTCAGAGCCCTTTTCTGTAGTTTATGTAAAGGTTGTAAGTGCGTCATGTAAGTCACGCCCATGATTCCAAGCAATAACTAATATAAATATGGCTACGGCAAAACGCATAGTACAGGGATTTCAGTACTTCAGAAGGCAAATATTGTTTTGCTTTCATTCGGGAGTAACAACTGCGTGCGTCCAACTTGCATGCACTATGAATACGTGCTTGCAATTTACACGCTGATCAAGTATGACGCCCAGATATTTAAACGAATCATATTCCTGGATGGGGCTATTATTTAAGCTAATATTTATTTGACTGGTGATAACGTTGTTTCTCATCGATCAAAAACTACGTATTTAATTTTATTGCTATTTAAATTCAATGTGATTTCTAGAAACCACGAGGAAATTCTTGATAACTGGGCTATGACAAGTGTTTGCAGTGCAGGGATTGTGTCCCCTTTAAATAACAAAGCTGTGTCATCAGCATACATTAGGAAGTTGGAGTTCTGTAGAGAATTAGGGAGGTAATTAATGTACAACGAGAATAATATGGGACAGAGCACAGAACCTTACGGGTCTCCACTGGTGACTGTGCTGTAAGTAGAATAATAATCACCCATTACTACTCTTTGTTTCTGTGAGGATAAATAGATGGAAAATATATAGGGAGGTATTTGTAACTCCATAACTTAGAATTTTTTTTCAATAGTGTAGAGTGGGAAGCCGTATCAAATGCCATTTTTATATCTACAAATATTCCTATATGTTATCTACTTCGATGAAATGCAGAATTTATTAACTGCATAAGTGTCAAGACTGCAGTTGATGTCGATCTGGTGGGAACAAAGCCGTGCTGCTGCGGACAAATTACATTGTTTTCGTTTAGGAAACGCTTCAATCGGGTCAAAATTAGTTTTTGAAAAATTGTGTGCATCACTGAGAAATAAAATTGGCCTATAATGCTCTGGTTGGTTCGAATCTCCGGACTTGTTTACGGGAGCAGCTTAGGTTCTTTTTATTATCTCTGGATGCGAGCTAGAAGCGAACGCTAACTTGAAAACATGGCACAAGGGACAGCAGATAATCTCAATATTGCTTATAAAACCCTAGTGGGTATACCATCATGACCAGCCTCTTTCTTTAGTAGCATTGATATAACTTCGTTGTGAGTTATTTGTTCTAGGTGAAAGTCATTGTCATCTATCCTATCTAGAACAGGCGCGGGCTTACTGGGTAAAAACTTAGTAGCTAAATTCATTCCTATGTTAGCAAAATAATAATTGAAATCATTAGCTACTTGCGTCGATGGTTTCTCAGGTTGAATGCTCTCTATTTTGCGTTTGCCTATAGCTTCACTTATGACTTTCCATATCCTTATTGTGCTACTGCGCTCGTTCTCAATAAGGTTAGTATAGTATTCCTCTTTCGTATGTCTAATCATGCATTCTGAGCTATTTATAAAGTATTTAAATCTCTCCCTGTGGTATGAATTTAATTTATTGTGTTTTCATTTACGGTAAAAAGAGTCTGTCTCTTTTTATGTTTTGGTTATACAAGCGCATGTTGGTCGCTCGCAATTGTGCTGCAGATATACTCTTGTAGATTTCTGAATGGCATTCCAGATACGTTGTATAAGTCGCTTCACACTGAGTATGTACATCATACAAATCAAATACTTTCTGAAAATCTGCGAACTGAAGCAATCGTCGTACTTCAGCATAAATTTTACAAGCAGATCTATCCCGTGTATTACACAAAGAGGACTTTTATTTACTAGATAAGAAGAGAAACAGAGCGCTGTGACCAGCAGTGGTCACATTGGAAACACCTGCTGATACACTAAATTCAGAAATACACAAAATGTGATGAATAAGAGATTCGAAGTGGTTTGTAATACGTATAGAAGAAATGACATTTTTTAAGTTTGAGTGATTCAAATAAGAATATGTACTCATAATAATTCTGTTTCGAAAGGTCCATATTGAAATATCCGCAACTATAGCGTCCTCTGAAAGGGGAAATTTAGCATCCACCCGTTTTGTAGCACAAGGCAAAAAATAAATCCATACGGATTTCTCAGAACTGAAAGCTTCCTAGTTCCGAAAAATTCGTCCTGGTCCGGGGTTCGAACCCAAGAACAACTCTCCGGGCGCTCGCTCTGGCAACTGAGCTAACCAGGAGGCTAGCGATTGACAGCGCGAGGGCGAATCCATCGACAACTCCAAGCACAAGGATATTTGTGCTTCGAGTTGTCGATGCATAAACGTTACTTTCACAAACGTTACTCCACCTTGCGGGTTTCCACAGAACTCATTTGCTATAGGGTCCTCTGATGCAAATAAGGGGTACGATTATTTCTTCCACGCTTTTAATAAAATCGGTCATGTTTGATGGTGGCCGGTACACGACTCCTACGTTGCACCCTATTTCAACTGAACAAATGTAGTTTCAGCATGTGATTGACAAATTGAGCTTGGTGGAAGCATCACATACTTAACGTCACTTTTAATAAATAGTGCCGCTCCTCCACCTCGGGTTTTCCCCAACCTTGATTGCAACACTGTAACGTATCCCGGTAGCTGGACTGTCTCACCTGTTTTAACCATGTTTCTGCTATGACTATAACATCATAAGTGAATGTAGGCTGCAATAAGTATGCTGATATTTCTCCTACACTTCAGCTGACACCAGGAAACACAATTGAGAAAAAGACAGCTATCGATCCGCCCAGTTTTCGGAAACCCTGCTTTTGTTTTTGTTGGTACCTGCGTTCATGTGACTGCTCATGACTGAACCGTATCACGTATTTTCCTTTGCGCACTAAACTCGAAGAGGTCAAAGCAGCGACTGTTCTTCCATTCTTCGAAAGCAGCGAGTTCAAGCGTGGCTGAAGAGCAGCCTCGAGTGAGCATGGATGACAGAAAGCAGCCTCCAGCGGGCATCGATAATGTGACAGCTCAGTCGGCACAGTCTTCGAAGAATTGCAGGATGCCCGCAACGAAATGGCTGAGCTATATGTATGAAAGGTGGCCCTCTTCGAAAAGGCTGATGTACGACGTGGGAAGACCAGAGATGAATAAAAAATACATATACATAGGTCTTGCGTTTATTAGTAACACAAATGATTGATTGTCACATAACTACAACAATTTAGCGAAAGCAAGGAAAATATGCTACTGAATCATTCGATAATGAGCGATATTTAACGCTCATTGTGTGCAGTAAATATCCTGAGTTCTTCGTGAAGCCAATGGCACCATTCATGGTGTCCTCTTCATCAATTCCAAATTTATTGTCCAGCGTAGCGAGGAACTTCTGTTCTTTGTTTCATAAACTGTGTAGGACACATACGGTTGTGACTGCCGATAACAATACCGCTTGGCTTAGCGCGAACAATGTACAGCCTACTAAATGCTGCTTGAATAGACCAAATGCTTTCTTTTCCTTTTTTGCTGCTCTATGTTGCAAGCGATGACACTTGTGTCTTTTCTTCCACTGTTGTAATCTCTGTTCCCCGGCTTTGTGGAGTGACATAAGTCAAAGCAGCAGTGGATAAGCCTTGTCACCAATTACGTAACCACGGCTTCACTTGCGGGAAGCATCGGTAAAGAAGGGGCTCTTTCTGAGCACACAGCATTGCCCTGATCACTGAAGCTTACCAAATGCGTCAATGAACGTGTTCTGAGTGCTGAGTGTGCCTTGTAATATACTGAATGAATTGTTTAGCGATCAAAATACCAACGGGCAGAGCGGTCTTCAGAGGGCTATTTATCTTCAGACCGCAGACGTCAACACCGGCAGTCGTATTTCGCGGTCCCTTCCGGCTGCTTCAAGAAATCCTGCCTTCTTCGTTTCTTTAAAGTGCGTAGCACTTGAGGGGCTCGCCTTGTCGACGGCCGTCTCCTCCTATCGCATGCCTCTGCTTCGGGCTGGTATCTGCGACATGCCAGGGTGGGCGCCACCACCTCGTGGAGTGCGAGATTTCTCCTCCCACGACAGTGCGGCGCACTACAAGAACGCTTGGGCTGCGCACATTTTCATTTTTCACACCAGTGGAGTTGTTTAGTTGCCCCTCTCTCATGCACCAGCGGTAACCGCAACGGTCGCTGCATTGTACTGTGCTTTCTCGCGCTTACTGTCCCTACCTGGGTGGCGGCAGTTCTGAGCTGCCACCACCCACCTGTGCGAGTCCAGAAGGTGCGCTGCTCTGCTGCAGATGAATAGGGGGCGAAGGGACATTTTTCTTCACCGTTAGGCCTGACCAGCACTTCAGCTCTAAGTCAATTAAAAAAATGCGAGCCACCTGCCCACTCATGATTGTACACTTTTTCGCCGACGCCAAAACGATCGGCTAGGAAATGCAGACTTCACTGATCTTTAGTGTGCTTAGCACCACTAGGCACGCTTTTTAGCAGCGAAAGTGGTTAAGCATCTGTTAAAGAGCAAGAGATCCGCATGAAATTATCGTTAGTCATGAAACCAGTGAGCCTGCACTTGTACGGATTGCGCGTGCAGGTCTTCCTTCTCGTTGTATTCACGCTCTCACCCAACAATTACATAACGACGCGTATAGTTCTGCAAGTTGGTGGGAGAGGTAAGTGAAGGTGAGGATGATGGGAGAGGACACACCCTAGAATAGTCTTGTGCAGCATGGTGGAGCAACTAGTGAGATGGAAAATGGGGATAAGGAGGAGGAAATTGTAGATATGGTCGGCTAGAGCATATAGCGGGGTCTTGTACAATATAGCGTAGGAAGGAGCGGTAAAAGAAGAGAAGGTGTGGAGGAGACAAGGTGAATGGAAATGCCTCGAGCTACGCTGTTTCGCAACCTTGTCAAACTTTAAATCTACCACTTTTGCTACGTTTCGGTCTTGCGCATTTTAGCGCAAACTTCGCCATTATTTTAGCACTTATCTGCGGCTGATTTTTATCGCTCTTGGACAATAGTCTTTCGGCTTCAAGCTCCATAATACATTTTAAGAATATATCCGCCGTAGCTCAGTGGAAGACTCCTTTTTTGCTTTGAGGCAAGCTTCAGTGCGACTCTCGTCATGATTACGCCGCATTGTTCATCGTGACCGTCGAAGTTCACCGTTTCCATCTCTCTAAACGATCGAGGAAATGTGATGCATCTCTCATTTTCGCGAAACAGCACATGTGCCAAAGTTAAACTCGTGTCACAGACATTATGGACGCTAGTTCCGCGTTGATCGAACGGTTGCGGAAATGCTCTTTGCACGAAGACAGCGCACAGGTGGCAACTTCGCGAACTGGTTCAGGTAGTTCATTGCGAATAGAGTGCACCTCTTGAATACCGTTTATCGGACAGAGGGGATCGTGGAAAATACGTAATGAGAGGGAGCTTTTCGATAGGGAAAAGTCGGGGTCCCAAATGTGCTTCGTGTGCGTAGTTTGGATGACGCAGGAAGTATCAGTTTTCGAATTTGGCTTTGCTAGTCTTGCGCTCTCTGTTTGCTCGTTGTGGCCGCGCCACCAGAGTGGACAGGAAGGGAATCTACGACGAATAAAAATTAAAACGTACAATCAGTTTGGCTAATAACTATACTGTTTAAAACTTATTTTAAATAAGAGTTTTAATAACAGTAAGAGTTTTGAAAGCGCGCAGCGGTAATGAATTCGCTTCCAATGACTTCTGCGGAAACTCACGGTGACGTGCAAGTAATGGCCAACCAAGGTGCTCGAATGAAAGCGCGTCGCGTCTCATATTGTCTCCTACAGCCGTACATTTCAGTGGCCATCCTGACAGATGCCAACATCATGAAGCTTTTTCACGCTGTTTTGTGCTAGCAAGAGGGGTAAAATCACACGGGCTTTTTCAAATGTAAGCAGGTACTGACTGACCGTGCTCAGGGCTCTAAAAGCCAAGTAAGTGAACAGTTTCTTTGTTTATTTCTTAGACCGCATTTCGGGGAGGGGCGTTCTTCAATGTAAAAGGGGTTAGGCACTTGCCCCTGCTGCTCCATTCGGGTTCGAACATTGAATAAAGACCAAATTTAACAGTTCCGCATTTTCAATGTATCACTTGGATTTGTTACTCGCCCTGCTTGTCAAGAAAACTGCGCCAATTACTCTTCGGCAGTACCTTACTAACACCCAAGGTAATTGCTGGACATATACCTCGAAAGGGTCACATTGTCCATTGGAATTGACAGACGTGAGGCAAAAATGTCTATTTGCGTGATGTATGTACATTTGGCTCGAATCGTGACATATGACGCTTAGTATAGTGAACTGTTTCATTTGCAAAGAGAAAGCTTGCCCAGGCATGTTTGTTTGCGATCTCCACGCTGGATTAATGTAAGAAGATAAGGCGCAGTTCCTTTTTGGCATCTGCGCGCTGTAAACCGTAGAGCTCGAGATGACAGGGACACCGGCCACGTTTGTTGTGGTTGTACCGCATGCTTCACGCTGCAAACCCTTCGCGACATATATGTCAGTGGTTCAGCAGCAGACGCAATAACACCTGGTAACCAATCACCACTTAGGATAGACACGACACTGCAAAAGCTGGAAGGCGTGCCCCATTGCCAGATTCTGCCACCAGGGGTAGGCATAGCACAGCATGTTGCCGGAAAATTTTGTTCGCATCAGTTCTGCCAGTGTAAAGTCTTCGCAGTGATCAGACAGGCGAATGCAACATTCATAGTTCACGAACCCTCAAGTCGACAACGAATGCTCAGAAAGAGGCGTCCAGTGGGATCCGCCAATGATGAAAGCCAGCAGAGTGCGCGGTGATCGGTGGTGACGGTGAAATGCCGTCCATGTAAGTAGGGCCAGAATTTGCCGACAGCCCACACGAGAGCAGGACACACCCTTTCAGTAACAGAATAGTTCCTTTCGGCTGGGGATAACACGAGTATGCCCGGTATGATTCTGGACCAAAACTGCGCCGAATCCGTGACCGCTGGCGTCGGTGCGGAATTCTGTAGGGGCAGAAGGGCTGTAGTGGGCCAATATAGGTGGTGTACTTAACAGCCGGATGAGTGTAGAGAAAGCCGTAACCTGCGGAGCGCCCCAGGAAAACAAAGTGCCTTTCTTCAGGTCTGTGCGAGGACATGCGATATCTGCGAAATTGTGCACAAAATGTCTGAAGTAGGAACACAGACCAAGGAAGCTCCGAAAATCCTTAGCGCAGGTCGATACGGGGAAGTTTTCCACGGCTCGAACTTTGTCAGGATCGGGGCGAACACCAGAAGAATCGACGAGGTGCCCCAGCATGGTAAGTTGCTGTCGCCCAAAGTGACACTTTTACGAGTTATGCCGGAAGCCTGCGTTGCGGAAATCAGAAAGGATGGAGCAAACGCAGTCGAGGTGCGTATCAAAGGTAGGCGAAAACACAATGACATCATCAAGATAACAGAGAGAGATGGGCAAATTAAATCCGTGCAAGTGTGTCCATCATACGCTCAAAGGTGACTGGAGCATTGCGTAAACCGAACGGCATGACATTAAACTGGTAAAGGCCGTCTGGTGTCACAGAAGCCGTCTTTTCATGGTCCATGTCGTCAACGGTGATCTGCCAGTATCCTGATCGAAGGTCGATTGACGACAAATATTTCGCACCGTGAAGGCAATCCAGGGTGTCATCGATGCATGGTAGCGGGTAGGCGTCTTTTTTAGGAACCTGGTTGAGCTGCCGATAGTCCACGCAAAGTCGCCAGCTCTTATTTTCTTCTTAACAAGGACCACAGGGGAGGCCATTGGACTACAGTACGGCTCGATTATATCTACTTTTGCAAGCATCTTGTCGACTTCCCTTTGAATGACGTGGCGCTCGGTTGAAGACACGGGGTACGGACGGCGGTGGAACGCTAGGGCATCACCAGTTTTAATGCGACGCACCACTGTAGGCGCTTGACCTAGCGGACGGTCACAAAAGTCGAAGACGTCGCAGTATGAAGGAAGGAGGCGGAGGAGCGCGTCAGCCTGGTTTAGCAAAAGATCAATTACGATCATTTTCTTAAGGTCAGCAGACGAATGGGTCAAGAAGGCGTAACTTCCATGACGTCGTAGCGGTCATCCTGTGCGGAAAAAGCGGACATAAAGCAGTCGTCAGAGGGCGCCAGCATGGCTACCGCAATTCGACGACGAAGCACTTGTGGACACACGCTACAATTCAGCACAGGGATGCAAGCACGGCTTTCGTGAAAGTTATAAGACTGTGCGGGAAGGCAATGCTGTGTGTCATGAGAGCATCTGACATGGGAGCCAGCACATAGTCACCGTCAGGGACGGGTGAAGAGGAGGCTAACGTAAAGCAAGTAATGGCTTGAGGCGACAGGCGATTCGAGGCTGGACTGGGCGGATCAGTTGGACATGCTAGACCAAGTTGCAGAGTGCCAGCTGAACAATCAATAAGGGCCGAATGGGCAGGCAAGAAGTCGAGACCTACAATGAATTCATGGGTGCCATGGGTCAGTACCGTGAACAGAACCTATGTTTGGTGGCTGGCAACACTCAGACGTGCTGTACAAAGGCCAACCACGGCGGCTACGCATTACCACCGGAAACACGAACAGCATGTCAAGGGGTGGGAGTGAGGACTTTTTTCAAGCGCTGAGGAATGTGAGAGCTCATGACAGAGATACAGTCGCCGGAATCAATCAAAGCTGTAACATCTATCAAGTTCTGATTAGTAGGAAGCGTCAACAGAGGAATTTGAGGGCAGGTCGTACTAGCAGCCTCTCCTCCAGGAGCTGCACCCGTTAGTTTCCCGAAGGAAAGCGGCGAGGGTAGGACAGGGACGGTGAACGGCGAGGTGGCGGGGACCGGGACGCTCTACGTCGCGGTGAGAGCGAGCGGCTGCTGGAAGGTGGTCACAGTGTTGGCGGCATAATTCGGTGAGTCATCACGGGGCGGTGGCACTTTACTCGGACTACGGTACGGTGAGCATGACTGAAAGAAGCTTCCCCGAGATGGTGGGAAGCACGTTCTTCGACAGTTCCGCGAGATGTGCCCCGCTCGTCCACATCGGAAGCAAACGGGGTTGTCGTCGGGCGTCCTCCATGCATTCAGATCCCGGGTACTCACAGGGCGGTAGTTCATCAGGGGGCTCAGGTTGGTAGGAGGGAATGCGTCGGGGCGATTCATGGACGGCAATGGTCTGAAAGCCAGCGCTTACCAGTTCTTAACGCACAACATCCTAAATTAGGGAAATGGTCGGTTTAGCGTCATTGGGTGCTTTCACATGAGCAGGTGATGCGGCTTCAATCTCGCGTAGAACGATTGTGGTAATGTTCTCTGACTGGGGCTGGATGTCTAGACGAGGATCCTCACATGTTGACGTTGCAGCATTATTCGGGAGGCGGATGAATCGGTAGGCAATGCATCTGCTTTTCGCTTCTTGAATCATCGGCACTCGGTAATGATCTCTTGAACTGTGGAACAGTCTTTGAGTACAATCAGGTTAAATGCATCGTCCGCTATGCCCTTCAGCACGTGCGCGACCTTGTCGGCTTCTGTCATACTGACATCGACTTTACGGCAAAGGGGAAACACTTTTTGAACATAGGCCAGGCACGACTCCGTAGATGTCTGCTCACGTGAAGCAAGTTCCCTCTGGGCGGCACGCTTGTTTGCGAATGACTGGCCGAAGAAATTGCGTAATTTCTCTTTGCATAGGCTCCAGCTCGTGAGGTCTTCCTCATTATTATTAATTTTAAACCAAGTCTTCGCAATTCTAGTCAGGTAAAATATGACATTGGCAGCACCAGCGTAGCGTCCCAATGTGATTTTCGCTTGCGCGCTCGTATCGCCGAATCCACTCATCGACGTCCTCGCCATCAGTGCCGGCAAAGGCGCCAGGTTCAAGGGGTTGAGCTGCCACGATGGCCACTGGTGAGGTGGGCGCCGTTGGTGCGGCGGGTGCGGCCGTTGACGCATTAGGCCTGTCGGTTGAGATGCCTGGCGCAGTGACTTGACGGTCGCTGCGAAGCTCCGGCGCGCGTTGACATGGTACCCAGCACTTCCACGAAAAATGTTACGCGAAGGCAGTCAGTATATTTACAATACGCTTTTGCGTAAAACAAGATGGCTCCGCTCGCGCTAGCCTCAACAACCCGGCATCTTCTTCGATGCCGCTTTCAAACCCTCCTGCATTACGGCTCTCGCTGCTGCATTACATCTTGTACAATATCATAATGCCTCGAAAAGCCGATTTTAGTAGGGTGACATTTAACTTGTCAAAGGAGTGGTCAGGGAGGTCGAGTTGTCCAGAGGTTGGCAGGTTGGGCAGCGTGTTAGCATGAGATTTATGGTTATTAAAACGCAATCGAAACGGCCCTTCTGGTTGTCCAATGTACTGCTTCTTACTGCATTCGAGCAAATATACGACGTTTTTGTTCTCACAAGCAAAATTCCCTTTGGTTTTGAATTGAAAGTTCGAAGCTGTGCTAACATGTCGGGAGTGGCGCATATAGGGGCGTACTTTACATCGCGGTTTTCCACAAGGGTGGCATTCTGTGAGGTTCAGGCCGTCGGATTTAGATGATCACAATATACCTCGAATATTTCTAGCTTTACGGTATACTGCTTTAGGCAATTCGGCGAAGATGGTTCTGAGACGCTGACTTTGCACTGGAATATTATCATGATTTTACAGTATATTTAAAAGGCGCGGTACTGATGCCGAATGGGTTAGGACAAGGTTTGGTAACTCAATTTAGAACTAAACAGTTTTTTATTTGGAGATCAACACTACCTGCAAGATAGTGGAGCTTCGATGGGTAGATGGATGGCCCAAATTACCCCAATATATTTATGGGCGAGCTTGGAAACGAATTTTTACCCCCCCCCCCCCCCCCCACAAAAAAAAAGCGAGTGCTATAGCCTTTCTATTAAAAACTTTACATTGACAATGTGTTTCTTACTTGGTCTCATGGTGAAGAGCAGCGGCTTTCCTTTATATCAGACATCAACAACGCCCATCCATTATATCGTTTTCTCATACGTATTCTGTGTCGACTATTAACTTTATGGATGTCAGCTTATCAGTGCGAAACAATACGCTCCACTACTCCATACAAGAAGCGGACAGACCGCCAAAAGTACCTGCATTTCGAAAGTAGCCACGCTAAACATTGCAAAACCAGCATTCGGTATAGCCAGACTACGTTTTAAGAGAATCTGTGCTGAACATTCAGAGTTCCAAAAACGTTCTGAAACATTAAGAAGCGCTTCAATTAAGCAAAAGTACCCACCGCTATTAATTAACGACGTTATGAAACGTGCTAACATGGACGACCGTAGAACGCTTCTTCACACCTTGAAAAAACCGACTTCCTTAACCTAGAAAAATCTTCTTCTAATCCATTCGGCATCAGTACCACGCGTTTCAATCATACTAAAAAAGCATCGTAATATTCGAATTCAAAGTGAACGCCTCATAGCCACCTTCGCCAAACCGCCTACAGCAGCATACGTAAACCTAGAAATATTCCAGATATATTATGATAATCGAAGCCCGCCGGGCCACAACCTCAGAGGATGCCATCCTTGTGGAAAACCGCGATGTAAATATGCCCCTATATGCCCATATCCCGGCAAGTTGTTAGTACAGTTTCAAAGTTTTATTTAAAAAAAAGAATTATGATTGTGACACCAGAAACGTAATATATATGCTTGAATTTACACTGTGCAAGAAGCAGCACATTGGACAAACAGAAGGGCCGTTTAGATTGCGTTTTAATAACCATAAATCTTATGCTAACACGCTGCTGAGCCTGCCAATTTCTAGACAAGTACACCTCCTCACCACTCCTTTGAAATGTTAAATGTCACCTTACTAGAGTCGGCTTTCCGTTCAAATTATGGTAGACAAGCCCGTGAATTGTTCATCATTTATAAGTTCGATACCATCGCGTCTGGCCTAAATGAAAATGAGGGATAATTAAGTTGTGTATCTTTGTGACCCAGAGCAGTTTTCTACGTTTTCCTTCTTTACCAGCTGATCATAGCATTTTTTCGCACTCAACTCACAAGGTCTTGAGATTTTACGGGTCGATTACTGATCGGTCGTTTTTATTCCTTTCTAACTTTGTCTTTTTGCCCCGCCACGGTGGTCTAGTGGTTACGCCACTCGGCTGCAGATACGAAGGTCGCGAGATCGAATCCCGGCCGCGGCGGCTGCATTTCGATGGAGGCGAAATGTTGGAGCCCGCGTGCTGTGCGATGTCAGTGCACGTTAAAGAACCCCAGGTGGTCGAAATTTCCGCAGCCCTCCATTACGGCGTCTCTCATAATCACAGGTGGTTTTGGGACGTAAAACCCCCCACAACAACAACACATCTTAGAGCGTCTCTTGGCGTCATTGTCCCGAGAACGAACCGAACTCTCGGGACTGCGTCGACGGCGAACTGCGGTTTGGGCTTCTCTCTGCACACCTGTCTGTTGTGCCCGACGTTACCTTGCTGCAGCCGCGCGCGTAGCTCTGCGATTCGCTTCTTCAGCAGCGGTCCGCACCTTACGAGGAGGCGCCATCAGGTATATCGAAGAGCCAAGTCAGGTTGCTGTCGGGGCTGCGCACGTCGCCTGCCGCGTGACGCATGGCACGATAGGACAAAAGTGCTTCACGAGGTAGCGCTTCGTAATAATCACGAAGGAAAAGTTGAAGCAGATTGTTTCATAATGATGATGTTGATGATGCCTCCGTATTGGGTGCATAGCTAAAAAGCACGCATCCCTGTGTTCTTTCAAATTATTCCTCGAACTCATTATGCAATCCACTTTCCGCGATGTGTAGTGGCGTATGATTATTCTGACACGTAACATTACATTTCTTAATGCGATTCCTCGGCAGGCTTTGTACCTGTTATATCTTTTAGCCATGATTTTTCAACCACAGGTGTAGCTCAGTGGTAGAATGTTTTTAGTTTTCATTTCAATGTAATAAAGAAAAGAGGCGTAGCTCAGTGGTAGAATGCTGGGCTCCCACGCAGAGGGCGGGGGTTCGAATCCACGCAGAGGCCAAAGGATGTGGGTTCGAACCCTCCTCTGTCCTGGTTGTTTTTTCTAAATTTTGCGCGATAGTGGTTACGGACACCGGCGGTGCCGACGGCGGCGGACAACTACGGCGCCAAAAACGGCCATTGTTGTGATCTCATAACAGCTTATGCTATCAAAGTTATAAAGGTTGCGTATGCCCAATATATGTTGTGCAGGAAATCTGTACAGGGACCCACTATCATAGACCCAGATTTTAACACGAAAATGTTTTACGCCGGGGTCTCATAACAGCTTACGCTGTAAAAAGTAGAAAAACCCAGAGCTCTGAGTTTTAGATGCCAATCATCTTATGGTGGAGTTCAGTCCGGTGGTGGTGGTGGTTTGTGGCATGACCACCCATACTACCCATGCACAAACCCTGTCCACACACCTACTCGCCGCTTTCCCCTTCCACGTGACGTCGGCATTGCGTACGGCGGGGTTTGCTTGCCGACGCTGCCGTTGCTTTTCGGCAAGTCGAGCTCGCGTTTCATCCGTAGCAGTTTCCCGCCGACATTGCCATTTGCGCTGGGCTTCCCTTGCCCGGAGCTCCTTGATCATGAAAGTGTACTTGTAACCCAACCTCTGCAAAGGGAACGTAGAATTTTACCTACAAAGAGCAGTGGTGGAATGCGACAACGTATACAAGAACGAGCTATTCATCATCGTGGGAGACTTCAACATGGACATCTACATGAACTCTTGGATAGTGCAACACATGATAAACAGGTACTCCATGAACGGAAACACATAGTCAAAGCGATGCAAACGCTGTGCGCACCCGCCGTCTTGCTTCGCATCGGCTCATGGTCCCCTTTAGTGGGAGTGTAATTTTTGACAACCCTCAATATTTGACAACCCCTTAGTAACGCTAACACATGGAATTGACACCACTCCCTTTCTTTATTTTGTTTTCTTTCGCACCTGCCTCTCTTCTCCTCCCCTGACTACAAGCTCTTTTGCTCTAGCAACGAAAAACCTTTGTTCTACCAACACGCCCTTTATTCGTGATTTTGAACGACCTCTTCATGAAGAAAGGGCATTGTTATGCAAAAGTAGCAACAACACTTTCACTCGTTATAGATGCGCGGAGGACATCGCTCTCATGAGTACAAATAGGCAAACAATAGGAAACAGTCGAAAGGCGCCAATCCACAATGGATGACGCTGATAAAGAAGCCGCTTGTGCGCTGAAGCTTCCTTATCACGGATGACGGTATTGTGTGCTCTCATGATCCCCGCTTAGTCAATAGCCAATGCACAAGCGAAGATATTATAGTTCAGGTTCAAAGTCAGGTACATTGTACTGAGGGCCTGTTTTTACCACGGTAGGACTCCTCCAGTCGTTGTTCCAACCCGTCTGCCGCAGAACGCGTCGCTTTCTGTGAACTTGTATAATGCCCACTTCTACGACACTGAATAACGCGGTTGCAAATGACCATAATGAGCAAACTGAAAGGAAGGACTGCCACCTGGACCCCACTGCGTACACGTGCCTGAAGGTGAACATTTATGGAGAGCACCTAAAGGCGTTGGGCATGGCCACGTTTCGGCAGCCACGTGGCGATGACTGGACCTACCTCGATTTGGGCTGCGGACCGGCTAACTTCCTTCAGGAAATCTTGCTTCCACGACTACGGCCGTGCAAGTACGTCGTGGCTGCTGATTCATCCCGCGAGATGCTGGACTACGCCCAACAGCACCATCAGGAGCCTGAGATCATATTCGAACTTCTAGACATAGAGCACGGAGATCCTGATGAGATTGTAGCCAAGCACGGACAGTTTGACCGCGTGTACGCATTTTTGATATTCCATTTTGTAAAAGACCTCGACAAGGCATACCGCAACTTATATCGCCTGCTGAAACAGGGTGGAGAGTGTGTCTCTGTTAACTTCACGAGGACGGGCATCACCGATGTGTGGCACCAGATCTACGAGAAAGACGGCTGGAATGAATACATACCGGTAAGTTTTCAACATGACGTCTCTTTGTAGCAATGGGTCCATAACTACAAAGCAGCACGGCTTCATAGTTTCCCATCTTGTTTGCGACCGCTTAGTATTCATTTCGGAATTCAACGATGCTTCTGCACGCTCGGAAACGCAACAAGGCTTTGTTTTTTTTTTTCGTTTTGCAGTGTAATTTTTTCGGTGTCTATCAACCATCACCTACACTAAACAACCACCCTAGTCATACATTTTTCTCCTATTCTGGAGACATGCGTGTGAATTTCCAAGTCTCGTACGTCAGCCATCGCCTGCTGCGCAGGCACTTGTGAGCGCTGTCTGTGTATTGTATTGGTTAGCGATGTCGGTAGCGTAAGCTTAGCGTGGCCGACGACTTGGCCTTAACGAGCTCATTTGAGAAACTTGAGTGACGCGTATTGATGTTTTATTGTTTACTTCGCAGCGTTAACGTTTAAGATCACCCGTGTGGTGCTTATGCAGGAGCGTAGAACCGCTGTGTGTTTTCAACATGGGCACCCACCATCTTTCTAGACAAAGGATGATGCGCCGTGCTTGCCAGCACTTTCACCGTGATACCTAGCTACGTACATGAGTGGATGGCGGACTTAACGGCGCTCAAACACTTGTTGATTCGGGACATATCGTCTACTTGGAGCTAACAGCAAGTGACCAATTAGAAGTACTCCTTCCTAGGCTAGTTGGTGCGCCATACGTATGATTAAAGACGTCCTGTGTGCATGTGCTATTCTGCGATTGTTACTTCGCAGACAAGTGTTTATTCACGTGTATCACCATGGTTTAAAGCTGCGCTCTGCTGCTACCAGCGTCATTGCTAACTGTGCTTGACAAGCTAGAAGGTGCCCGAAAGTGCTGATCGAACAAAAATAACGAGTGCATGAAAAAAATGCTGCTTCTTCTCGGTGTTATTTCGCTTCCGGCCTCTTGTTCTGCTTCTCCGACTTGGAATTACACACTGTAACATGTTGACTTGCACATACATTGTTTTGCACAATGTCTGTTCTGACAACACCCCCCCCCCCAACCCACACACACACAGGCGTATACCAAACAGTCTATCGCGCTTCTGGACTTGTAGTGCCATCTAGGCACTACAACTTCGCGTACATCTAGTACACGAAGTTCGCGTGCATCTCGTACGTAAAATTTTGTGTAGAGCGTTCTTCCCGCAACGCAGTCACGCGGGACGATGAACGTCCTGGGAGCAGCCGGAGCGATTGCCGAGAGCACCGGCACCAACACTAAATGCGGCCCTCTCGCCGAGATAGTAAGGATATGTGAAACAGCAACTGCTGGAACCTGGCTGAAAAGGCCAGAAAAGTTAGACACGCGGCGGACTTTCAGAAATGAGCTTTGGTTATGTAAAAGCGCCGACACTTGGACCAGAGCTCATTGTTAGTAGTCTGTGTAATGCTCACGTAATTGTCGTCACCAACCTTTGTTTTCTTTCAACACTCAAGACATAATTTGACAGTTGACTTCTCACATAAGAACAATTCATACGAATTGTCTGATAAGAAAAGTTCATACTAATGGAGCCGATACTCGAGGGACACGCTTTTCTCTCAAGTGAGGCAGCCACGCTGCATACAGCGCATGCGCTGTATGCACGAGAAACAATCTTAACGCTTACAAACCGGCAGCTCTAGGTAACCATCACCGGTGATCGATTTGAATAGTCGTGGTGATTGATTGATTGATTTGTAGGGTTTTACGTTGAAAAACCTGCTATGATTACGAGAGGCACCGTAGTGGAGGTGTCCGGATATTTTGACCACCTGGGTTTCTTTAACGTGCACTGACATCGTACAGTACACGGGCCTCACCATTTCGCCTCCATCGAAATGCAGCCGTCGCGGCCGGGATTCGATCCCGCGACCCTCGGATCAGCAGCCGAGTACCATAGCCACTAAACCACCGTGGCGGGGAGAATAAGCATGGTATCGAAAGAGTTAACGTAAGCCAGCACACACGCATATATCTTTAATACAGAGGGAGCACTCAACACGGCTGAGGCTCCTTTTTGGATAGTTCTAAAAGAGGTATGAGATCTGCAAACACCTTGTTCAATCACGTTTGCTCTTTATTAATCATCTGGGATATGGCAACACGTAGGCCAAGTCATGTAATGGACTGCTCCGCGCACCAGGTCAACCTTAATGAAAAAAAAAATGCGGCCGATAATTATTCAGTGCCGTTACCTCAGTTGTGCTCAAGTTCGGGACTGTGACCGGTACCACCCTTGATTTTGGTGTCCGTGCGATTATCTTCGTAGCGAAGAAGTTCAGAATAATCTGGAGGAGCAATGGAAATCTATCCCTTTATCTTTCGCCCCTTTACGGGGGAGCACATGATAGAAGGTCGGAAAAGGAAGACACTAAGTTCTTTCTCAATCCTTTTGTAACCATTTGCTCAACGTGAAACTCAACACGTCGTCATAGTTCGCCGCGGTTATAAATGCTCTCACGTACAATGAGGTCATTCCCGTTTATTGCTATTGATGTGCGCAATCAGCGCAGGAATAGCCGCCGCGCGCAAGTATATGGCAGCGTTTGTATAAGCGTCCTCACAGCAGCACGAATAAAACTTGGATCTAGGTGCGACCGCAGCTCCATGGATGGACAAATCGGTGGCGGTTCCGCGCCACAACATCGAGTGTTAAACTAAATGTACCCTACTCATGTTGCTAAATATAACGTAGGGCATCAAGCTCCACTTGAACGCATTCAGCTCACTGAAGGAGCAGCAGCAGCAGCAGCCCTTTATATGCAAAAGTAACAGCACAACCACGTAAAACAAGTAGTTGTAACACGAACATAAGCGGTACTAACATACTTCACTTTCACTGCCTTGTATAAACAAATATCTAAAGCACTGATTTCTCGGGGCACTGACAGTTATGGGTGGTTGCCTTTTACTGTGCGCCCCAAAAGCCTGTGGGCTAAGAAAATAGGAGGAAACGCTTGGTCGGATGCATTTTAAACGGCATTTGAAATGCTCTTTTTGTGCACCGTTCGGCATTTTTCGTGTCTAGCGGGTTGCATTAGGTTTCAAACCAAGCTGTACCATCGAAAGACAGAGAGCAGGCAATATTACGACCCTAGTTTTGACATGAACGACCTCTCCATTGGAACCTTCTTGTGTTGTAATAGAGCATTCATATAATGAGCGCAATCTTTGAATTCGCATTACAGCGCAGCTGTCCAGTTTCTGGCGAAAAGTTCGTGGCTTCATAATGTGGGCCGATCGTGGAGGCAGTGTAGATAGGAATTGTGCATCCGTTAATAATCCACTTCCGGCGTTCTCCACACGCCTTTTCCGGTAGACTACATTTGTACAGGTAACGCTTCCAACTAGTAGGGCCGTGGCAGCTACACTGTAAACAAAAATTAGCCGAGATGGTAGTAAATGACTTCCCCGATATTCCCCGCATTCCCAAATAAGAGTTTAATATTCTCCGGTCATGCGGAGTAAAAGGTTTACTCCGTTTGACCGGAGCTTTTGGGTGGATCTGGTGGGAGTAATATTTAACATCCATCGAGGAGCTTTTGAGGGTAGCTGTGCGAGTATATGTTTACATCCATCGCGAAGCTATTGCGGGTAGCTACCATGGGAGTTTATGTTTACATCCATGCAGGAGCTTTTGCTGAAGCCAGCTAAGCCTAGGAGGGGTCCGAGTCTGTTCCTTGAATAATTTTTTTAATATTTGGTCTACCTGGGTAAATGTGGTATCCTTTTGGTCCTTCCTTCTTCCGGTCGACAGTCTTGACGTTTGCTTTCCGATAATCCTGGTTTGTCCGCATGAAATCTTGATAATCTCGGAAGCCGAAAACCAAGTCAACACTCGCTGGCTGGTGGTGTCCCAGCCACTTCATAATAAAATATTTCCGATTCGCACATCACTGTGGTCGTCTGGTCGATGTGCGGCATTCGGCTTCTGGCTGGAGGAGCAGGGCGGTCCATTGGGGTTCACCAGTGGAAAGAGCCGTGACACGCTTATACAGCACACTGATCGGCCGTTGCAAGCTCACTTCGCACTCATAACTCGTTGTTTCAAAAAATGAAGTGGTGCTTCACTCGGACGCACTAAACATACCCGCGAGCATGCAAAGATCAAATAACCCACCGATGATTCGTCGAACGGACCAATGCTGTGGAGCATCACACGGAAGCACTAAACAGACGCGCGAGCGCGTGTGCGCATACACGCACAGATCACACTGACGCAAGCGCGTCGCTACCGAGGATGGTTGTTAAAAACTCCCATGGAGTGGTTGTGACCACGTGACCTCACTCTCTGTGGGCAGTGTAATAAAGTCACGTCGTTTTTATACTACGCTACTTACAGCGGTGGTAGATTATTACATGTGCCGTATTCACTCCGCTATGACGGAGTAAATGGTTGGGGCATGAAAGTGTTTGCGGTTGACAGGCTGGTAAAAGCTTACAGTGAATATGGTTAAGAACTGCCGTGAATCTTTGCTTACAGTGAATATGATTAAGAGCGTGTTTTGTATACACCCATATACGTGACTTTCATGTACGTGGGTTCATACCGGGGGCTGTGAAGAACGCGAAGTAGTGGATCATACCCCCTTCCTCCTTTCTCCCCTCCCTCTAAGAAAATGCGGTCATGGAGAAGCAAGTCAAAATTAAGGTAAATAAAGTGTGCATTAGGCGGAACAGAGGTATCTATTTCAATCAAATATGATTTAAGCGAATAGAATATTAAGTAAAATCACTGCTGTGTGCCCCAAGTGCACGAAGGGCCTAATTTGTTTGGTTTTTACCGTCGTAGCGTTAAAGTCCTCGTTTCGCAGAAATTCCGGTGTAGGTGTTGGTGCCGGCGTCGTTGGCTGTGAGCGAAAAATCAGCGTTTTCCGTGAGCGAAAATTCGAGGTAGATACAAATAAAGAAATAAGAGAGAACCTTCGGCGATCAAACCTACGACCCCTCGCTCGGAGCGTGATACGCTACGCTCTCGGCCACCCTGCATATGTCCTCCTGCCTTCTTCATTCCTAGGTGGGTGCAGCACTATACGAAACACGGACAAAGAGGGAGACGTGCAGGGCAGGTGCGTCTTCTTCTTCGACCGTTTTTCGTGTAGCGCTGCACCCATCTCAAGATGAACCACTATCAACTTCCTTGTCTGAATTATAAGGGTGTCTTCCTCATCGACGAGTTTTGGTGGAGCATCTATGTCAAATGGCGCAAGGCGGCGAGGGAAGCCACGCAGCAACGTAAGTAACTGGCACTTTCTACCAAGTGGTGTCATGATAATTGCGTGGCTAGGCGCCTGAGGAGCATCGCAAGTGGAAGAGAGCCCGATGAAAATGGGGCCAGGCATCGCTGTTGTGTTCAACTCTTAAGACGAAACGTAAGGGTCCCAAAATTTTTTTAAACAGCGGTTATAAATGTTTTCAAAGCGTATGCTTTTTTATTACCTCTGTGTAGAACCCCGTCGGAGTCCTGTCCAAGAGATTCCGTTTCAACGAGCCGCTTGCTTGGGAGCAACTGGTGACGGAGGAGAAGAACACAGTCGCTGCTGCTGGACTCAACGTCGTCGCTTGCCACACGTACTCCAGTCAGTGGACTTTTCCAAGTGTAAATACATGGCTTGGTGAGTATGTGGCCACTTCTGCCTGGTGGCTGGTATTATACATCATTTAGAGGAGACGTGACATTACAATGCTGTGCAACGAGACGGAGACAATAGTACACATGAACACATACATGGCATGCAGCAGAATAAACAAACAATCGGGAACATCGAACATGAACCGCGGTATGCACCAAAGTACATTTGCAATTGTACGCCACATTCAATGCAGTTTCCAGGGCAAAATTACTGTGAATATGTTCCTTTAGCCCCGTAGAGGGTCGCACGATGTGGTTCAGTACTTTTTTAAATGCAATTTAGACAAGGGAGCCGAAGAAAAGCCATATAAGAATTTTTTTCACATACAGCTTTGATGTCATGCGTCTAATTTTGTTCACTTTTGAAAGAAGCCGCACAACAAAAGAAGACAGATACATGAATTACAAAACGACACAATTCGGCAGAGAAACAAACTAATGAGAGGAACAGAAGTGGCGCCATTGGCTGCCATTGCGGTAACTGAGCTGCCAGTTTTGCAAAACACGATTCTATAGGAATGAGCTGCCATTCGAGAGCCAAATAGCCGCTGAGAGTAGAATGCGCGATATATACAGAAACCTTCATAGAAGTACGCATGTAGAAAGCTATTGCGGCCAAGAGTATACGTCGCAGCGTCCGCCAAGATCCGAGAGCTCGGAATTTCATTTGCACATGACTTACGTCAACTGTCTTTCACTCATTATCCCTCGTGTCAACTCTGTCATGGCTCAACAAGGCCGATAGGAGCACCGTGCACACTGCTCGGGTTTTTCGGTCATGGTCGGACGTAGTCGCTCGTGTTTAGGCCAAGCTGACACGGTGACAATACCGCCATCTTGCATTCCGGCTTGGCTGCAAAAGGGACACGTCCAGCTGACGTGACACGAAGCGCAGACAGACAAACGGTGACGGGAGGAATGGGAAAGAACTTTGGCCTACTGTACTTCACACACAAAGCGAATGCATAACGATGCAGCCGTGAAAATTCTGGGGCTTGTGAACCGCACCATGAAACTGCCGCGCACGAAGTTCGCCTGCTATTACATGTTCGAAGTACCGTCGTCATATGTTCATGAACCTACAACCTTGATACGCGTTTCACCTGCGCCAGTCTAAAGCACTGGCTCGCGCATAAGCTTCGCATTCTCTTGAGTTACGGATCAGTCCTCGCGAGAATGGGGACCACGCAACAATAGTCACTTCGCAGCGAATGAAGCACATGTCCGAGGAAAACATCGAAAAGTGTGTACGGAAAGGCTTTTTGGACTTTCTAGAGCAATTCGAACGATTGATGTGGAGTAATCGAAATATGTAATGCCTACATCTTTGTTTGTTAGTCGAGTATTCTTTTCTCTCCTAACAGTAGCGCGGCCTTTTGCTCTTGATTTGAACTGCAGAACAATGTTGGACCGATCAGTTTCGAGTGGGGCGACAGGATTCTACGTCTCCTTAACTGGCTCATTAATGGTGCTTCTGATCATTGATAAGATACGTGGCACACACTTTGTCTTCTCAGCAACATCTTGAGTTTCAAGATTGACACTGCGAGAGTACTGCTGGGCAAGTCGAAATCGCCTTTCCGAGTCAGGGACCTCTAAATTCCAAAGCTGTACACTTTGCTAGTCGCAGCTTATTATGTCTTTCCTGCTCAGTATTCACCAAGACCGCAGTGCTCGAATCTTTGCCTCAGTTCCTCCGCAGCTCGGCGAGCCAATGCTCTTAGCAATATTCCGTTGCTCCGTTTTGAACTGTCATATTTCCGTATGAAGATTACATTCTGTCGTGTCTTTATACCTCACCGTCTCTTGTCTAAATTCCGCTCGTAGTTCTGCCTTAAGCTTTAACCGCTTATTCAACGTCGTTCGAAAAAAGTACGCGCTTATTTTCGTTGCATGAAATGTCACAAACTTCAATATCTGGCAGCAACGATGGAAAATAAGAAAATGGAACAGGTACACTAATCAAGCACTAATCTACAGCAAAAAGACACCAAGTATTATGCGATCTCGAAGTGCTTTAGTCACCGCTACCAAGTTAAAAAGAAGCGTGGGTTTGCTTTCAACCCACTACCAGCTACCGCCCTCAATCCGCTCTTACCCTCAGCCCACTTTTGAATCACAGCGATCATGTGAAAGCCAAGAACAAATCAAAACAACAAAGAAGTGCGTCATGAAGAGTTGCCCTCCGCTCTTCCCACTGACAACTACCACGCTTAATCATGTGCTTTCCTGCAAATACCAGACATTTCTGACCTTCAAAGGAACCTAGAAAGAATCGCATTTGAATTAGGTGTGAGGGGTTGCGGAGTTACCCTCTCCATCAGGAGCTCCTCACATGCTTACAATAATTTTGGTTCGGCTAAGCAAATGCGACTATATTCTGCAGCTCTTGCAAGAGCACGACTCCGCGTTCGTGTTGTCAGGGGGGGGGGGGGGGGGGGAATGAAAGAGTAGAAAGGAGACAAAAACCGTATAGTGGAGTGGTCCGGAAATTTCGACCCGCCTGTGGTTCTTTAACGTGCACTGGCGCCGCGCACTACACGGGGCTGTTGAATTTTTACCTCCATGCAAAAAGCATCGATCATGGCAGGAGTCAAACCAGCGAATTTCGCATGTGTAGCAGAGCACCATAACAATTAGACCATCACGGCGCCATATGCAGCACGAGGGATAAGGCGCCGCTCTCGTCGTAGGCATGGCTGTCGGCGCTGACTAAAAAGGCGATGTAAGCGCCTTCCTCACAATTGCTGTCGGTGGGAAGGTTCTTTTTAAAAGCGGAGCTGTTAGTCAAATTAGAAAAACGTCCGTTCCCCGCTTGGATCGTCGCATAGGAACCGCCGACGCCCCAGCTGCAGAGCACCTGTCATCGGCAAGCCTCGTTACAGCGACAGGTGTAGCGATGTCCCGCCAAGCAGCGCATGCACCCAAGCGAAGCAGCCGCGCCTGGCCTACCGCGATAGCTGGAGTGATGTCACGACATGCGCCGTGCAGCAGCTGTGCATAGACCGCGGCGCAGCTACGAAAATTACTAAGTATAACCGCGCCAAGCTTTGAAAAAATGAGTGTCATAAGGGGAAGGTACGAACAGCCGAGGAAGAAGCTTCGTATTGCGAGACTCGATATGCTGCTGAACGACATCTTTGGCGACGATCCGGCCCAGCCTACTTCAGCAAGAAAGCCGCTGACGCAAAAGGCAAGGAGACAATATCCGCAGCTCGGTGTAAATATTGAGAAGTGTTTGCTGGGCCTCGCAGTGCTCCGCGAGGCGTTTCCCGAAGCCTCAGGCCACGACGAAATGCGGCCGTGCCGGCCACAAATCCGGACCAGCCAAGTTCCCAAGAGCTTCGCTGTTTCGTTCAACTTGCGCTGCTATGCAAGGTTCGCTAATCTTTTTAATGCAAAGCGTTATAGACGGGTAAAGAGAAATCCTACAATGGTTCATGGCCGTTATTTTTAGACAATAATTCCAGTGAACGCCCCCTGCGCGTGGTCGCCACTATGGCGTGCCCCGACCCGTGTTCTAATATTAGTTCACATTGCTCTGTCCGTAAAATCAAATTTAGCACAATATAGCCTAATAATACGCCGACCACACAGGATCACAGCGCCCCCCTTACGAAAATGGATTTCGAGTTCTTTTAGAACTCCTAATGCGTTCCTATAGAGTCTAAGGGAACTCAATAGGAACTCGCTACCTATAGAATGTTTTCCATAGGATGACTGTAGGAAGTCTAAAAATACCTGTCTATAGAAACACGCCATTTCACGCACATTACAAAACGTATTCACCTTATATGTACTGAACTCTATAAAATAACTTTTATAGAGCGTCTTTAAAACATTTAATGCTTTCTTTCTATATACTAGTTCACCATATGCGCTCTATAAGGGATGTATTAACATCATGTCTACTAAATTCTATACAGTAACCTTTATAGAGTACCTTTAGAACTCTTAACGCTACCTGTCTATAGACTTCATTTCTATATGCCCTCTATAAGGGATCTATAGACGGTGTATTAATACATGTAAGACACTTGTGGGAAAATATTTCATCAGGGACCTATTTACGCCCACTGCAGGGCAGAAATCTCTTCCATAATTTTCTCCAATTAACATGGTCATGTCGTAACTGCGGCCATGTTGCCGTCAGAAATATTTTAATGTAATCCGAGCAGCTAGCGTCCTGCCGCCTCCCGCCACGCTTTCCTTCCCTTGGAATCTAATCTGTCGTGCTTAATGACCTTTGGTTACCTCCCTTCGCACTAAATTTCCTTTTCAATCTGCTAAATTCATGACCTTGACTTTGACTACCATATGACCAAAATTTGCACAACGAAAAGCAAACGCAGCGGTGGCGCAGTGGTAGAGTATCGGCTTCCAGTGCAGGAGGTAGCGAGTTCGAATCCCACTGCCGGACCAAGGACTATCCGTTTCTAAAGCAGAGCGCCAGAGCGTGCCTTCTGTTGAATACAGTATCCTCTCGAGAGGACATCCCCCAACCTGGCGAGCAAGTGGCATGGAAAACATATGTAAGCTTCTATAAGAATGCGGTGGCCAGATAACTTTTAGAACTACATAGAAAAGTTCTATTGGGCGTCAAAATAAACACCAAAGGATTCTATCGAGCAAGTTCAAAAGGCTTTATAAAAAAACGCATTAAAAATTTTTGTAAGAGCCGACTTTGTGGCTACGCGCATGTGCGGGCACCATATCCCGCTCAGTTGCGAGCGCCTTCTCACACCGTGCCACGAGCTTTAGGTTGAAATTAAAAGTTTGCGGGCATAAAGTGGAACCAACTCGCTCAGGATAGGGTGGATTGGAAATCGTTGGGAGAGGCCTTCGTCGTGCAGTGGACCTAAACAGGCTGATGATGATGATGATGATGATGATGATGATGAAGCATTTGACAGTGCGCCATAAATGATTGTCACGTGGATACTGTCAGGGCTCCTCGGAAACAGTTTCGTTATAAGTAGAACATCGATGCCTGTGGCAACCTCTGATATGGCGTCGCGGTGCTCAAATCTTGTTCGAAATTCGTGCGCGCTTGACTATCATTTATCATGTCCTTTTCCACTCTTTATCGGTCGTTTCAATGAGAGATTTTTTCGCTCCTTCCTTTTCTCTTGTTCATTGCTGAACTTGTCTTACAGTTTATCAGTTGCAAATGTGAACTCCCACTGAACTTCCCCACATTTTAGCGTATAGTGCTTGGGTTAGGAAAACGAAGCTTCATTGAGAAATAATTACCACTGTCGTGAATTAAGCACGCACAGGATAAGTCGCAACCGCAGCTATACACATTCAATAGCAGGCACGGCAAATCGGAACAACGGATTGGTCATATGCCGGTGAGTTTGCGGACGCTGAGCGCGGCACCGGCGATCATGAAACCACATATTGGAAGATTCTGAGATGGTATCGCTCCTTGGGAAAGAAATTCCTCTTTAAAGCCTGCGAGAAATAAGCGCAGCGCCTGCTGGCCAGTATCCGCTGCTCACCTAACCTCGGGGCCGCATGGTTGCAGCAGAAATCTTTCCCGCAAAAATGCTCCATGCACGCATGACCTGAAAGCGGTAGCTCTGTGTCAATTGTTAGACTCGAGATTTAACTTTCACGCAGCTTCTTGTCCAAAGAGTACATATGACGGCGGACACCAGACTCTGTGGCGCACTTCCATCACCGAGTCGTAGCCTACCATGTCGGATCGCTTCATCGGCAGCCACTGATTATTACACTGCTTTAAAATGTTCTCAAGCGAGCACCCGAAGCGGGTAAGCCTCCCCGCTTTACTGGAAGCACCTTCCACGCAGCGAGTTCAAAGCCGATTTCCAGTTCCCCTTAGCGCTTCCGTGTAGCAGAGGACGTGGCCATGTCGCTCGTATCGCGTCACACCGACAGTAGCATCGTCTTTTCCAGTGGTGGCCCTTAAAGCAAACACAGTTCCGTTTTTTAAATGCTTTAGTGAAGAAGATACCAGTTGCCGGAAAGAACTGATAGTCATAAAGCTCGGGATTAAAATTCGATTCCCTAAACAGTGGTACGGACAAAACTCTTTATATATATATGCCAAATGGAGGATGTTCAAGCAAACTTGTATGCGCCAGCTGTGCCCACTGAAAGCAGTCCTCGGTTTCTTAAAGGATGTTGGACTAAATGTTATTAGCCCAATAAGATCATAGTGCATCCTCTGTCCAGAGGATGCTGCTGTGATAGTAGTGTTGTATGAGCACATGCCTTCATGCCCTTGCTTCAAGGGCTCTGTTTAGGCACTAGTGCTCCCTGCCCCTTTTCTTATTTGACGTTCGTATCATTCTTCTTAATGCCTCTACATCTCCATAGTACACGTTGTCACTGCCATAATTTTATTATTTGTATATTTTATGCGCTTTACAGTGACTGTTTTAGGCCCATTTACAGCCATGCCACATCTGTTTTATCCACATTGTATAACACACAGTTCATGTACCACTGACAAGTCATTATCATCGTCCTGGCGCTCTTTGGCCACCTCTGCCCCTTGCGCCAATAAACCCCACTAATCATCATCATCATCATCATCATCATCACTGAATTTCTGTCAGCGGCAAGTTGTCGATTATTTCGTTTGATGCACTGTACTCATCGATATGAAAGTGTGTTATTTGTTGCCTGTTTACAGAAAACTACGTGCCATTCTTCAAGTTGGACGAAACAGTGCCTAAGGAACACCGGGGTGCACTCTGGGAGGCCCTAACAACTGCCCTGCTCGAGAAATCGCAGAAAACATCCGACGGCCCAGGCCTCACGTATCACGTCATGGTCACTCACATGCAAAAGCCTGCAGGCGACTGCAACTCCTAGGCCACTCAGGCCTCTGCCATCGTTATTGTGTTAGCCTTTCAAAAAAATGACTATAATAATAAATCATCAAAATTTCAAACACGGGATATCTGTGTTGCTTGCTGCCCTGCATACGCAGGCAATTCTGATCGGGCATTAGTGGCGAATGTTGCCTCTAATATATAATAATAATGTTTTCCAGCGAGCGGAAATGCTCATCTGACCTTGCAGCACCCCGCCACACAGTCACTAGCTTATTTATTTATTTAATGCACTTCATACCACTCACCTTATCACCAAGTCTTAAGCAGCAGTGGGAATATAAAGCCCAACAAAAAAAACGAAAGAAAAAAAACCTGATCACACACACGTGGTGATGCAAGTAGCCATTGCGAAATACCAAATATAAAAACGCGACAGCACTTGAAGTTGAATGCGTCGTTATACAATAGAAAAACAAAACATTACAGAAGATTGCAATAGATAACATGGTTCTCTCCTTTGAACATAATAAACCTTACAGGAAGCACTCCATACACAAGGATATACACTATACACCATTTTCCATACACCATACACCATTTCTTATTATACAACCAGAAATTACTAATTTATTATTGTTTAAGCATTGAATTTAAAAATACATGGAAGGCTGTACATTCTAGAGCATCGGTTATTAGTCCATTCCACACAGGAGAACATCTGGGGAAAAATACTGAAACGTATCGGTGCAGTTCGCGTAATCCAAAATATTCTTGGAACGCCATTAACGCACGGTGCGTTCTTCTGTTTGCTAATATGCATTCCTTCACAGATGCTAATTTTTCCCTAAAAAGATTAAGTTTGAACTTCTCCGTTCTTCTCTTTTGCAATTCGTCGAGCCCCACTGTAACCAAAAGAAGTGAAGGTGACGTGTGCCATCTTTAGAAGTTGCGCACAAATCGAACAGATTTCGTTTGCACCCTTTCTACTTTTTCTAATGGTGGAAACAGTATAGGGATCCCACACTACAGATTCGTATTATAATGTTGGTTCACTAAAGTGTTTATACGCAAGGAGCTTTATGTGCGTTGTTGCATTTGCGAGCCTCCTTCTCAGGTGGCCTAGCTTTTTCATTGCCATTTTTTCTGTAGATTGTCGCGTGGTCGTGACGGTGAAGCACACAGCAGAATGCAAGCCGCTGTCAGCCCAACTGTTTATCGAATTACCTTTTGCCATGGAAAGTAAAGCAAATCAGACCGCAACACTATAATGGCGTGACCAGTCGTACGTCAACGGAACAAGCGGCGAGACACATCGGCTTTTATACAGACGTCACAACGCTTCGTCGCATTATCTTTAAGATTATAGATGATACTCAAATGTGCGCGTCGGGGACAACAAAGTTTCAGAACGGTCGGCGCGGTTCCCAAAGCGACGTCTTACGTCCAGGACGACGCGCCTCGGGCCCGTCGACAGAGTCAGGTTGGCGCTTTGGCTACGACGGCACCGTAGCGACACCGCACTGACGCCGCACGGTGACACGAGCGAACAGCGCGAGTGGTACGTGTCAGTCAACATAGTGCGGTAACGTGAGACTCCAAGGGACGATTTGTACGAGCGAACAACTTCGACGCGACTGACGCGACTCCAGTATTTGTTTATGTGTACGTCCCTGTGCTGATATAAATGTTTGTCCGTGTCTACGCCTCAGCCCTCTTACAGTGAGATAGCACTTCGATGATTGAAAAGTAAGCATCAAGGTTGTTTTAGCGCGTCCTTACGGTAAATATACATAGTTTCTGGCCGCAAGAAAGGCTTGCGACGCGTTCCTCGTGCAAATCATTTATTGTATGTTTGCATCAACAAAGAGACTTCCGTTGAGTCGAAGAAATGGTATTAACAAATCTGTATTCATGCTCAACGCGCATACCCCTATGGAGCGCGATGCGAGTGGTTCCGTCGTTTTGTGGAAAGCAAAGCAGCTGGCATAGAGCTGCATTCAATCGCGACCTTTCTAACATGATTTAAGGTGTGCACACGACATTCGCACATGCGCGACTCGTTTAAGCTTGTTATTTTCGGACAGGAGGTTCACCTAGCACGTTGTGGGTTAATCACATTTTAAATTCTGGCCAGTATGACCACAAGGACACTTCTGCTTGACCACAGTTGTCCGTTGCTTCTCCTTTCTGTTGCTTATTTTATCCGCATATGCAAGACAATGTTCGATCGCGATCGAGCCAGTTCATAACTGGATTTTTCGGCGAATGACTCCCGTCCGTATTTTGCACAAAGGGTCCTATAGCGATCGAAAATACAGCGTAAGACCCGGACGTATTAGTTTACGCATTTGAATGCGCTAGTACGCAGCAAGGTGTAACTCATTGTGGTGTAAATGCTTCAGTGAAACTATCAGTGTCCAGCATCTAACCTTCATCGATAAGCCGTATGAAACCCCGCAGCTGCTGATAGATGGAGAATCTGTGTTTGAAGCTGACCACGTCGTCGTCTGCAGTGTAAAAGGGGAAGAAGTGATACTGGCTGTGCTCATTTTGCAGACGTCGTCTTTTAGAAGATGCCACACTTCCAATAACTCCGAGCGCACTTTTCAGCTTTTGGAGTCCCTGGGTGTCCGCAAACGTGAAATGAAAGCGAAGCGACGATGTTTCTAGATAAAAACGCTGCATAATGGCCGTTGAAAACGCGTGTGAACCGTCCGCTTCGCCGGAGGCTTGGCTGGCTCGGCGCGAGGTAGCATCGTGGCTTCACGTGATCCAACTTTGCACGTCGAACGATCGCAGTGCCAGCATCTCAGTGATGGCCCTTGCGCCCAATTAGAACACAGCCTTTGTGACGCCGGACGGTGTCTACGAATTTCAAATACTTCCTTCTAGCTTGTCTTCGGCACTGGCAACTTTCCAGCGAGTGATGGAAACTGTCCCAACTGGACTGAAGTGGCAGACTTGTCTCGTGTACCTTGACGATGTGGTATTGTTTTCCGAAACGTTTCAGCAGCACCTTCACCGTCTGCGGAGTGCACTCGAAGCCATCCGATCGGCAGACCTCACACTTCAGCCAAGAAAAGCGCCACGTTGGTTACGAAGAGCTAAAGTTCCTCGGACATGTATTGAGCGCCAATATTATTCCTGCAGTGTAGTTTGCTGTGGGAAATCAGGCGCATCTCAGCCTTCTCTCACAAAAAGCAAATTGTAAGTCTCTTGCCGTGTGGAATGAAATCCCATTAGACTCGCCTATTCGGAAGAGAAAGCAAGCTCGGGGCTTGTGGCACCCACAGACGATACTTCTAACCTCCTTGCCACGCAACCTCCTCCTCTCCCTCAATGCACCTTCGAACGCTTGTCTCAATGAAAAAAAAATGGACGAGCTTGCACAAGAAGCCACTCGTGGCACGTTCAAAGAAGTTCCACTCCTTGCCCGTGACGCCCCCAAAAAATTTTGCCGCAGGATGTTCGCAAGCAATACAATGCGGCAGTGAGGTGTTTGTCTTATTAGCAGAAGGACACTTGTAGAGCGGCCGCTGTATTTTATGGGACGCTGCCCACAAACCTTTATTAAACATTATTCACCGTCAGCTGTTGCAACATCTAATGACCACCAGAAAATGCACACTAATTTCAATTTCAATATTTCAGACCATCTTACCGCTGTTTGTCATATATTTCTTAAAAATAAGTGTCCTGCTCCAAGAACACTCATATAATGTTCTACTTATAAAACAGGGCTCACAACGTTCCGCGAAGTAAACTGCCTGTGGTGACTCTCAGCGGATGTAAGGAGTCAGATTGAGCAGCGCCTACTTCGTTGTGAAAACCTGCATTCTTCCCGTAACGCCCATAATGTAGCATAAGTCTATTCACCTTTCTGTCTGACAGTGTTGTGCTGCAGAGCTAAGATTTTTTTTCGCTGTTTGCTGATGTTCAATGACTGGCTCTGTGACATTCCAGTCAGGAGGCACGTACGATTTGAAGCTCCACATGTCATAAAGCCTCTTTTAGTAATTGGGTCATTGCACGCCAAACTTCCCAAACATTGTGCTCGACCCTCTTCAGTTGTACTGTAAATAATTGTGGACGTTCACATCAGTGCTCTATTTGCCCTTAGAAAGTGTTGTTTAGAAAAACATTTTTTGTCTATTACAGTGATTTGAATTTCGCCGTAGTGGGTGAAACCTAGGTTGCGAAAAAATACTCTAAAAATACCATACTTCACGGGACACCTTAAATACCAGCTATTTGCTTGAAAAGGAATGGCACTATCTTATTATCACCCATTTACGACCACTACTACATGACACGATGTGCTTTGTGGTGAAGCAATGCTGCGATTCTGCGTCAATCTTGATTTTTTTTAAGTTGTATGAATATTACAGGCACAACAGAACTATATCACATGGCTGGATAGTTGGCATAAGCGAGTCAAAAAAGCATTGAAGTCGATGACCGAGTAGTTTCGAAGTGGAAGGGGCGCAAATATTAAAAAATGCGCGAAATGCCCCACGTTCAAGCACATGTAGAGTGGTGATGCGGTTCAAGTAAAAATGCACGCTTGGTCTCATTCGGATGAGCAAATAAAGGAGATTTATTTATGAAAGTTCAATCGGAGCGATTTTTTGTTTTTAGCTAGAAACAAAAATTTATGTTGAGCGTTCACGGCGTGCCTGGGTACGGGCCCGTAGGTCCGCTTCACTGCGCCGCACACTTCCTTGGGGCAACGGAAATATGCGGCGCCCACACGGGTCGCAAGATCGTGTGCTGCTGTGAGTTTTCTCGATTCGACACGCATTCTTCGGCTTTCCGCAGTGCCGCCGACGAAGTGTGAGGGAAAACAAGAGGGATGGTTCGTTTAAAATATGTTATTTTATAATACAAGTACCTACAACAGTAGAATAGTTCTCCACAACTGTATGCGAAACAGAAAATGAAGGACTGCATGCGTGGCTGCTGTCTTGTGTGCCCGAGCAGCGACGCCCTCAGAGGCCAGCTGGACAACGCATCATCTCTCGATAACAATAAGATTGACTACCTTCATGTCCAGCAATGGATCAGTGGTGTCCGCTGCAGGCTCAAAACAGCCGAATTTTCCAGCCGTATTTTCTGAGAAATTTGTACACACGCTACAAGAGATAAAATTGCACCACTTCATGAGCAAGCAGCAAGCAAAAGAGCTGAAAACGAACCTGAAGGGCTACGAGCTGATTCTTATTTTGGACTTCGCAGATAATTATAGTTTCCTTGTGCAAGGTGCCCCCAATCATACCACTTGGTAAACAAGCAAGCCACATTACATTCTTTAGTTGCATACCATCGCTGCAAGGAAACTGGCTCCCTTCGGGCAAAATCATTTGTTGTGATTTCGGACTGTCTCGAAGAGACTACAGCTGCAGGGGCTACATTTCAAGATGAAGTACTCAAAGTCCTAAATCATGAACTTCCTGATGTCAAAAAAAGTTCACTACTTTTCCGATGGTGCATTGTCGCAGTACAAAAACGAGACAAATTTTGTAAAGTTGTGCTACCATGAAAAAGACTTTAGCTGCAGAGTGGAACGTTTTCGCAACCTCTCATGTTTAGAGCGCTTGCAATGTGGTTGGTGGCACCGTGAAGCGGCTGGCAGCCAGGGCAAGTTTTCAGAGACCCTACAAGGGACATATCCTTACACCCCATGAGCTTTTTACCTGGTCAGAAGAAAATATCAGAGGTATATTTGTGCTGGTGCCAGAGAGAAGGGTTGAAGAAAAGAAAGTTGAGCTCTCAGAAATGTTTGAGTCTACAATCTTCCTCAAAGGTACGCACATGCTTCCCCACTTCGTGCCATCATCACTGACCACTTTTAATTCCGGGCTCACCTCCTACTCAGCAACACAGACATTTCAAGTGACGAAGACCATACGTCAGCAATAGAAGTAAGAACTGCAACCTCCGCAGAGATCGAAAACCGGGCACACAACCCAAGTGCTGCGTCTGTCGTACGTGCGCATGTAGTGCCATGGCAATGAAATAGTGCTCAGCTCTGACTATTAACCGGCAACCTTTAGTGCCCTTCAAAAACCTTCTGCCAGCCACATCCTCTGTTTGCAAGTTTTCAACAACGTGAAAACTCACACGAGCACACGATCTTGCCACCCGAGTGGGCACCGCATATTTCCGTATCCCCAAGTAAGTGTACGCGACGCAGTGAAGCGGACTTAACCGCCCGCGCCCAGGCACGCCGCGAACGCTCATAATTAATATTTTTTTCTCCTAAAACAAAAATCACTCCGATTAAACTTTCACTATTAAATTTCCCTTGTTTGCTCTTCCAAATAAAACTAAGCGTACATTTTTACTTGAACCGCATCAGCACTCTACACGTGCCTGAACATGGGGCATTTCACGCATTTTTCAATGTTTGCGCCCTTTCACTTCGAAACGACTCGGTCATCGATTTCAATACCTTTTTTACTCGCTTACTGCCGACTATCCAGCCATGTGATATAGTCCTATTGTGTCTGTAATATTTGTAGATTTTTAAAAACTTATCAAAATGGGCGCAGAATCGCAGCATTGCTTCACCACAAAGCACATCGTGAGACGTAGTAGTGACCGTCAATGCGTGATAATAAGATAGTGCTATTCCTTTTCAAGAAAATAGCAGATATTTAAGGTGTTCCGTGTAGTAGTGTATTTTTCAGAGTATTTTTTCGCAACCAAGGTTTGACCCACTACAGCTAAATTTAAATCACTTTAATGACAAAAAATTTTTTTTCAGAAGATGCTTTCCGAGGGTAAATAACGCACTGATAGGAACGTCCACAATTTCTTACATTGCAATTGGAGAGGGTCGAGGGCAACGTATGGGACGTTTCGCGTGGAATGGCCCAATTGCTGCCTTTGTGAAAGCTCTAAGCTTCTTTGTCTTCGTGACGAACATCGCGTACTCAAATACACGATACTGCTTTCCAGCGGTATGCGGCGTCGCACGCGAAAGAATCGACACACGGACTGGCAGAGAGAGAGCGAGTAATGATACGATTTGCCGGCTCTGTGACATTCCTGTCAGGTGGCACGTACAATTTGAAGCTCGACATGTCATAAACCCTCTTTTTAGTAATTGCTCGCAATTGGAAAACTCTAAGCTTCTTTGCCTTCGTGAAGAACATCGCATACTCCAATACACGAGACTGCGTTCCAGCGGTATACGCCGTCGCACACGAAAGAATCACGACACACGGACAGTCAGAAAGTGAGTAATGATGATGTTTTATGGTGCTAGGCATTGCCAAAGAGTGCTAGCTCAAGGGCTAATTAGGCTTCGATGCAAATAGGCCTCAAAACATTCGATGAGGGGATGTACAGCGGCTGTGAAGCCGAGAAATCAAATCGAGGTATGGAGGCGTAAAACATAAACCTTAAAATTATGCCAGCTACCTCTGGGGAGCCCTATGGATGACGAACATATGGCAAGTGATCATTTATGATATTAAAAAAATTAAGAAAGGTGGAAACAGCACGAACAATTGTGCAAGTTCTTTCAGGTCAAGGGCAGGGAAACTGGTTTTTTTCTTTATAGAACTACCGCACCATCAGCTTCTCTTGGGAGCTGCTGTGTGGCTTGCCTGGAAATACCCCATGCGAACAACGCAGCTTTTCCTAAAAACTCGGGGACTCACTGTCCTTTACAACAGGTTCTCTACCTGTTTCTCTACGGTTCTCTACGTTCCACGAACGTAAAAGTATGTAGTGTAAGATGCTGCCAGAATGTCAATGCAAAATTCCTTAACCAGGCAGTCTATTTCACTCCATTGGAAGAGGATATGAAGCAGTAAGGAGCTCAGCACATTCATCACAGACTAGCGCCACAGCATGTTTAGACTTAACAATGAAACCACGAAGAAAAGCTGCAGGAAAGAGACAGACGAGCCCGGACTACCAAATGTTTGTCGACGGTCAAGTTCCAACGTAGAGATACGAGTCAAACACACCAATATGACGATGAACATGTGATCATGGAGGCTGCTATAGAAGAAGCGCATTTTGGAGGTGCATAGTGCAAGAAAAGTCAACACGGTTTCCGAAGCGACATGCAAGATAAACGCTGCCTGCTCTGCGTGTAGCAGAAAGTGATAACGGCACACCCCGCAAAACAACCGAAACAAGCGCGCTTGCCACAGGGAAGTGATAACGGCTTTCCAATTAAACAAACCAAAACAACCGTGAGTGTGGCTGTTTTGGTTTACCTAAGTGGAAAGCCTTTGTCTCCTCCCTGTGATATGCGCGCTTGGTTGTTTGCGGGGTGTGCCGTTATCACTTTGCCCCGCCACGGTGGTCTAGTAGCTATGGTACTCGGCTGCTGATCCGAGGGTCACGGGATCGAATCCTGGCTGCGGCGGCTGCATATTGGTGGAGGCGAAATGTTGAGGCGAAATGTTGTGTGCTGTGCGATGTCAGTGCACGTTAAAGAACCCCAGGCGGTCGAAATTGGTTGTTGTTATGTGGGGTTTAACGTCCCAAAACCAGCTCTGATTATGAGAGACGCCGTAGTGGAGGGCTCAGGAAATTTTGACCACCTGGGGTTTCTTAACGTGCACTGACATCGCACAGCACACGGACCTCAACATTTCGCCTCCATCGAAATGCAGCCGCCGCAGCCGGGATTCGATCCCGCGACCCTCGGATCTGCAGCCGAGTACCATAGCCACTAGACCACCATGGCGGGGCAGGTCGAAATTTCCGGAGCCCTCCACTACGGCGTCACTCGTAGTCAGAGCTGGTTTTGGGACGTTAAACCCCACAAATCAAACAACAACCGTAATCACTTTCTGTAACGCGCAGCGCAACCGCGTTTATCTTGCATGTGGCTTGAAACCGTGTTGAGCCCTGCCACGGTGATCTAGTGGCTATGGTAATCGGCTGCTGGTCCGAGGGTCGCGGGATCGAATCCCCGCTGCGGCGGCTACATTTTGATAGAGAAGAAATGAGGCCCGTGTGCTGTGGGATGTCAGTGCACAAAAAGAAAAGAACACCAGATGATCAAAATTTCCGGAGCCCTCCACTAGGGCGTCTCTCTAACCAGAGCTGGTTTTGGGACGTTAAACCCCCCGTAACAACAAACCGTGTTGACCGTTCTTGAAGCTTTGCGTGTTTGACGCTCACATTTAGTGTCTTCTAGAATTTCAGAGATAATTCGAGAACGCGTTATGACGTGTGTATAAAAAGCCGGCGCATTTAGCCGCTGGTCAGTCTTTCCGTCGACCGACGACTGTTCATGCCGCTATTGCTGTGCATTGTGATTGGCTTTGTTCTGCTGGCCACAAGTTCGCCTAATAAACAATTCGCCTGACATCGCCTTGGGTGCTGCGTGCGTCATGACCATGTGACAATAGAGATAAATATTACTGACACAAGCAGACCCTTCGTTACTCATATGGAAAGCTTCCCAAAGGTTCCTTGTCGTGCGATACTTCTTTCGTCAAATACTTTAGCTATTGTGAAGTATGGTACACACGAGCAGGTTTTAACGTGGGCGGGACGGCGTGCACCATCGCATTTTCCAATACTATTGGCGTTCTTCCTCAGCTGGTCAATGATGCAACGCCTCGTTTTTCCTATCTGAGCATTGCCACAGACCAGGCGAATTTCATAGGCCCCTCCTTCGGCACACAGCCTGGAAGGGTCTACGTGCTCTTCTTGGCACTCGGGAGATATGTTGGTACTAGCGTGTCAGCTTGTTTGGAGCTGAGAAGATGCTTTTTATTTATAACTGGTAGCCATTTTTATAGTTTGTGGCTCATCTTGTGGAAATACGGTACAACTACTAGTCTGTCATGCTCTTTTTTTTACTCTCGAGTGCTATTCCTGTGCACAGATTTCCCGTTCCTGCAGCACATACACGGCTACAGTACATACAACCACCCGAGGAAGACCAGATTACCGAAGACGAGTTATTTTATTGTGGAAGGTAGCCTGCATCATGTGCGCATGCTCACTACCTACGCTGCATCGACAGCAGACCAAGCAAGGCAATTTCGCGCATAGCCACTCTGTATGAGCGCAATCATAGAAATTACAAAGCATGACTACGAAACTGGAGAGACAGAGTAGATGCTGGGTCTTAAAATAGTATGCAAAAAAAACTGAACTAATCCTAACAAACTTTGGGAGAGTCCAGTGGTATCAAATAGGCGGGGTGGCAGTGGAAGTGGTAAGCGAACATATATCTACTAAGGCAGAATAGTGGCGCCTGATACCAACCATGAGGCCGATATCATTAGCAGGATAAGAAGGGTGAGTGAAATCAACAAAATTTCTCAGAAAATAAATGTTAGAGGAAAGTGTACTGGTACTGACCTACGGGGCAGAAGCTTGGAGACTCACAAAGATAGTTCAGCTTAAATTGAGGACGGCTCCGGAAAAAAAAAATCAAACGGGTAATGATAGGTGTAACGTTCTTGGATGAGAGCGGAGGGCGTCGTGGAACATACAAGTATTCAATACACATTAGCCGATATTAAGGAGAAGAAATTGGCGGGGGCAGGGTATGTAATGGGAAGACAAAATAACCGTTCGTCATAATGGCTAACAGAATGGATCCCTAGAGAAAACAAGCATAACAGGATGTGGTAGAAGTTAAGGTGGGCAAATTAGTTCACGAAGTTTGCTGGGATAAATTGATCACAGTGAGCACAGGATCGGGACAACTGGAGATCCACGGGAGAGGCCTTTACCCTGCAGTGCATGTAGACGGGCTTCTGCTGCTGCTGCTGCTGCTGGTGCTGCTGCTGCTGATTATGATGATGACGATGATGATGATCATAGGAGAACAGCACTTATTTTATTGTAAGGGAACTACATGTACAAATATGGTCATGTGACAGAGCCAGGATAATATAGACGCATAAAAACTGCAACAAATTGCTGGTGGTAAGCTCGTCAGTTAAAGTGATAGTGGCTTAAGATTTTTCTTAAAAGCATCGAAAATCACGTCTACCATTTCCTGTGTGACAGCGAAGTTCAAAGCGTTTGTTGACGACGAGGTGGGCACCGTATGATAGAAACGATGGCGTAGGATTAACCAGCCAGAACAGCCACCACGTTCAGCTCGCGCCCCACTAACGCACTGACGATCCGGCTGTGGAGCTGTCGAGCGCGCTTCTTCACTATACCTTATACAAATATGAGCGTGTATTGGCTAAAAGAATTAAATTCCACCTACGTAGCTAAAAACCGTGGTTACGCAGAAGCATCGCAATAGGTCAAAATACGCTATTTGTGATTCGTAATGGTTTTATTGTTTGTTGTTTTGTGGGGTTTTACGTCCCAATACCAGTTCTGATTATGAGAGACGCCGTAGTGGAGGCCTCCGGAAATTTCTACTACCTGGGGTTCTTTAACGTGCACTGACATCGCACAGCACACGGGCCTCAACATTTCGCCTCCATCGAAATGCAGCCGCCGCGGCCGGGATTCGATCCCGCGACCCTCGGATCAGCAGCCGAGTACCTTAGCCACTAGACCACCGCGGCGGGGCACGTAATGGTTTTATTAAAGATTGTCGCATAAAAACGGTGCAAAGGATCACCCTATACAGATAGCCCTTTCTGTAGATATGTAACGCCCTCGAAACCAACGAAGATGTTGTCCTAGTATGCTTGGAACATAGCCATAAATTTCGAAACCTACATTTCAAACATCGCCACAATATCAGCTTTGCCACTTTCATTTATTCGTACCTCAAGGGTCCCGAAGGACATTACATGAGGGATGGGCAAAAAAAACATAACAAAGTAACAAAATCAAAAGAGCGCCAACAACAATAATTAAGAATAAAACCAGCAGTAGTTCACACTTAGAGGGATGAAAAATCGCTCTTTACCGCAGTTTTAAAGTGGTCAAATTTAGTTGACATGGCGATGTGGGCTGGAAGGTCATTCCAGTCTTGCGCTATCTAAACGAAAAAATCATTTCTGGAAGGTCTTTTTTGTAGAGCGTACGAGATAGACGGCGCTGGTATGATAATGCCGCGGTGTCCGATGTGCAGGTCTGATGATTGCGTTGCCTGGTGGTAAGGAATTAAAGAACTTATCATACAGGCCCCGACCTGAAATTTTACGGCAAGAGTCAAGATGAGGAAGGTTATGCTGAGATTTTACTGCCATCACACTTATATCACCCGAATAATTCGAGATAATGAATCTCGAACCACAGCTCTGGATGGATTCGAGCATGTTAGAAGGGTTACCTTGATAAGGATCGAAAATTGCATTAGCATACTCAAGTTTAGGCCTTACGGGTGTTTTATAAGCAATAAGTTTAGTAGAATAAGCTGCCGAGGCAAGGTTGCGATGAAGGTAACAGAGAATTTGATCAGCAGAATTAGTAATGTTAATAATGTGTAGCGACCATGTTAAATCGGATAAAATTTCGACACTTAAGTATGTAGTGGTTCTAGAAGCGGCTACGGGGTAATTGTGTAGAGTGTAAGCATTAGTGATGTAGTCTTTACTTCGATGAAAAGTCATTACAAAAGCTGTTAATATTTAAGGACATTAACCAGTCTTCACACTGTTCCTGTATAGTGGCAAGATAGGACTGTAAAACGGAAGAATGTAATACATTAGATACAGGGTGAAATCGCATGCAATCATCAGCGAACAGTCTGATATTAGAGCTGATGTTACGTGGCAGGTCGTTAATGTAAATTGAGAAAAGGAAAAGGCCTAGTACGGTACATTGTGGAATGCTGGGGTGACCACGAGCGAGGGCAAACTTGCAAGAGTTAACAACAAGACACTGCCGACTATGGGTTAAGAATTCGCGAATCCAGTTGAGCACGGAGGGATCTAAGTTCGGGCATAAAAGTTTAAGCAGTAAGTGACAATGGCAAACATTATCAAATCTTTTTTTCGAATTCAAGAAATAAGCATCAACGGGGATATTATTATCAAGGTGCTAGTGAATTTCATGAAGAGGGCTAGTCGGGTTTCGTAAGGATGACCGGGAGGAAAACCATGCTCATTAGGATGGAAAAAGTTGTTAGAAGACAAAAAATGCGCTACTTCCGAGTACATGATATGCTCCATTACTCTGCAACATACACTGCTGATAGATACGGGACGGTAATTGTTAGAAGACGACCGATTACCTTTCTCGAGGACAGGAACGGCCTTCCCGATCCTCCAGTCCTCTGGAACTGAACGTGTATCTAGCGATTGCTGAAATATTAGTGATAATATAAGACTGGTGACATGTTTGGTGTTTTTGAGGACCTTGGTATTCATGCCGTCTGTTCCAGGAGCTGACGAACTTTTTAAATTGTCGATGATATAATGATGATATGAACAGTGCCACTTGGGCTAAAAGTAATACAATTCATGAGTGAATGCGCGAAGGACGGAAATGGAGGAACGTTCTGTGAGGTTTCAGGGGTGAAAATTGAGCAAAAGATGTTCTGTGGTACTTTAGAGATATATCCTTTGGCAGTGGACAACCAATAGGATCGATTAGCTAAATGCAGCGCGTCTCTTCAGCTTTAAAGGCGCCGTGAAAAGAATATGGAGACGCCCGGTTGCAATTTTCGCTGCTTCAATATGCATTCAACAAGCCGATTCCGAAATATTTCTGCGAAATATTCAGTGCACATTTAATAACGCCCGTTCGAAGCCCCAGCGTTCTTGCGCTCCCGAAATGACTATGCGACACTACCGGCCTGCATGGTGCTATATGGTGACGTCGCAGTAAGATACTTTAAAGTCGCGTTTGCTCTAAAAGAATCGATTTACTTGAACGCTATAAACAAAGAAAATACATAGAAACCGTGCGGTCTCGGCATTCGGAAGCAAAGCTGCAGCACGGTTTGTTTTCCCGTGGCCTCCCAGGGCTCGCAAATCTTGGTGGTCTGGCTGCTGTTAACATGACGCCAGCTACAGCGTTGAGGGGAACGCGCTCAGCGAACCGAAACCACGTTGTTTATCGCTCTAAATCAACCAACACGATGAAACGGAACAATGCATATTGTTGATTGGAGGGTCAGGGTCCCGAATACGCACTTAGTACAAAAAGTTCAGAAAACGTTTGATTACCCCTTTAAGTGTTCGAAAACCGTCTGGGGAAGTTGCGAAGCAAAGTAGCAAAGTGACTTTTAGGGTGTGTTCCAATACCTAGGGTAGACGGCTAAATGGACAGCTATATAGCAGCGGCCATCTTAAGTCACATTTCATTTCTCACGTAGACGGCAAAATAGACAACATCGTGAAGACGGCATACGAAGAAAAAACCGATGGAGGCTACTTTGCTGTCCAAACAAGGTGGCGGTTGAGAGGATTGCGTGAATATCCACAGACCTCGCCAGAGCGGTCGTCTGCTCGCAAGTAGGCGCTTTCTTACGCGCTTAATGTGAGCTACATTGAGTTTTTCGCACACTGGAACGTGAAAGAAGTAAAATGAAAGAAAATTATGAGAGTTTTCTTCAGCTTTCATTTGTCGATGCGAGATGGCGTTTCGTCGCGTAAACGACAAGGACGCGAAGCTGTCTTTGAACTTCACGTTCATCGTAAATTAGCGCAAAGGAAGACAGTAAAGAAGTACCACAAACAAAAACCGGCGCTACTAACAACTGATTACGATGAACGTGAAGTCTGCGCACCAAGCAGCCAAGTTTTAACTATTTTAAAGTATAGGCTGTCTTTGAAGCTCTCAAGGCAGGCTGTCTGCGATGCTGTGCAGAATTGGAACACAGCCTTACTTTTGCGTGAATGAAGTGACATAATCCTTGGCCGCAGTGAACTACCTCGCTCAAGAAGAGTTAGAATCGAAATGTTTAGCAGATCTGAATAACCTTTTTTTTCTTTCCTTTAACCGGCTAGGAGAGTACTAAGACCGTGGCATGTAAATCATGCCACTCATGACATGCATATCATGATATTCATGTTATGACCTGCCATTTATGTTCGCAGGCAGTCATGTTGTGCCATACCAATTTTCGCATACATCCCATTAGCGAAAAGGCCAGGAGAGCCCTAAGACCGTGACATGTATATCATGCCGCTCATGACATGCATATCACGATTTTCGTGTTATGACCTGTCATTTATGTTCGTCATGTAGTCATTATGTGGCATACCAATTTTCGTAAACGTCCGATTAGCGAAACGGCCAGGAGAGCACAAAATCGTAGGCGGCTAAATAGATAGATAGATAGATAGATAGATAGATAGATAGATAGATAGATAGATAGATAGATAGATAGATAGATAGATAGATACGCTCAAACTCGCCGAAGTTCGCTAAGAAATGCTTCGCATTTAAAATGCGCTACTTCAGAGTACATGATATGCTCCGTTACTCTGCAACATACACTGCTCATAGATACGGGACGGTAATTGTTTGGAGACGACCGATTACCTTTCTTGAGGACAGGAACGGCCTTCCCGATCCTCCAGTCCTCTGGAACTGAACGTGTATCTAGTGATTGCTGAAATATTAGTGATAATATAAGACTGGTTACATGTTTGGTGTTTTTGAGCACCTTGGTATTCATGCCGTCTGTTCCAGGAGCTGACGAACTCTTTAAATTGTCGATGATATAATGATGATATCAACAATGCCACTTGGGCTAAAAGTAATACAATTCATGAGTGAATGCGCGAAGGACGGAAATGGAGGAAGGTTCTGTGAGGTTTCAGGGGTGAAAATTGAGCAAAAGATGTTGTTTGGTACATTAGCGATATATCCTTTGGCAGTGGACAACCAATAGGATCGATTAGCGAAATGCAGCGCGTCTCTTCACGTTTAAAGGCGCCGTGAAAAGAATATGGAGACGCCCAGTTGTAATTTTCGCTGCTTCGATATGCATTCAACAAGCCGATTCCGAAATATTTCTGCGAAATATTCAGTGCACATTTAATAACGCCCGTTCGAAGCCCCAGCGTTCTTGCGCTTCCGAAATGACTATGCGACACTACCGGCCGGTATGGTGCTATATGGTGACGTCGCAGTAAGATATTTTAAAGTTCAGAGGTATAATGAAGTCGCGTTTGCTCTAAATGAATCGATTTGCTTGAACGCTAGAAACAAAGAAAATACATAGAAACCGTGCGGTTCCGGCATTCGGAAGCAAAGCTGCAGCACGGTTTGTTTTCCCGTGGCCTCCGAGGGCTCGCCAATCTTGGTGGTCTGGCTGCTGCTAACATGACGTCAGCTACAGAGTTGAGGGGAACGCGCGCAGCGAACCGAAACAGCGTTGTTTATCAACCAACACGATGAAACGGAACAATGCATGTTGTTTATTGGAGGGTTAGGATCCCGAACACGCACTTAGTACAAAAAGTTCAGAAAACGTTCCATGGCTCCTTTAAGTCTTCGAAAACCGTCTGGGGCAGTTGCGAAGCAAGTAGCAAAGTGACTTTTAGGGTGTGTTCAAATACTCACGGTAGAGGGCTAAATGGACAGCTGCGTAGCAGCGGCCAACTTAGGTACCATTTCATTTCTCACGTAGACGGCAAAAAATAGACAGCATCGCGAAGACGGCATACGAAGAAAAAACCGATGGAGGCTACTTTGCTGTCCAAACAAGGTGGCGGTTGAGAGGATTGCGTGATATCCACAGACCTCGCCAGAGCGGTCGTCTGCTCGCAAGTAGGCGCTTTCTTACGCGCTTAATGTGAGCTACATTGAGTTTTTCGCACACTGGAACGTGAAAGAAGTAAAATGAAAGAAAATTATGAGAGTTTTTCTTCAGCTTTCATTTGTCGATGCGAGATGGCGTTTCGTCGCGTAAACGACAAGGACGCGAAGCTGTCTTTGAACTTCACGTTCATCGTAAATTAGCGCAAAGGAAGACAGTAAAGAAGTACCACAAACAAAACCGGCGCTACTAACAACTGATTACGATGAACGTGAAGTCTGCGCACCAAGCAGCCAAGTTTTAACTATTTTAAAGTATAGGCTGTCTTTGAAGCTCTCAAGGCAGGCTGTCTGCGATGCTGTGCAGAATTGGAACACAGCCTTACTTTTGCGTGAATGAAGTGACATAATCCTTGGCCGCAGTGAACTACCTCGCTCAAGAAGAGTTAGAATCGAAATGTTTAGCAGATCTGAATAACCTTTTTTTTTTCTTTCCTTTACACTTTTTTAGCTTACCGTTAAACGATTGGGAGTGCGCCCGCTCTTTAATGGCAATCGTGGGGACATATTTTGCTGTTAGGCGCAATATCTCATTTTTAAGCAATCACCAAATACTTTCAACGGAGCGCGAGTGATAATGAATTCCGAATTCATCGCAAACGACAACTAGTTCATCAGCCATAGAAGCGTAGTCGCCTTTGCCGTACAGTGTAAGAGTTTCTAAGGTTTTCTTGGTTTTTTATATAACTGGACAAGGTGCCACAAATAATACAGTGATCACTTAGCGGTGGAAGATAAGTGAATGAGGAACAGACGTCGGCGTGCGTTATAAAAAGTACGTCGAGAATGTTTGAGGGATGATTTGAAATGCGTGTTGGTTCAGTGACAAGTTGGGAGAGGCGAAATGTAAGACATGTGTTAAGGAAATCACTTTCAATGCCATTTCTTGATAGCGTGACTGCAGGGCTGGTCCATTCGATCAAAGGAAAGTTTAAATCAGCGAAGATAAGGATAGAAGAGTTAGGAAAATCTTTCTTTGCGGCTTGCAAGCATTCATGGAAGTTCAGATCGAACGAGCTGTCGCTATTAGATGGTCGATAACCTACACCGTTGAGCATACGTGGCAACGTAGCATTACAGCATATGCATAACAATTCGAGATTAGACGATACGTTTACTAACGTGCAAAGCAAGGATCTGTCAGGGGCAGTAAGAACTCCACCGCCACGCGAGCTGTCAGGTCTATCTTTACAAAATATATAGAAATTAGGAAATAGTGGTAACAACTCAAAATCTAGGATAGAAGAAATAATCAACGTTTCAGTTAATGAGACTACATTACTCGAAGATGGGGAAATTAAACTACAAAGCAAGTCACGCTTACGTATCACGCTAGGGATATTAGTGTAAAGGAATGACAGGGCCGTTCGGTCCGGTCTATTCAGTTTACTTAGGTGTGTACTCTGGCGCTAGCATTTACGTTCAGCGACCTTCGAGAAAGAGTGGTCATAAATGTACCCAGGCAACACAACAACATTGGACCGACCTTCGCGCAAAGTTGGAAAACATTGGATACAATATTGGAAATACATTGGATTTCGGGGTCCATGCTACACTTTAGACTAGATTAGTCCAATGTTGGATACCAGTCGTATAACGTTGGAAAAACTGGGAAAGAATGGCTTTGGCCAACATTGTCCATCTTTTGTATTTTCAATATTGGTAAGCTTGTATAAACAATGCCAGCTCGAACCGTTTTTTCCAGCCTTTATTGATGGCCGTTCCATCGTTCTTTGCCAGCATTCATCGTTGGATGAGGCAGCATTTTTTACCAGCTTTCTTTATTGGCTGACCCTATATTTTCTCCACCTTTTTTATTCGCTCTCATGCACGCACTTAAATTTGTTTTGCAGAGGCTTTGGCTCTAGGCAAAAAGCAAGAATATCCAGTAAATTATGGGAGTAACAATAGCTTTATTTTGTACTTAGTATGCATGTATGTACTGCCAGCTTGGGAAATGATTTTTTTTATTTTCACGCTTCGTGGTAACGACGACAGCATAAAAGAGGCATAAATGGTCAATGCACTTGTATGTTAATGCCGAAACGTATCTTTCGAACACATACACACATACAAATTAGCAAATTGTCTTCTCTGTGACACATTTTATTCGTGAGTTTAGGAGACATGAGAAGGGATTGAAAAGAAAGTTCTCATAAAATAAACAAATCAATATTCACTCTAAGTTTGAAGTCCACTGTATATGACCAGCCTTGAGAAAACTAAATGCATAAGCACCATAAGCAAAAAGAAGAGGCACAAGAAAACATACGCTTAAAACTATGCGACCCGTTATGGTTTACTTGCTTATTAAATGGCGGAGCAGCTGAAGCTTGAAAGGTTCCTTAAACAATTGCACGAAACAGCTGAATTGTATAAATTAAGCACTTCCTCAAGTAAAACAACAATAGTGAATGTTGGGATACGGTGATGTGTTTCAGCATGCAGAATCCAGAAAGGAGGGTATGTCGGGACAAACCGATGACTTCTAAAGAACCGAAAACCAGGAACAAGTAATGACCGTTAAAGAGCAAAAGTAAAACATGTGTTTCATGCGAGACAAAAAACAAACAAACAGGAAAGTCACACGAACCAAAACAGCTTTGCTAAGAGCGATTACTTCATCTGCCGCGATGTATACAACAAAGCCCACCACGTGTGTATTTACAAATAGACAAATCTAAAGAAAATACCCAGTAATACATGCTATAATAAACCCGGCACACACCAAAATGAGGAAATGGGCACAACGGAACGCACAATGAGTAAAATAAACGAATGGCTAAAATCGGTACAAAGCTTTCAGGAAAACCTTTAGAACTGTCGGAACACATTGAAGCTCATCTGTTCAGTTCACCTATAATGTCCGGTCCAAAGAAGCGCAGGGCTGTCACTTTATCACTATGCAGAAGCTTGCAGTCGCGAGTTTCGTGTCCGTAGTCCACTTAGGGGTTCTGACTTCCTAAACTTGCCAGTTTCAGCAGATATGCGATGCCCGTGCGCCACAACCTGTACGTCCGAAAAACCTCTGCCGAGTGAAAGCCCCTTCGCCTGTCTCACCTCCCGCTGGCTAGGAAAAAACATGTCAAACAGGTATGCGAAGCAAAACGGATTAGTGGAGCCCACGCAGCACCCCCTCCCGCCCCCCTTCTGCCGCGATATGGTTCGATGTTCAGGGGCCTCCTGTGCCTGCTGCTCGAGGTAGAAAGTTAACAAAGGCTTTTCTTTACCTTCCAACGTTTTGCATATACCGTATTTGCTCATGCACAACTTATACCGTGCTTACTCACGCATACCCCGTAACACGTATTTTTTTCTCTCTATGAATCTAGGAGTTGCCGAAGGTGCGTAAATTACATGGGAATTTCGCAAATACTTCCGAAATATCGTGTAATAAATCTTTACGCGTGATGAGCTGAGATGTATCAAATCAAATATATCACAAAAACGAAGGTAGCTTTCACTCAACAGAACGCGCACCTTAACAGCCAAATTCATTCGTGGGCTACATTCAAGCATTAGCGGATTTGCGACTCGGGAATTGTCGTCTCCGAAGCCGCGTCTCCGAACTCCAATATCAAGCGTGACTCATATTTACGTGTCGAAATCTTCGTTGCGGCACGGCTCTCAGTTAACCGGCAAACCCTATGTTGAATTTGTTTTGTAGGTATCGCCAACATGTCGCTACTAAACAATCGAAATGCGATCGGCCGTGGCGAAGCCAGGGCTACCGAACACGCAATACTGATAAAGGACAGCACTAGCCTGCTCCACGTGGCCCTGGGTGTCCTGGGGAGAGCATGCAAGTAATATTTTTGCTTAAACCGTACATAAAGTTGGGTGTGCAGAAATTACGCGTGGGCATATATATATATTAACGTTGTTTCCAATGAAAAAGAAAAGATTGCTTCCAATATGTGGGTTGTACTTCAGAATGTGAACAACATAGGCGCGACAATATTTACGTCTGGACAATATTATCGCGCTAGCAGCATTGCTGCCCTGTATTGGCGAAACCAGCTAGAATGTCTAGACAGTATACACAGCCTGCTTCTATTATTTTACAAATATTGCCATGACAACAGATAAAGTGACCTGCTATGACATGCACGTGGGCCCGGAAGCCACTAACATGCTGCTGGGCATTTCGGACCATATGATAGCGTTGCAGATGTAGTTTGCTCAACTTCCAATGTGGAAGTTCTAGCCTACTTACACACACTTAGCTAGAACTTGCGCAAGTAAAGAATTGCGTAAATTATAGAGATAATTTTTTATGCTACACTGAATGCAAACACAATGACTTTTCTGAACTTATTCGCGGCATCGAGTCGAGCTATAGTGGCCCCTTCATGTTGGTAAAACCAGAAACATATCATGTGTACTTGTCACCATCTGTACTTGCCTCCCGATATATCATGTGTACTTTCCAATGTTACCAACATTGATGCTACAATTCCTGCGTGCGGACAATATTGTCCGACACGGAACATTGGAAGTCCAACATTGGTGATGCAGTGAGATTGATTGGACAATATATACAGCCTGCCGCCATTACGTAACCAATATTGATAGGACAATGTGGAAACTGACCCATCATTACCATCGTTGTTGGACTGACCCCACCAACAATGTATGCTGAATGGCAACTATGGCCCAATTTCGCCTTCTCTACAGGATGGAAGAAGCAATATTGGAGATTGAATGGTTACGATGGGCCATTGTTGGATGCCTTCATAGATCGCATTTCCAATGCTGGCTTATGAGTGGTATCACAGGGCCTTCATTGGACCTCCGTAAGCCAACAAAAAACAATATTGGCCCGAGCATCTGTGCTGCCTGGGTAGGTTTTGTTGTTGCAGTAAGGCGCGTGGTATCAGAGCTTTAAATCAAGTTTACGAGCCTTCCGAAGCTGCACTAGTTGTTTGAGGGGCTAAGCGCGTCTGACATCGTAGTGATGTCAGTCGCGTTGTCATCGTACTGATTTCCTTTGAATTCTCTCCTCTGGAAAAGGATGCTTTATTTCTCTTTAAAATATAGGAACTTAAAAATTATGGGTCGGTCCTGCCTTGTTTGTAAGAGCCCAGTCTGTGGGCACGCTCAATAGAACTAGAATTAATGTTTATACCGAGGGATTTCTTGCAGAGATCAAGGATTAGCTGTTTGCTTCTTGCCAAGATCAATATGGTGCATCACTGACACCAAAGAAAACGAGATTATTGCGACGGAACCTGTTTTCCGCGTCATCCCTTCGAGCAGACAGTGATGAAACTAGGCTTGTGCATTTATCAGCAGCCACCTGAAGTTTGTTCATGTCATCTTGCAAAGTGCTGAAAGATAAGCACTCCAATTCAATTTCTTGAAGTCTTGTTGAAATTCATTGAAAGATTTATCGTCATCCAAATGTGTTCGACGGATTGATTTCAAGTATTCAAGTATCGCTGTCTGCCCATATTGAAGGTCTTCCAGTGCGTTGAAAATTTCGCGCGACGAAGAATCAGAGAGAAGCCCAGGATTGGTCTCGATATCACCTGCTAGTAGTAAACAACTTGAGTAATATGCAGCTAGTCATGAAACACTCTTCGCATGCAGTGTGGGCTTAGCAGCACAACAAACGTACGATAACTCATTTCTTTAGGAGCTTGCTCCTTATGCTCGGGGCTTGTCCATCGTCGGCGTAGCCGCTAGCCCTCATTGCTCCCACTAGAGGCACAGCTGTGGTCTAATTTCAAGAGCGCTCCCTAGAGCGGCGGCGCGCACACTTTCGGCGCACGCTAGTTAGATAGATCACCGCTAGAGGGCTGCGCTTTGCACTGGTTGCAAGTGCGCTCGTATATGGCGTGCCGCTGCTCAGCCGGCGCGCTGAACAAAACCTGCTACAAACGCTACGAAGAGCACAAAAAAACTGATAAACGCTAAACATCGAGAATACAGCCCTTCGGACGACGACGAGATCGTAGCTCAGCTCATCGGAGACTTTAACGCGGACATCATGAGCGGCGAATGGTTGGTTGTCGTACGACTTCTTGTCGTACGACTGCCAACGTCCCACCAGAATCAGAGGGACTTGTATCTACATTGCCTTCTCCAACTTCCAACTGCAGCCTGTAATCCAAGTTCCATTGGCCATGCACTTTACGGATCACAATGCTGTCATCTTCAAAGGGAAACGGGTCCCCGAATTCACCCAGGGCCGCCCTTCTTGTATAATATATAAACTTGTGCATATATAGTTCATCAAACTGTAAATTGTGTATATAGTGCACCAAAATGTAAATAAATAAACGTTGTGTATATAATGTGTATATAGCTTTATCAACGTGTGACGTCTTTATGTGATAGTAGAGAACTTGTACGGAGGATTCACGGGTTTCCCGATCATTTCCGAGCAAGATCCTCTAACAACGTTCACTTCGTCGATATGGTGGGAATTTTTTTAAAACAAGCAATGGCAGTTAGCTGCATAGCAAGGACGAACCAGTTAGGTCGAGCCATAACTGTTGTACCGCCGAGCCCATTACACGGTGACCCGCGAGGCTGGCTCCTTTTGTAGTGGTTTCCTGGTATCATTGATGATGTCACAGTCCTTGTGTGATGACGCTGCGAGGTCCAATGCGATACGAGATGTGGCGGTGGGTCGGCATCATACGGCGCATTAGACGGTGCGCATACGCCTCTCAAGTGGAAGTTGCAGCACCTTTGTTGGTGTTAAATCTTGGGGCGTCTGGGTGCAGTGTCCATCTTCGATGCCGTAGGGTAGCAGAAAGCGGCCAGCAGTACGGGAACCATAGGAAGGACCGTCGTGGCGTGTGTGCCTCCTGAGGCAGCAGGTTCGCCAGAGCACTGCAACGTTGACTTTACGAGGCCGAAAACCTGCATAGCAAAGGCGAGCCAGTTTAGTCGATCCATAACTGCCGTGCCGCCAAGCCCATTACACTACATTACATTTGTTATGGTGTTCTTTGGAAATTACTTGGGAGCGCACGTTGCGTCTAACGACGGCAACGTGTTCAAGGATATGGCGAGGCTGATTTCTGTGAAAACTTTATGGAAAAAGGAAAAAACAACAACAAACATCGACAGGGAGAAACAAACTAATCAATGAAAAATATATCAACGCTTACGAACAGAGTGCAAGAAGAACCCAAATGAACACGCGAGTGAAGTCCGAGTTCGGGACAATCTCACCGAAGGTCGTCTACTGGTGCGGGAGAAGTACACGAGGTCGTCGAGGCAGCTCGTCGACGAGTGGTGCTGCTGTCACTGGCTCGAAACCCGACGCTGGCACGACGCTGGCACGACGCTGGCAGGAAACCCGAGGCACTCGTGGCTCGAAGAGGCAGGACCGCTGGCACGAAACTCGAGGCACTCGTGTCCCCGAAGAGGCAGGGCAGCGCTCGGGACTACGCCCGACTGTGCTGCTGTTAGCGATGAGATGAGGCCCCACAAAGTAGCGGACTCGTCTACGAGGTCCTGGCCGGCGGGACGGCACTCGGGCCTACACCCGACAGTGCCGTTGGTGGCACGGGCGGCTCGCCAGGCGTTCCAGGGACATCATCCAGGTAGCTGGAGCCCAGAGGGACAATGCACCGTGGCACGCGGTGCACGCCAGATTCGCCAGACTATGCCCGACCGTCGTTCTTGTGGAGAGCCCCCATCGCACGTCCACGCTGGTCGAACGCTACCAACCTCTCCCTTCACACGGCGCCCCGCGATCTCGCTCCACGTGCCACTCTTCTTGTTTCCTTTATTTCTTTTTCTCGCCTCGTGCGACAGGTTGTCGTCGTCATTTTCTTCTTCGCTTCTTCATGATCGCTTCTGCATGATCGTTTCTCCCTTGTTGGCGTTGTCACACCACAAAGCACAGCTGTCGCGCACTTTTCCCATCATATGAGTCCCCCCTTCACAAGTTTTGATTCCCCGAAACAAAACACCGGCTAAGTGCGCGATAAGTTTCACGGTAACGTGCACAGTTTGGGGCCATAGTCACAATGACAAGAGATTCACGCACACAACAGATTCAGATCATTCAGATAACAGAACGTTGCAGTCAATTTCACATTTCTCATAATCACGAAACAACACAAAGCACAGAGGCCGATTTATATGCGACTCATGCAATCTGCTCCGACATTCTCTGTTCCCTATGTAGTTAACTCTAAACATGTATTCTTGCAATAGCAAGCTCCAACGAAGTACCCTGGAGTTCAAATACCTTGCTTTCTGCAAATATTCCAAGGGCTGATGATCCGTTTGTACATTGAAGTGTCTGCCATAAAGGTAAACATGAAACTTTTGTACCGCCCATACTAAGGCCAAGCACTCCCGCTCAATCGTTGAATAGCGGCTTTCGCGGGGCAAAAGCTGCTTGCTGGCATAAGCTACCAGATGTAGAATGCCGTCATGCTCTTGCATCAAAACTGCGCCCAAGTTAACGTCCGAAGCGTCCGTTCGCAACACAAAGACCTTACCGATGTCAGGCGTTTTCAAAACTGGACGGCTAGTGAGCGCAGTGCGCAAGGTTTTGAATGCGAGGTCTCTTTCATGAGTCCACTCAACCGTGTTTTTTTTCTTGTTTTTTTGTGGCCTGTACCAAAGCTCGAGCTATTTCTGCATACTTCGGTATGAAGTCTCTATAGTATCCCGCTAGTCCTAGAGAGGACCTAATCTGCTTTTTGGTCTCGGGGCGCTTTGCTGTGAATAGTTTGTCTACTGTAGTTTCGAGTGGCTGAAGACAGCCGCCACCAAATTTGTGTCCGAGAAATATCACGCTGGTGAGCCCGATCTCGCATTTCCGGGCCTTGATGGCAAGGCCAGCCTCTGATTCTCTCAAAGAACTGGCTCAGCGTCGCGATATGTTCTTCCCAAGAATCGGTCGCGACCAGGACGTCGATATAGTGTTGTACACCCTCCATACCCCTCAGTAGTATTCTCATAAGCCTAGTGAACACAGCGGATGCGGTTTTTATGCCGAAGGGCATACACGTGAACTGGTACAGCCCGGATTGCATAGCAAACGCCGTTTTTGGCTTACATTCAGCAGCAAACGGGACTTGCCAGTACCCCTTTGATAAATCGAACTTCGAGAAGTACCTTTTCCCGCCGACCTCCGCGAATACAACGTCCGTGCGTGGGATACGCTCGGCGTCGGATTCAAGTACATCATTGATTTTGCGGAAATCAATGCACAACCTGTAGGTGTCGTCGGGTTTCTTTACTACTAGTAGTGGAGAAATATATGGTGACGATGACTTCTCAATAATCCCTAGACGTAACATTTCTTCTACTTCTTTTTCTATGGCATCTCTCAAAGCGAAGGGCAAAGGATACTGTGGGACTTGGATGGGAGCAGAGGATGTCAAATTCAGTTTGCACTCGACAAGATGTGTCCGCCCAGGAATATCTGAAAACACATCGCTGAACTCGTTCAACAGTTCCACGACTTCTTGCCGTTGGAGCGGGGACAGTGTCTCAGCGAGTTTCACGCCGGCTGTACCCTTATTGGGATCACTGCTGAAGCACGGTATTTACGTCTCACACGCTTCCTCTTCGACAGCAATAAAGGCACAAACCTTTTCGTTCGCCCCCATCGAACGCTCATAGCATTTCTTCAGCATGTTAACGTGGAATAGCTTTACTTTGTTGCCCAATTCAAGCAGAAAGTCTACGTCGTTTTTCTTGCCAATTACAGGGAATGGCCCTCTCCATTCTAGGAGCAGCTTGTTGTTAGTGGTGGGCAAGAGGAGGAGTGCCTTATCAGAAACCTTCAAGTCGCGTTTCTTTGCATGCTTGTTGAAGTACCGGCGCTGGCGCTCCCTTGATGTCGACAAATTTTCATGTGCCAAGCGTAGTGTTTCTTCGAGGCGTTCACGTAGATCCAGAACGTATTGCTAAGTCACCCTTAACTCAGGGTTTACGTCATCTTGAGTCCAGAGCTCTTTCATTACTGACATTGGACCTCGTACATAACGCCCGTAGATGAGCTCAAACGGCGAAAAACCCATACTTGCTTGAGGAACCTCCCGATATGCAAAAAGCAACGGTGCCAAGTACCGGTCCCATGATCTAGGTTTCTCGTGGCATAACTTTCGAAGCATCTGTTTCAAACTTCCATTGAACCGCTCCACCAGTCCATTGCACATGGGGTGTGTGATGAGTGAGTGCGCGAACTGTGCATGTGCGGTGTGCTCGATGCTGTGTGGTGGTGCTGGTGTCGCCAGTGACGCAAACGCGGTGGCGTGACGCGAGCGAGACACCGCACAACGGACACGTGCGGCGCATGAAAAAGGAAGACGTCGGCGGGACATGGCACGTGCGCGCGGAGAATGGATTCATTGCTAATCATCATTCAATCCAAATCTTCATACCTCGAAATTGCTTCTACTAGTTGATTAAACCTCAAATTATTTTATTATAGTTCATTTCTATTATAAATAGCCTATCTTTTTTTAACATTTCATTCTTACTTACGTTACCGATTCTTTATTCTTCCTTTGATTTAGCTAAATTTTTTTTTCCTCTTTATATTAACCGCCGGCTTCATGGCCAATCCCCCGTAGTGGGCAAGAGCCAAACTTCAAGGAAGAAAGAAAGAAAGAAAATGCCGGCTACGACCAATTCAAAGAGGACACGTAGCAAACCAAGGCAAAGACGATGACGAAGAGGGGAAGGCGGGAGTCGGACTCTGAGAACTCGAAGGAAGGGACGCTGGTGTCAGGGTCCGTGTCGTCGGGTTGCGGACTCGCGCACGAAGGGCCCGACAGTGTCCAAGCTTCCAGACGTCCTCGGGAGCAGGTGATCGTGGGGAAGAGACGCCCCGACGGTCCGGGCAGCTGAACGTCTGCGAGAAGCAAGCTTCGCCACCTCGGGTGGCTATCGGAGTTCTACTGCCGAGTGTCAGCCACGGGACGAGCCCAAGCGCATACCGCCATCCTCCACGCTGTGTACGTGCGCAGGGAGGCCACCGACCGGCTGTGCCTGAGGGCGCCGCCTTCTACAACCGGGCGCCAACTCGTCTGCTTGTCCACTCGGCGAGCAGCCTCGCCGCCTTCTACAACCGTGCGCCGACCCGTCTGCTCATCCACTCGGCGAGCAGCCTCTCCGCCAACGCAACCACCAGCCAGCGACTCCACCGCTCCACTCCACTCAAGCGTCGCCACAGCTGGTGAAGTGTTTTTCCTTCCTTTTCAACGGTCTGCTGAACCTTCGCCGTTTAGCCAGTCGCCGCTCGCAGTATTGTGGACATATTATTAACTTATCTCTGTTTTGGTTACTTCTTTCGTTTTTCCCTTTCTGTTTTTATCTTAAGCTCCATATTAGTCTGTTATTGGTTTTTGTTGTTGTGTACAAAAAATGGCTTCGCTGTTCCTGATTTGAGGCTTTGTCTCCATCTAGGCAATATCCACAATAGAACCTGCATGACAAATTGGCGTCCGCTACGACAGGACAGGACGAAGCCATTTTTTCCATTTGCATGTCTAGAGAGTTACCGCGATGAGTATGGCAGAATTTATAGCGTTGGGTGAGCGCATGGGGTTGCAGGGCGCGGAGCTAAGAAAATGGGTAGATGAGCAGTTTGAGAGAGCTCAGGTGGAGGCTGCTAAAGCTCGCGAAGAACGGGTAGCAGAGCGCGAGGCAACAAAAGAACGTTTGCAAATGGAGCAGAAGGCACTGGAGCTACGCCTTAAACTGGCGGAAGCTGGACGCTCCGCAGAGTCAACCAATCGAGTCCGCGAAATGGAGGGAGTACGCCCATCGTTGGTAAACCCTCACAGTCTAATACCCGTGTTCAATGAAAGCCGGGATGATTTGGACGCTTATTTAAAGCGATTTGAGCTTGTGGCTAGTGGTCAGGAATGGCCGAAAGAGAAATGGGCCACTGCCCTGAGTTTTTGCCTCGATGGTGAGGCATTAAAGGTGTTTGGCCGTTTGTCGCCTGAAGACTCACTAAACTATGACTCTGCGAAAAAGGCTTTGCTCCAACGTTTTCGTTGTACTGCTGAGGGCTATCGGGAGAAATTCCGTCGTAGTAGGCCTCTCGACAATGAAACCGCTAAGCAGTACGCCACTAGGCTGTTTAGTTTTTTTGATCGATGGTTAGAGATGACCGAACAGGGCAACACTTTTGAAGCAGTGCGTGATTTGATGGTCGAAGAACAGCTTTTGAACAATTTCCATAACCGCCTTTCACTGTTTCTTCGCGAAAGAAACTGTAAAACGGTTCAGCAAATAGCAGAAGCGGCTGACCATTTCATGGAAGCGCAGCGGCAAAGCAACCTGCTTGTTTTCCGAGAGAAAGAAGAAACACGACAGAAGAGCCTTGGTGAACCCGGCAAGTCCTCAACTAAATGTTTCGTTTGTGGCAAACCAGGACATCAAGTGTCAGATTGTCGCTCAAAAGTCAGTCAACCCTATTGTGGCTTCTGTCGGAAAACGGGTCATGACACCCAGTCTTGCCGACGGAAAGGTGGTGGAGGAAACGAATCCACAGCGTGTCTTTCGTCACCAATTGAGGTCTCAGGACAGGAGAGGTCGAGGTGGTCCAACCAAAATACAAGGCAAGCATCTGGACATCAAGCCAATGAAATCTACAACATGCCGGTATTGCCAGGAGAGGTGTTCGGACAGAAGGTTTCAGTGCTACGGGACACGGGCAGCAACAGTCTGGTCGTACGCAGGTCTTTGGTCCCTGATAGAGCCCTGACCGGCACCAAGGCAAAGCTGTTTCTAGCCGATGGTAGTATGATTGAAGCCTCAGAGGCGGAGGTCACCATATCTTCGCCATACTTCAGTGGTCGCGCCATTGTGAAATGTTTGGAAAACCCCCTGTACGACGTCATAGTAGGCAATGTCCCTGGGGCACGTAACCACACGGATCCCGATCCAGACTGGAAAAACTTCACGAAAGTTTCAGGGGGCGACCACAGATCTCTTAGACAGGATCGCATGGACGCGTCGGTAAAGGCAGCCGATCCTGCGGTCGTTGGCGCGAAGGTCGCGAAGATGCACCACAACAGTGATTTAAACCTATTGAAGGTGTCAAGGCAGGTGTTCCAACGGGAACAAGAACAAGATTCAAGTTTGGACATTTGCAGGAAGAAGATTGGCCGGACGTTTCAAGGTTCTGGGTCCACGGCGCAGTCATTTTATATGGATGAAGGGCTCATGTATCGCTCTTACCAATACTGCCCTGGGAAGACGGTGGAGCAAGCGGTGGTGCCCAGAAGTCTTCGGGCCCAAATTTTGGTACTAGCCCATGAAAATCCATTGTCTGGCCATCAGGGAATAAAGAAAACTGCCGAAAAGATACTCAATGCGTTTTACTGGCCGGGCATTCAAGCAGATATTAAAAGATTTGTCCGATCATGTGACTCCTGCCAGAGGACGCTACCGAAAGGCAGACTCGGCAAAGCTCCACTCGGACACATGCCACTCATCGATACGCCGTTCGAGCGAGTTGCAGTAGACCTCATCGGTCCTTTGTCTCCGATCTCGAGCAAAGGAAACCGCTATATTCTGACGCTGGTCGACTTCGCCACGAGATATCCTGATGCCGTACCACTACCGGCGATCGATTCGGCTACAGTGGCTGAAAGGCTGCTGGAAATGTTTTCCAGAATTGGTTTCCCGCGCGAGATCCTTTGTGACAACGCATCCTGTTTCACATCCAGTTTGATGAAGGAGGTGAATGAAATGTTAGCGATAAAACACCTCAGCTGCACTCCTTATCATCCAATGTGCAATGAGATGGTCGAACGCTTTAATGGCACGTTGAAAGCAATGCTTCGCAAGCTGTGCCAAGAACAACCCAAGATGTGGGATCGATATCTCGCTCCACTTTTGTTTGCTTACCGTGAGGTGCCACAGACGAGTCTCGGGTTTTCACCTTTCGAACTCATATACGGTCGACAAGCAAGGGGTCCACTAAATGTACTCAAAGAGCTGTGGACCAAAAATGAGATCAACGAGGAAACTAAAACAATATATCAGTACGTATTGGACCTGCGGGAGCGGCTTGAAAAAACGCTGCACCTTGCGCATCAAAATCTGAGCAAAGCACAAGCCTCACAAAAGAAATATTACGATAGAAAGTGTTATCGCCGACAACTCAAGGTGGGAGATCGAGCCTTGATAATGCTCCCAGCCGAACATAATAAGTAGTTAATGCATTGGAAGGGACCTTTCATCGTGTCCGGCAAGAAAAATGGCTTTGACTATTGGTTGGATGTTGGGAACTCCAGAAAATTGTTCCACATCAACATGCTGAAACGATACGAAGAAAGAGAGCCGATGGACACGTTTCAAGCGTCGACCTTCGTTGTGGTCGAAGAAGAGGAGACAGACAACCAGGCTGAATGTCTGAAGCCAGGCCCAGCACTCAGAAATGAAGCCATCATAAGATCGAAGGACTTAAATGAGCTCAAGATAAAAGTTCAAGATGTGGTGTTTACGCCTAAGAATATCTTTCCTGAAGTTCCTAGAACTCAAGGTAGAATCCATGCCGGTCCACGATGCGTTCGAAGAAACCGTTTTTCTTCAAGCCCACGAAAGCGTCTTGGACCTCGTTGCCCTTGCAGGCAGTATGTTTCACATGACACTCGATATTAGGCAGCGATGATACCTGGCATTGTTAGGAAATGTGTTGTTTCGTAGAGGTGCCGAGGAGTGAATATCGAGTACTTTGTTTGTAGAGGAGGTGTACTTCTCAAGTCGCTTTATTTTGTATTTGTATGAGATTCCAAGTGTGAATACTCAATCGGTGACTTTTTATTGTGCATTTGTGCCTAGCTGGTAACAGTATATATGCATGTTTGCCAGTTTACATCACTCATCGAGCTCCAAGTTTTTTTTTTATAAAAAAAAACTTCTCTTCGGGGGGGACTCTTGTGATGAGTGAGTGCGCGAACTGTGCATGTGCGGTGTGCTCGATGCTGTGTGGTGGTGCTGGTGTCGCCAGTGACGCAAACGCGGTGGCGTGACGCGAGCGAGACACCGCACAACGGACACGTGCGGCGCATGAAAAAGGAAGACGTCGGCGGGACATGGCACGTGCGCGCGGAGAATGGATTCATTGCTAATCATCATTCAATCCAAATCTTCGTACCTCGAAATTGCTTCTACTAGTTGATTAAACCTCAAATTATTTTATTATAGTTCATTTCTATTATAAATAGCCTATCTTTTTCTAACATTTCATTCTTACTTACGTTACCGATTCTTTATTCTTCCTTTGATTTAGCTAATTTTTTTTTCCTCTTTATATTAACCGCCGGCTTCATGGCCAATCCCCCGTAGTGGGCAAGAGCCAAACTTCAAGGAAGAAAGAAAGAAAGAAAATGCCGGCTACGACAAATTCAAAGAGGACACGTAGCAAACCAAGGTCTGCGAGAAGCAAGCTTCGCCACCTCGGGTGGCTATCGGAGTTCTACTGCCGAGTGTCAGCCACGGGACGAGCCCAAGCGCATACCGCCATCCTCCACGCTGTGTACGTGCGCAGGGAGGCCACCGACCGGCTGTGCCTGAGGGCGCCGCCTTCTACAACCGGGCGCCAACTCGTCTGCTTGTCCACTCGGCGAGCAGCCTCGCCGCCTTCTACAACCGTGCGCCGACCCGTCTGCTCATCCACTCGGCGAGCAGCCTCTCCGCCAACGCAACCACCAGCCAGCGACTCCACCGCTCCACTCCACTCAAGCGTCGCCACAGCTGGTGAAGTGTTTTTCCTTCCTTTTCAACGGTCCGCTGAACCTTCGCCGTTTAGCCAGTCGCCGCTCGCAGTATTGTGGACATATTATTAACTTATCTCTGTTTTGGTTACTTCTTTCGTTTTTCCCTTTCTGTTTTTATCTTAAGCTCCATATTAGTCTGTTATTGGTTTTTGTTGTTGTGTACAAAAAATGGCTTCGCTGTTCCTGATTTGAGGCTTTGTCTCCATCTAGGCAATATCCACAATAGAACCTGCATGACAGGGTGATAGGGGGCGGTAGTCATCATCTTGGCAGACAATATCTTCATAACTTCCTGCATTAAGTCCGAAGTGAAGCAAGAACCCTTGTCCGTTAGTATTTCCCTAGGGATTCCAATCCTTGAAAACATCTCAAGCAGTCCTTCAGCAACAGTTGAGGCATCAATAGAAGGAATCGGGACGGCGTCGGGGTATCTTGTCGAAAAATCGACTATCACTAGCACGTATCGGTTTCCTCTCAGAGAGGATGGTGAAATTGTTCCTATTAAGTCAACTCCAACTCTTTCGAAGGGTGTATCAATGATAGGCATATGGCCCAGTGAAGCCTTGCCAATTTTGCCTTTGGCAGGCAGGCAGGCAAAGAACTTTATTGTGATCCGGAGACGACGCTCACTCCCCCCTTTGGGGGCGACATCGGCGGGCCGCACCCACGACGGGACGGGGAGATGCATCTCCTCGGCCATGTCATGGGCTCTCTGGATAGCCCTTAGCTGGTCTTCTTTCTCTTTGCTAGTGAGGAGATATCGCCAGTCCTCCTCCGTAGAGGGAAACCCGGGGCTCTCGCGCAGTGCAGGACATTGCCACAGCATGTGTTGTAAGGTGCAACGCGGGTTACCACAGCGAGAGCAGCCCGGCTCTATGCCATCCATGTATTTAGAACATATAAGAGGAGAAGCTTATGCCTCCGTCTGTAAGAGACGTAAAGTGATAGACTGAGCTCTGTTTAGATATGGATGCGGGAGGGGGAA
>CM023486.1:20474950-20859886 GCA_013339685.2 Hyalomma asiaticum
GGTGGACGCTCTCGTAGGCCAAGGAGTTGCGGCTGGCGCGGAAGAGAAAGGGCGAAGCTCTAGGAGCGGCGAAAAAAGGCGTCCTCTCTCTTCGGCGGTTCGGGCGGAACTCCTCTTGTGGAGAGCCCCCATCGCACGTCCACGCTGGTCGAACGCTACCAACCTCTCCCTTCACATGGCGCCCCGCGAGCTCGCTCCACGTGCCACTCTTCTTGTTTCCTTTCTTTTTTTTCTCGCCTCGTGCGACAGCTTGTCGTCGTCATTTTCTTTGCTTCTTCATGATCGCTTCTGCATGATCGTTTCTATGTTTGTTTGCTGTTATATACTGCACTACAGGCAGAACTGAACTTATCGGCCTGTAAAGTGATGCTTTAGCTAATGAGGCGGCCATGTCATCTAAATACAATCCGCAGTTACCCGGTACCCACAGCAATTTTACGAGACTAAGGCGTGGCGGTACTAATGTAGAAAACGTCTTTAGGGCTTGTGAAACGGACTAAGATGTAAGAGAAGTACGCCGAGTGTGAATCGGTTAAATCCACCACACTACATTCTCTGTCCATAGGGATTTCATTGAATCTATCACAACAGGGTCACAATATGGACATTCACAGCTCCCATGGAAAACTAAGTACTATCCGTCAACACAAGCACAAGTAATACTTTGAAGATTTCGATTTCGTGTCTCCCCTCTAAATGCCTACTCACACAGGCAATTCCGCGAGCATTTCTTTTACACATCTTGATCTTGGATTACACTTGCCCTCAGCCCATGTTACATGTCAGTGGGGCGACACAGAGGACTGTCAGTGCACCATGCGACGGCTGAGTGTATGCAGATCTGTTTGTGCGTATGTGCGTGTTGAGCTTCCATTTCCTAATTTGATTCTTGCAACGGCGCCTGAATTTTTGCAGCGTGAAATACTAGGAAGAAAGCAACAAAGAAAGAATAGCACTTTGGTTCTTACTCAGGCAGGAGACACGCACCTGGGGGAATATGGCTGACGACTGTCAGCACCCTGTACAGAGTAGCGCATATAGAGGCATCCTATGTGCCGTGGGCCCTTCGCGACATCTCACGGTTGACAGTCAAGTCTCTTGCACGCTCAAGAACCTTCGATACGTGCGCATCACCAACCGGAAGTGGTTGGACTCGCCGTAAGGAGTAATAACATTGCTTGCGGCGTGGCCAAGCGCGTAGCGCGTCGCGCTGCGGAGCGTGTGGTCGCTCGTTCGGTGCCCACTCGGTCCGAAGGTTCTTTTTGTTTACATCTACGTCGAATTTTCCCTAACGGACAACAATGATTTCACAACCAAGGACGCCCGCTCGGGAACTTGTGAAACGAGCTCTTCACGGCTATCCGGTTAAAAGGGAAATGTTCAATGAGAGGCCCTTACGAAAAGATGCCAGGGTCCTCCCAAAAGCTTGTGCGTGGATTCAAAATGCCTACGAAATTATATGGTTGCGCAAATCCCTCAGTTAAAGATTTGGATTCACGTTTGCGCAAATTGTAGTGTAGAGGTATGTACAGGGAGGATATTGTGATAATTTTGTTAACAAGAACAATTGCAACTGCCACCGCTTCCACGTGCATTTGTTTGCGTAAGCGCTGGAACGGAGTGCTTATGTGAGTTATGATCGCGATTCCATTTGACAGGCGAGAGCGCCATCTTAGGATTTCCGAAACGTAACATTACTGTCGGAGAAGTGTGCACATTTCCATTTTGTATTCCTTGCGCAGGTCACTTTTTTATCGTCTTCGTCAAGAATTTCCTGAACGGTACCGGTTTCTGAGTATGCCTCGTGTAATCTCTGAGTATGCCACTGTATAATTTAAGTATCAATGCTGAAAGTTAACAGATGCCCCGCGTACAAAACAGGAAGTTTTACTTTATATTGTCGCAACACAGAATAAAGAGGGTCACAATGCAACAAAACGAAACCACATCTGTATTTAAGAAAGAAGTACGCAGCTTCCCCTACAGGTCGCGCAAGGCCAGATCAAAGCGAAGCAGGCTGATAGTTTACTGAAACTGGTTACTTGAGAGTCTTCTGATAATTTCTCGGAAACATGTCACGTGACATTTCGTTAAGGGATGTTGGCAGATAATGTCACGTGATTTTTGCGGGAACATATCACGTCATCACTAAAAACCACCTAATGCAATATCACGTGGCACTTTCCCACAAAATCACGTAACCCAATGTCACATGGCATTTTCCCACCAAAATCATGCTACTCACTTCAAGTGACGTGTTTCGGATAACATCAGGTAACGCAACGTCACGTGACATGCTTCTTCCGAAATCACGTAATCAATATCACGTGGCACGTTCACACCACGATCACGTAACAAAATGTCGCGTGACATTTCCAAATAACACGTAACACAATTTCACCTGACATGTTCCTGTTGAAATCACGTAACGCCATGTCAAGTGCCATGTTCCCGTCGGTATCGCTTAGCGTGATGTCATGTGGTACTGCATGATGCCAAATAACGGGTAGCTAAAACAGTTTCGCTGTAAAAACAGGCACACTTTACAAATTACGGCTAGCTTAAGCAGCTTTGGTCCTAAAAAACGCGCGTCATGTTGGCTCCTGTTTCAACGAGTGTTTTGCAGGAGAAATCATTGGGCACACACAAAAATATGGTATCCATAGACTAAGTTCGTTACCAGGAATCACCTGACATTAAGCCAACGGTCATCGCACCGAAACGTCTCAAAACACAACGATGATGATCTTCGTTTGCCGGCCTCCGAGTACCAACGCACGTCCGCTATGGTGGAGCCCTGCTGCGGTGCTCTCTGCACTGAAAGCATATAGAGACGTGCTATCATTGAGATCACCTGGGGCACCGCGCAGACGTATGCCCGACACCGAACGACCACCTGCGCCGTGGCTGTGGAGCGACCAACCAACCGCGAAACCCACCAATGCCAGCCCAAGTGCCAGCTCTGCGGTGGCAACGACGAGACGGCCGACAAGCCGTGCAGGGCACGCTATAAGACGCCGTACCTGGAGAAAAGCCGCGAATGTGAGCTGGGACCACAAGAAGAAAGCTGCCCGATAATCCCAGCGCTTGTCAACAAGAACCTCGAAGAGCGGGACATTCCTCCTGCCGAGCAACCTGGACGAAGAGGCCGTTCGAGGTCCCGCAACCGATCCGAAGGAAGAATCCGCTCGAGATTCCGCACCCGATCCCAGTCCCGCTCTGGATGTCGGAACCGCACGACTGGACCTGTCGGACTATCCAGAGTGAGTTGGGCAGGTGTGGTCACGTAGGCTCGCTCGGGGTCGGAGGAGGCCGCGCCCAAGGAAAATGGAACTTAGAGGCAGAAATGGCGCAGCTTAAACACGTGTCAAGTCAATGCAGCTAGAAGATGATAGCCTTAGGCCAAGAAAACAGGACCCCCAAAGCACAAAAGCCCTTACAAAAAAAAATGGCCGCGTATCTCCGTGCTTCGCTGCAAATGTTGTCGAAAGACGATAGTCTTCTACCGGCCGTATTACATGAGTCCCGGTTCATCTGCGGTTCGGCACGAGCTTCGGGCGTCTGTTCAGCCGCCGGGTACGCTCGCTTAGCCTCTCGGTCAGTGACAATTCGCGCATCGCGCACCTCGTCTGTTTCCTGTTGCCTCCGGGCGTGCCTCGATTCACGATCTTTCGCTAGCCGCTGGGCTCGTTGCTCTGACGTTTCCTGGGCATGCTTGAGACGACGGGCATCGGCACGCCGGCGCTTCTCCGCTGCAATCTGCTCGTCGGTCGTTTCCCTGCGTTGTCTGGGAATGAGAGTGTGTTCTACATCATCAAACGGCCATTTATGTTTTGCCTTGCCTCAGACAGCGCCCCGTCTATGTTGAATCGTCCGCATGTGGCTGGCATTGATGAAATGGAGGCAGCGCTGCTTTAGAGTTACTGTATATGCTACCTTTAGGGGAGCCTATACAGTGAGGGAGCCTATACAGTGACTCTACGCTGCGTGATATATGGACGCCATCTGGCCATGATATCGGGAAACGCAAGAAGCTTGCGTAGTATGCAGAGCTACTGGTAGGTGGCAGCAACGTATCGTTTTACCGAAGCGTAGGAAACGCCCGCTTTTTCGTTCATAGCGTCGCATTGTCAACGCAGCGTAATAAACACCACGTCTTTAGAATTGCGTATCTATGAATCTTCTAGTAAAGGAACACACTACCTAATCCTCACGTATTGATGTTGTGCCTCAGATATGCGTAATATTCGCTTTTTGATTGACAATGGTATCTGCGTATGAACGCAGAAACCAGATCAAGATGGGTGGTCGTTGAGGAAGGGGTTAAATTTTCGCCATTCTACTGAATCGGGTGGCAGACAGAAAAGCAGGACAGACAGACAGACAGACAGACCAAAATTTCTGCGTTGGAGTATCCCAAGAAAGACTATCGTCTTTAATAAACGAAATAGGTTACGCCAATCCGGCCATCGCGCATACCTGTCACACCCACAGCGGAAAGGAAGGAAGGCGCTACACGCCCACCACCTAAGCGTACAGCTGAAGCCCAGGTCGACGAAAACAAATATATGCGAGTAACAACCGAGGATAAAGTGCTAAAAGAAATTCAGCAGTCAATAAAAGCATCAAATGAGTGAAAGGACAACGCATCCCGAGTGATTTGAACCCGTTGAGAATGTAGCCAAAATTACTCAACTGAAAAATGAACGCATTCAACGATGGCTGCTCTCAGTGGAGGCACTGACTCCTCCTCCGCCACCCAACAGACTACAACCAGTCGCGAGTGCGCAACAACCTATATCGTTCCCCTATCACGTAGTACAGCCGCCTACATTCCTAGCCCCCCCACCCCCACGCTTCACCATAGCTAAAAATCTTACCCATAGAATTCGGCAATGGTATTCGGTCAGCTGTACGCAAACAAGAAACAAAATTATACTAATTCCTTATTGCTAAAAAGCAACACGAGGTCATTCTATTACAAGAGACGCACGGTCTCGCTAAACTGACATGCTGTCGCTCGCTCTACTGTGTCTAGGGAGAAACGACCGCCCTTACGACTTCAGTAAGGCAAAACCTTAGTGTCATGCAAGAAAATAACAAAATTACCAACATGTAAAATATATTATTGAACTTGTTCCGCAACTGAAGGCATACGAAAATATCTTTATATGCGACATATGCAGCAACCCTAAACACAAAAAGCACAGGTTTCTCACGCTTTTTAAACGTGCCTTCAACATGCCACCACAGTAGGCGTAGATTTCAACGCGCCATACACTGTCCCGGGATACTCCTAAATGTTCCCAAAGGCAGAGAATTATGGCCCCGCTTCGGTAGTGTGTGCCCGGCGTGGTTAAGGTAAAAGGCGGGCGGGTGCCCGCGAGTATTTGCCGAGTTCTAGTGATGACGATATACTAGATGGTGCTGGTCGTCATCGCCCTTTCTCGTCTAGTTTCCTAGATGGTGCTGTCCCATAGAGATGTGTGCATTATGGCGGTTGGGTGACTGGACACTAGATGGCGTCATCACGGTGAATATGCCGCGGTCGAGCTCGACGACAGTCGAGCTCCCTCTCTCTCTCCTCTCTTGCCCCCACTCTCTCCATTTCCCTTCCTCTCCCCTCTCCCTCACAACCATTCAACGGTTCCCCCTCCTCTCTCTCCTCGCGATGCCGACGCAGGCAGCGTCTGCTAGCGAGTTTCTTGATTGAAAAAAATTCACAGCATATCCACGGAGTGAATGATGATGAGTGGGCGAAGCTCGGGATGTGCATCGTAGATCGTGCCGAGTTCCGGATTAATTTAGTTAACGCGCATGCTACGAATCCTCACGGTTCAACTATGCACAATGCACAAGTGAAATCTCCCACCGGCACTTCATTGCAAGTCAAGATGCAGTGTATATATATATATATATATATATATATATATATATATATATATATATATATATATATATATATATATATATATATATATATATATATATATATATATATATATATGGGTTGCCGGTGAACGCTTCTCCAACGCGAGCAGTCGGTATTTCTCAATCAAGAAACTCGCTAGGAGACGCTGCCTGCGCCAACGTTGTCTCTCGCGTTTGCCGGGGCAGTGTCGAGTTTGCCGGGGAGCGCGTGGCTCCCGGCGCTCGCGGCGAGGGCGAGCGCCAGGTGCCACGCGCTCGCCCTCGGCGCGTGCGTGCGCTCCGGCAGGCACGCGCCGGTGGCTACCTACTACTACAACTACTACTACTACTACATACATCGGGGACGCACGAAATGGCTGCTAATGGGGAATGAGAGACAGAAGAATTCGGCTTTTAGTTAACGCGCATGCAGCGAATTTTTTATTGTTCAACAACGCACAGGAGAAATCTCCCACCGGCACCACCTTGGAGGTCAAGATCTGGTACTAGCGTTAAGACTGGTTACACACTACTACGACGGGGGACGAACGGGTGCCGCTATAAGGAGCTTCACCCCTAAAAACCGACCGCTCGCGCTACACAACCCTTCACTGACCACCCCGTATATATGGCACTGGATTTTGACCTCCAAGGTAGTGCCTGTGTGCGTTTTCTCCTGTGCGTGATTAAACAATGAAAATTCACAGCATACATGTAAAATTGAAGTGAGCTGCAAGTCACCATAACTCTCATCGACCGTTTAGTATAAACGCGCACGACCTCACGTCGTTGATGATGTACTGGGCAGAATTCACGGTTTACCGATGAACCTCCGCAGCTTCGCCCACTCATCATCATTCACCCCGTGAATATGCTGTGATTTTTTTTCATAGTGTCATGCGTTAGTTTTAATACATGTCCCTTTCTTGAGATTCACTGGAGTCTTCGGCGTGCATCCTTGGCGGCAAGACGGCCTGATTGCCTACAACTGGCGTCGAACGGGAATTGTCATCTGCCGCAAGCAAAATGGATGTGGCCTTAGCCATAGCGAAAGCGCGTTAGGCAATTGAGTGCCTTGATGAGATTAAACAGGCATATGAACGACGGCCGGCGCCTCTGGTGGAGCAGCTGTTCTCCCCCCGGCGTTCCGGCAACATCCCCTAGTCGTGGAAGCATGCACGCGTAGCTTTCATTCCAAAACCAGGCAAGGAACTCAAGATTCAGAATCTCCGGCCTATCTCCCTTACCTCGTGCGTCGGCAAGCTCATGGAACACGTCGTTCTTGCTCGCTTACAAACGCACGTTGATGCCCACAGCCTCCTTCCCCACACGATGCTCGGTTTCCGCCCGGGCCTCTTAACGCAAGACGTTATCTTGCAGCTTCAGCACAACCTCCTCAGCTCATCCACTTTCTCAGACACGAAGGCTCTCCTCAGCGTCGATCTTCATAAGGCGTTTGACCAGGTCTCTCATTCGGCTATCCTCACTGAACTTGGATCCCTCAATCCCGGCACTCTAATCTTCGACTACATTCACTCCTTCCTTACCAGTCGCACTGCCGAACTCATCATGGGAGATCTTCCGTCTCCTATGTACGCTGTGCGCTCTCGCGGTACACCCCAAGGCGCAGTCATGTCGCCTTTTCTTTTTAACCTTGCCCTCTGCTCGCTTCCCGGAAAGCTCGACCGCATCCCTGGCCTCAAACAGACCCTGTATGCGGACTAAATGACCTTTTGGGTCACGTCAGGCTCCGACGGGCATATTGGGCACACTTTGCAATGCGCCACCGACGTTGTCATGGGCCATGTGCACGCGGCTGGCCTGACCTGCTCAGCGCCCAGATCAGCCCTCCTTCTCATACGGGTCCCCGACCGGCGCCGCCTTTAGACACCCTATCCCACCACCATGGTTCACGCCAGCTCCACCCCCGTTCCCCTTGTCTCGCATCTCCGCGTGCTGGGGTTGATCTTGCAATCCAACCATCGCAACACTCACACCATCGACCAGCTCTCGCTTTCGGTTCAGCAGACTGCGGGCATGCTAGCTCGTGTTCGAGCGCGGCGCGAGGGTATGCGCGAACGCGATCTGCTCCGCCTAATTGACGCCTTCATTTCCCGCCTCACCTACGGCCTGCCTTACACTCACCTCCTTAAGTCCGAACGCGACAAGATGGAGGTGCTCATCAATCGTGCATACAAGACTGCCCTCGGTCTTCCCCCTAATGCGTCAAAAGAATGCCTCCTCTGCCTGGGTGTACACAATACCATCGACGAGTTGGTTGAAGCTCAATGTACCGCTCAAGTGGAACGCCTTTGTCGTTCGCGGACTGGTCGCTGCATTGTCTCTTCCATCGGCCATGATACGTCCTCTCATCCGCCGGATCTGGTCTCACAACCGCACGCCCTTCGGGCGGTCTTCTACAAGCCACTACCCAAGAACATGCTCGCGGGCCACCATGACGCCCGCCGTCAAGCCCGCGTGGCCATGCATCGAAACAAGTACACCAACCACCCAGCCGTCGTCTGCGTGGACGCGGCTATTACACCTCGCCCGGCGACGCCTTTGCCTTCGTCTGTGCCTCGCCCTCCTTGCCGGTGCCCTCGAAGTCAACAGTCAGAGCTGGCACCGTGCGCACAACCTATGCCGTCGAGGCGGAGGAGGCGGCCATCATCTTAGCTGCAATGTCTACCAAAGCAAGTGTAATACTCAGCGATTCTAAGCCCGCCATCTCGAACTTTGCCCGAGGCCTTGTCTCGCAGCAAGAGCGGCTCCTTCGCCCGCTCTTGCTGCGGGACGAACCGCGCCACATTGAATTGGTCTTGGCCCCCGCCCACTTGGGTCACCCTGGCAACAAGTCGGCCCACCAACACGCTCGAGGATTCGTCAACCGAGTGGTGGGCTCCTCGGAATCGGACGCCCTAGTGCCGGAGCCCCTGGTCACCTATCATGACAACGCCCAACACTATCGCCTTGAACGGTACGGCTACCCACCCCTCCAGGACAGTATTCCCAAGAGGTCCCAGATCGCCTGGCGCCGACTGCAGACCCGTACCTTTCCGTGCCCTCTTGTGTACTCCTACATCCACCCGGGCGTCATCGATTCACGCTGCTGCCTATGTGGAGGCGTAGCCTTGGTCCACCACGTCCTCTGGGCTTGCCCGGAGGATCTCCCGCCCACCGACCTCGTCTCGCCACCCTACACCGAGGAGCAATGGGAGGCCCTTCTCTTCAGCACAGACCGAGAAGTCCAGACACGGATCCTGGCACGAGCTGAAGACATAGTTGAAAAGCACGGCCTGGCATCATACGTAGCCTGAACCCCCTTACCCCCCACCACTTGATGAATAACGTTGTCACTCACTCACTCTCCCCGGCGCAAGAGTCCAGCGTGGAAACTTTCGATGGAGCCGAGGAGAAAGAGCCCAAGCGCGAGAGGTTCGATGAAGCGATTGGAGAATAGGCAGGCGGGGACACCCCGGAGGCAAGCACTCCGCGGGACTTGCAGGGGCCAAAGATGTAAGCCACGGTGCCGAGAAGCCCCTGGTTGTAAGGCAGACAGCCGCGACTTGGGCGAGGCCAGGGAAGAAGATATGAAGCCGCTGCAACAGAACAGAATGCGAGTGCCGAAACGCTGAAATACGGCGCGGGTGCCGGCGGTATGAAAAAGCCCTCTGAGAAGCCTGGAGCAGCACGTGTAGTGCGATGTCAGTGCATGTTAAAAAGCCCCATGTGGTCGAAATTTTCGGAGCCCTCCACTACAGCGTCTCTCATAATCAGAGCTGGTTTTGGGACGTTAAACGCCACAAAACAACAACAAGCACGTGTGGTGAAGACCATCGAGGAATCCGCTGAGGGTGTCAAAGTGAGGCACTAGACGGCCGTTACATCTCGCACAAAGGCTGCCGTCGAGGCCACGAACATAACGGCCAAGGCAGCCGAGAACGAGCACGATGCCACTTTGCAGAAGTCGGAAGCCAAGACCGATGCTGCCGCTTAGGCACGAGCGAAGGCCGCGGTTACGTTGAGTAACGTCAAGGAGCTTGCCGCCAAAGCGAAGCTGATGTCTCTGAAGACGACGTCATCATAAAAAATATCCTCGGTTAACCGCCCGAAAGCAACGAGGGCGACATCACAAGTGATACTGACGTCAGGAGTGAAGAACGCGTCGGCGGAGGGGGAGGAAGGTGACACACACACACACGCCTGCGTCACACCTTATTGCAGAGGCGAGGGGGGATGTGTGGGAGCGACGCCCATCATCAGGTTGGTCTCGGATCAGCACGTGCTGCGCACAGGCTATCTGCGTTGAACACTTCTTTGATATAAAGTCGACAGCCTTTATATCAAGCGAAGCGTTGCGGGGCATTCGGCGGTGGACAGGCGCGAAGAGTGTGCGCGGTTTGTGTACGGTGTGTGCCCGGCGTGGTGAAGGTTAGGGGCAAGTGGGTGGTGCCCACGAGTACTTGTGTAGTTTCGATGTTGAGTTCGTCTTTTGATGGTGCTCCGCGTAACTTTTAATAAATGCTCCCTTCTTGAGTTTCGGCGGCCACTTCAGCCTGCGTCCTGGCGGCAAGACGGCCCGAGCCCCTACAAGTTTGAAATCGAGAACAGCGGTGGAAGTTCCCAGTCAGGATAACTACCGGCAGTCCCTTTCGACGAACAAGTTGTCACTGGGCGGATATAGGCCAGGTTAAAAGAACTGGCGAAGACCAGGTCGCCCACAGACTATCAAGTCACAGAAAAAGAACTCCACAATATTTTAGGAGGAAGGTGTGCCGTACCGCGTCCACAGCCAAACTGCGCTCACACGCGCCATCTGGCCACGCACACCCATGAAACTTCCAATAGAAAGATGACGACCTAACGTGTGTGGACAAGTTATGTTATACTTCGAGTTCTGTTGTGCGTCGAGTATAAAAAGAGCGCCAGGCGATACGTTGCTTCCTTTCCTAAGGTAATTAAGCGAGCTGTAGCATACTCGATTACTGAGCGACTCGAAGGAACCAAATATTTCACCGGCCCAGGAATCTGTTTCCATGATGTTAAACTGAAGTCAGACTTGTTACTTAACAGAATAAATTAAGCCTAAGCTAAAGAAGGATTGCTGAGCCCACGTTTCTTAATCTGAGGGAGCCATTCGACGCCATTAACACTCGCATACTGGCAGTTATCGATATTTCTGGTGCTACCCCTATTGGAAAACCCAGCGCCACTGGGAGCCAGCGTCCAGCGCCATGCCGGATTATGGGCCCAGTGTGACGCTGTATACTGGCACGCTGGCGTGCCACGGGATACTGCGAGGCGCGGGTTACTGGCACGCAAAACCGCTTTGGAGCAAAAAAATGTGGTGCTACACTGTCATGCATGCTTAATAATATACAAATATAAAAAAGCGAGAGCAAAAGCAAAAAAAAGCACTAAAAAAACTCCTTCCGACACCAGTATTCAAACGTGGCACCTTCGCATAGCCAACCCAGCGCGCTACCACTGCACCACACCTGAACACACTGAAGTGGCCCTTAACAGGTTAGTCAGCGGTGTGACCTGCCGTCAGACTTGTTTGCAGTGGTACACACAAGACGAATGCGCTTTTTATGCGCAGTTGAACCTCATACGTTTGTCAGACAAATGCAACAAGCCGCCGATCACGCGACATTCGAATAATGGCGATAGCAGTCAGTATATTATGCAATTCATATCTAATACTGAAAAAAATATAAGTAGACCGACAGGCAGGCACTATCGGCTGTTGCGGCCGAGCTCGATAGCCTTTTCTTGCTCTTACGAATTGTCGACATATATGTAGATGCGTTTTGTGTAGACTATAATGCTGCTCGATAATTGAACGTGTACTTCAAGGGGCACTTAGCAGTTTTCTCGCTCAAACAGTGATATTTCAGAACAGCGGCAGTACCAGTGTCTGACATACACCTGTTCATCGAAGCTAACTGTCAATCGCTTCGCACGCAAAAAGGAAGCGCAGTGCAGTCGGAAACCTCTCATTATCTTTCTTCAGTAAGCCGTACTGATCGACAAATATGTGTGATTGCATTTGAGTCAGAGAAGAGTGCGGCAGCAACTTTCCGTGACATATGTGCTTGCTCAAAGTGCGTCGCTTCGATGCTCACCGCTTCATCTTCAAGCACCGGGAAGAAATAAAAATCATCTGTTCAGGTTAACCGATGCCAAGGCTGTACTGAGCAGTAATTTTGATTCGTCGTAGTAGCGTATTCTTGAGGCTTGGAGTGCCGTTCGCGTGTAGACGAACTCGGCCGGTAGCTATGCCCAAGCTTCGCTGGGAGCATACTGGGACAGACCGATCGGGGCTCGGCGGCTTGAAAAAGCTAAAATTATTGCATATTAGCTCAAGAAGCTTTGTCATATTATTACTATTTCGCCATCTAAAGTAATTGGAGGTGCAGCAATCGCCAGAGGTGTATTTGCAGCGTGGTGATACCGATCGGTGTTTTTTTTTCTGCGTGTTGGGATCGACGCTTTGAGAGGGTCATTAAATTGCGCGGCGATTTAAAATTTTACTGTTATTTGCACTGAATCCTCCACACAAGTGAACACTACAGCAGAACTATTACCAGTGTGGTTCATAGACGTGACATTGCGTGTATAAGCTAAGTGCGGGGAAAATGCACAAATGTAAACATTCACAGCTGCTAGCGCTTAGTGCGCGCGGACGCCGTATGCCGCGAATTGCTGCACACTGCAGCTCGCAGCGATGAAGTACGGCCAAGCCGTAAATGTTCTCAGACTCTTCACACCTAGTAAAATCAACTAATACAGGCCCCAGTGCAAAGAGTGCGCCTGTGAAACCAGCGCCAGCGTCTCTTGGGCTGCTTCCAGTGTGTTCTGCACTCGTGCCAGCACTCAGCCTCCCAGTGAACAGCCCCTTCCAGCGAGCCTCTCACTGGTACCAGTGACATTCCAGCTATGCCAGCTTGTCCCAGTACAACGCTAGTGCAAGGCAGCGCTGCCAGCGTCCCAGTGTGTACCGCCCAGTGAAATATCATCGTTCCCAGCGCGTTTCCAGTGCTCCCAGTACGGAAAACGTACTGGAAATGCACTGGGGGCACTGGTTTTTGCAACACTCAACGATTATTCCAAATGCTTAAAGTAATCGGTGTAAGTTTCAGGTATTCACGGCCGTCCTTCACTGTATGAGGTATTTAGCACACAAAAATCAACCTCCCGGCTTTTAATTAGAATGTTTGTTAATGACCTATCTACTGTTTTCGCTAAGGCTAAGTGCTCACTTTATGGTAATTAAACTGCCATCTTCGCGTCCCTTAAAACATTTGAGATGCTACAGTGTGACCTCTCAAACAACACACGCAATTTCTTTACAGTGTCAAAATAATGTTCTCTACATGAAGCCTACTACGCCGCATTTATAGTGTTCCCTTCGCTAAAGATTTAAATCGACGCCTCATCCTATGTTCACAAGGCTGACTGTATCACACAGGTCTCGAAGGAAGCGTGGATTTTTACGTCATTTGAGATATACAACAAATATTGATTGATTTCTGAGGTCTTACGTCCCAAAGCCAGCTTTGATTATGAGAGACGCCGTAGTGGAGCTCTCCGGAAATTTTGACCACCTGAGGTTCTTTAACGTGCAGTGACATCGTACAGTACACGGGCCTCAACATTCCGCCTCTATCGAAATGCAGTCACCGCGGCCGGGATTCGATCCCAGGACCCTATAGAACAAATATTATACGGTCATATCTGTTCAGAAAAATCTCACCTGGGATTTTCATTGTCACCACGAGCACACTTATGTTTAAACTGATGCCCGAGGAACCTTGTTCTGGATTCAAACCCTTTCATCGTAGCGTTATTGACCTGGACCACAACGCACTTTACAAAGAGTGAAGGGCTGCAGCAAATACGGAGCTAACGTAACGTACTAATGACTCCAAGCCCATACTGTTCCTGGACAGAACATTCTCCCACTACAAACATTCCATAGTAATATAACTGCATAACAGCCCGTCACTCCGCGTGTATATATCGAGTGTATTGATGATGAATGCTCTAGTGGAAGCAAGAGTACCAGTGTTTTTCAGGTGCACGCTCTGCATCAAGTTCACAACCGCGTTCTCTCGCACAGCCATATGGTTTTTATAGCCTTTCGAAGTCAAACTGCACACAAAGTTCTCACATGAACCTTGACTAGAGTATTGCAAAAGACGCAGACGAGAGGGATGTCCGCAAGGATACGGCCTTAGTCCATTGTTATACATTTTTGTGAATGAACTGGTTGATGTGGTTCGGTTGGTTTATATCAATATGCTGATGACACTGTCATTATAGCTCAGTCAACCAACTTTACGCATACCATTACTTCATTACAGGCAGTAGCAACTAGGGCTATGGACTGGTTCTCTGCTAATTTAATTAAAATGAATACGTCTAAGACAAAACTCATTTGTTTTCACAACCCCTTGAAGAAATTAGATATCAATTATTCGTTCCTACTGCGCGATTCCAATTGTTATTCTTGTTTGTGTACACCCTTGGCGTATGCGGATACTGTGAAGTACTTTGGTCTGTTTTTTGATAGTGATCTGCCTTGAATATCTCACGTAGGAATATGTATGCAAACGTCTTCGCTGTGTATCATGTATGCTGTATAATTTGAGACATTATATGTCTATCTCTATTCGAAAACTTGTTGTACATGCTTTGGGTCATGGTGTAGTGAGATACGGCATAACAGTATATGGCCATTGTGGTGCACGCTGGCAAATGAGCGTAAACCCTATTCTTCGTCATATGCTAAATACATTTGCTATGACTTTAACCTCAACGCCAAAAATGATGCTTTTAGAACCTTATGTATGCCCGACTTTACTCACTTACTAATGGACAGTGTAGTGATTGGGCGCATTTGGAACAATAGCTTTAAAACGAAATATGTTCCTGCACGCTCTTTGCGCCCCAAGGATCCATTCCCAGCACCCAGACGTCACACAAGATATGGAAAAAGAATACAAGAATACTACCTTCCTCTGCATTTCAATAAGCTGCCCCCAAGTTAACCGCGCAGGCGGACTAAACATAAGATAAAAAAGGCTCTCAGGCGAATGGTTTACTTATCATCCTAAGCAAAGTGGTTGTTCTTTTTCGCTTGCCGTTTGTCCTTTTTATTTTATTATTCTGTTGTATGTGCAACTGCATAACTTCGAAGGTTGCTGTTTTCCGCTGCTGCCAGGCACTACCGCTCAAGCCCTATGTGGCCTGATATGTGTTGCATTTTCTTTTGAAATGAGCAATCATTATGATTATTATTACTATTACTATTATTATTATTATTATTACTATTACTATTACTATTATTATTCAAATGTACTCCGGAAACGTAATTATGTTACGGGCAAACACAATTGTAGCAGTCTGTAGAGAAGGTGCCGATGCAGTGCCTGTGCCCTGAAATTTGCATAGTTGTGCAAGGTTTCCACTAGTCGAGGATGCAAACACATAGATATCACGTCAGCGCTAGGGAAAAATTCACCGCAGCGCCCGCTCGCTTTTCAAACTAGTGTGATGGATTCGGAACAGGGCGCACTGCGGAGCCCTCGTCATCGGCGAGTACTCACGGGGCACCTACGTCAACTTGTGTCCGACAGCAACGGAGAGCACGTAAAGCGGAGGCAGGATGTGAGCAAACAAATGAATGTTGTACCGTAACATTTGCACAAGTATCTGGCCCAAGAGCGTGGCAGGCGAATGACGAGGCATTGAGAACGTGTCATGACAACGCAGTCGCGTTCCGCTCTTAAATACGAAGAATAAGCGTACCCCATTTTTCTTTTAATTTGGCGGCGACACGCGACTAGTTCTGAGGTCACCTTACGTGGTCAAGTATGTAACGACACTGCTGTAGTCAAGATTAAATTAGGCTGAGAAACGTGACTAGCTTGACGTCATCTTACGTGGCCATGTGGCATAATTATGCTTTAATCAAGTTTCCATTTGGTGGGAGCAGGTGATTAGCTGTGTCGTCATCTTACGTGGTCATGTAAGTGGTGACTATGCTGTAAACGAGTTTGAACTTAGCGGGAACGCGTGAGTAACAGTGACGTCATTTCTCGTGGCCATGTCAACGATCACTCTACCGTAACCAAGTGTGAATTCGGCGCGGCACGATGATAATATTCTGTACACTACACTCGCACGAAACGCAAGAATAACATCTTCGCTGTAAAACTACTCGTGTACTTAGATGCACTTTGAAGGGCCTCGGGTGGTAAAAAATGGCTCTGGAGCGCTTCACTATTGGGCGCACCTCAATATATAACAGGTTTCGGCGCGTGAAACCTTAGCAGTTATTATTACTTATACAAGACCTATAAACCCACCTATGTTAACACGTACCACGAGAATTTCCACTACAGTTGTATAGATTCAATCGGCTACAAAAGCAGGATATGCCAAAGCCTATGTTCGTCATAAAAACTTCGAGAAAAGAATGCCTGCCTAACAACGCCTATTTCTTTCCAACTATATACATCCGTACCAACTTCATCGTGCATTAAAACGCAGTGAACATCTAAGCAACCGCCATAAAAAGAATAAGAATGAAGAGGAATGAATCTTGACAGCTCATTTGTAATACAAATGAGCTAAGAGGTTTAGGTGTGGATGTTTTAGCTTGATCACCATATATTGGGGTGTATGTTTGCTGTGTAGTTATATCTCCGACGTTGTATGTGAAGGGCTTGTCGCGAAACCTGTTTTTTTTTTTAAGTTGAGATGCCACTATTGTGCTTTATGCGCTCCTGTGGACACCAACCACCTAATGGGGGTCAAGAGCCGCTTCAGAAGCTGATACGTTCAACTGTACGCGCGTGTATTGCGCCAGCGAGGGCGTGCTCTTTGGACAACGTAGAGATATATATATGCCCCCATTATTAGGCCATAAGTGCTGATATCTTTTCTATCCACATCAGCGCGTTTCGGATAAGCGTGCTTCGACTCCGCGCGACTCATACTGAAGTGTGTCTGCTTGCGCGTGCGCTTGACAGAAGTTGACGCCTGCCGCTCATAGGTGTTGCTGTTATTTTCGTTTGCAGGGTTTTCAGTTCAACAGTGCAGTTGTCCCGCTGACAGAGAACCAGGCATCGTTATGCCAACCATGAGCAAGGTCGCCGAAAATTCGCCTTCACAGCAGGATTCGTCTTCCTGCTACTTTGATCCTTCCACGTTAAAGGACGCGAAGAAACCTGGCTACTTTCCCAAACTTGATGCTCTGAAATACGTGCATTTCAAGCAGCCCGCCAGCGACGAACATCAGTATCTGGACGTCGGCTGTGGTTCTGGAGGCTTCACGAGAGATGCTTTACTGGAGAAGGTGCATCCCTGCCGAAGAATTGTTGCTGTTGACAGAGAGGAAATCTTGTTGGAGTACGCACGTGAGCAGGCTAGCCACCCGTGCATCAGTTATGAGCTCCTTGACATTGAAAAGGACGACCCGCAGCCACTGATTGAAAAGTACGGCCAGTTTCAGCGCATATACTCCTTCCTGGCACTGCAATGCGTCCGTGACCTGCACAGCGCTTACCGAAACATGTCCCGCCTGCTGAAGAAGGGCGGCGAAGCGGCACTCGTTACACTGACGGGGTCTGTCATCACGGACCTCATGCAGCAGCTCTGCTGCAACGAGCAGTGGAAGGACTATGTTCCGGTGAGTGAGGGGCATTTGGTTAGTCTGGTTTTAGTGTGTGTTTAACATATTGACCTCCTACATTTCCTTGCCGTACTTGCGCAAGTGTCAATAAATTGAAGGTTTTTATAGTGTGTCCTTTCGGAAAAACTTCCATTTACATGTTATGCTTACGCATGTCGGTAGAAGGGAATGGCTGAAGTGCTCGTTTTTTTTATGTGTAAGAAGCAACCTGCCTTCAGTAGGGACCGGTGGAGAATACAGCCGTGTTGATAACTCGGGGAACATTTCAGCGGTACATGCTGTAAAGTGCATCGTACAAGACCCACGAGGTCGCCAGTGCCCGAGGACGTAAGGCTGAGAATTGTGTCACTCTGACCTTGATGCAGCTATCGCGCACGTAGTTCGCACACCTGCCTTCAGTAGGGACCAAAACTGTCGGATAAGGCGTCCTATGCTCTGCCATCCGAGCTACGAAGGCGGTCATTCTCCAGTCCACTGTATTAGTTAATGATGTGCGTATAATAAGTGGGAGTGTTAGACAGCGCCATTCGTAACAATGGCGGCGAGTGTGTAACACTTTTTTGATGCATCACGTAGAACATCATATTATGACGAGGTGGATACTGCTCAAACTCTCGCGGCAGGCTGTCTAAAGGCACTAAGCCTGCCGGTACGATGCCCAAGCTATGAAATAACGAAAGCAGGGAATGGGTCATGGGCTCGCCTCTAACGATGGTGGGTGTCTCTTTTCGTCCCCTTTAATTTGTCTGTCTGTCTGTCTGTCTGTCTGTCTGTCTGTCCGTCCGTCCGTCCGTCCGTCCGTCCGTCCACGGACTTCGCGGTGCTCTCTTGGTCGTCTCATTCAAACATCAAAATTAGGACGGTAGGGTATGAATGTATTACGAACATGAACAATTGATCTTAACATCACTAAAATGATCTATTTGTCAAACACGTAACGACTAACGGTAACCCGATCACGTATGGCTCATTACTGCAGTGTTCGCCCCCGGGTATGCCAGGCTATGTGCCACATGAAATGTAAGTGGACCATTAAAGACCTCTTTAGATCTTAAAACCCTAGAAATCAATCAATCAACGTTTAGAGCCCATGTTAATCAAGAACCAGCAATAGGTGTCAATAATTTGATAAAACCACACTCTGCATGTGTTAGAGAAGGGAAATATATACGATGTGCGCAGCTTGCAATACAGATCTAGACGTAACAACGAGACAGACAGAGACAAACGTGTTACAATAGCCGAACGTAACCGCTCAGGCGCAACCACCGGGCTCTCCAGGTGCCAAGAAAGCGCGCTAAAATGGTGTGCCAGTTGTCACGCGCCAAGATATTTAAGATATCTGACCATTGTAGCGAATTCTTGCCAATTATTTCTAGACGGTAGTCGCGTTTACTGACAACCAGTATTTTTAATGGCAAAGCTGTTTAGGTGCTAGCTATGCCCGTGGTCCGTAACGCAAGAGGGAAAAGCCGACCCACTCTGGCGCTGAACACCACTTCCCACACTCTTTCCCTCAGCGCACCGATACATGGTGGTGTTTGTGAGAAGAGCAATACAGAAAGAGCTCAAGAAAATGAGAAATAAAACGAGCAAGAAAGTAAAAAAAAAGCATGCTGCTGCATGATAAGTATTATGCGAAGGGCAAGAAAGAAGCAGTGAAAATTTTCCACGCGGCACGTATCGCAAATGAAAGTAATGCGTCGCCATTTGCTGTGACGGTGCTTCTCTAACGTCCATAGCGCTATAGTGTATGTTAGCTTTGCTATGTAACCCACGGGCCTATGCCAACTAATCACGTCGATGTTCGTCCGTTCACCATAGCCTGCGTTTCTTTTGCAAAGAAAAAAGAGAGATAGACGTCTGTGCACCATCGTGCAATCGCCTATGTTGTTTGTACACAATCGCAGACCTAATAGCAACGCAACCTTATTTTTGAAGTTTCACGCTTTCGTCTATCCCGTTCGAACAATTTCATCGAATGCATGCCGCATATGCACACGTTTCAACAGCGCCCAGTTTCGTCGCTCAGTTAAAGGGACCAACAGATTTTAGCGCATGTCTTTCTTCATTGCAGCGGAACACTTACCGCAGAGAGTGCGTAATCATGCATTTGTAAGGGGGAAAACGCCGTGAAACCTATTTATCTGAATTTCTTGCTGACGGATTCTTACGTGCAACACACATTGCAAAGAGCGGCAGGCAACCTTCGGTCGTTTGAGCCAGGTTCTGTCGCGACGAAGCGCAGGCGCCCACTGCCTCAAAGACACCACGCGCAGGCGTCGCGGTTCGACGCATATTTAAGGTTGACGCGAAGGCAGCGCTGCTTCTCGTGGGCAATTACTTTTACCGCCCAATAAGTGAGGCATACGACGTAGATGCTTTTTATAGACCGACTGTAAATTGATGCCTGACAGGGTTGTCTGAAGAGCAGCAGGCGACGCCCAGCAATTTAAACACTCCAAAGCTCAGTACCAAGGCTTGACCGCCAGGCGACGCCACCTTCGCTGCGGCCGCGATTTTCAGAGTCAGTTTAAAAATATCAACCCTACTCTAATCGCACGAGAGTGTTTCGATTTCATCTCTGTAGTTCAGCGTCCTTCCACATGCACTAAGATCCATTCACATGCTCGGGCCAGTTGGTGGCCCCTTTAAGGTTGCGGGGCAGCCACCTTTTGCAGCTGCCGTGGGGATGAGTATAAAAGTGCACAGGGCTCCGATGTTGTGACCTTGTCGATTTCAGGCAGCACAGTAAGTTACGCTTAACACACGCTGCTGGATGTCGAAGGAAACAGCTGCAGTTTATAGGCCCGAAAGCTCCATCGACGACCGCCACTAAGGCTCTCTCAAGGCAGGCGCAGAATTCCATCCAGAGCATTATGCATTATATATATCCCATATACCCTGTGCATTTAGTGTATTTACGTGTATAAAGCTCATTTTACTTGAGCACGTGTCTGATTAACAGGGGCGCGCCAATTCATATAAGTGCAACGTTTTGTACCTTCAGCGTAGACAATTTGGTTTTTTTTTATTCTAAAGAAAGTGGTTGAGTTCGCGGAAACGTGCGGTGGCATTACCAACGCTTACGCTGCGCAGCTACATCAAAGCTAGCAGGACTTCTAAGGGCTGCGTGGTGGTCGAGAAGTATTACACATTGGATCATTCTGACTGGATAATCGGATTCGGAACGAAGACGGCATTACGTACTTAATCTCCACTCATTGCAAAAGCCGCTAATAAATGACCATCAGCACCACCAGTTGCATCTTAAATGGGCGGACTGGAGTAAATATTTGAATCGGGCGAAATAAACTGTTTGCTAACTGCACCTCTGGCTATTTATTTGTTTATTTATTTTGGAGTACTATACACCAATGCCTTGACCCAAGCAGGAGTGAATATGTCAAAATATAAAAGACACCCTGTCAAATATTGTCAATCTGTCAAATGTCAGAATAAAAAAAAAAGGAATCAAGGACGTGTGAAAACATGCGTAAACGCAAATTTATAAAGGAAGCAGATATTCAAGTGCACCAGTCAAATCTTTTTAGTAAGGACAGACAGCGGTAACTGATCTCATTCTTGTTTAAAAATTCATGTTTAAAAGAAACTCTTACCCCCGACAAAAATTGGAGGTCCGAGATTTGGAATTTAAGGTCTAAGACTTGGAATTTCAGTCAGAATTGGCGCAACCGCCAACAGAAATAAGACAAGCAAATAATTTTTCAACCGTACTTAAAAGGTATTTACTTAGCCTGAATAATGCTTTTCAATGCGAACAAATTTAATGTCCTTTTCGTATTCGCATAGTTGAAATCTACGGAACTATACCATAGTTAATTAGGGTTTCTGCAATGTTTAGTGTCGATATGTGTATGCACGGGATGTACTCGATTTGTTTTTGTGCTTGGAACTTACCTTTTTATTGGACCGCAACTAGCCTTCGGCAATTGGTCCAACCAGTTTTGGTATTTCTCTTCGTTAGCAATTGGAAAACAAAGAATTGAATTGAATTGAACCCACTGACAATGCACGCTACAAATTACGGCTTGTATTTCCCAGAGACTACCAATTTCGTGTACGCGCCGAACCCTTCATAAAACAGCCAGACCTTAATGTTCATTTAAATGTCTTGAATGGCGCTAGCTCCTTGCGTCTAGTGCATTTCTGGTTGACAGATGTAGAACCTTAGTTGAATGTGGTACAGTTTACATGAACTCTATCTTTTCATCTCATAAGTTGTTGTACGCACCACGAACACTTACTTAAGTGTCATTATTTACGTTGAACATTAACTGACTTTTCAGTGTGATTAACTTATGATCTGATGCACATTTACTTCATTAAACTCTATATTTGATGTTGTTGCACGTTACTCTATTTCTGTAACAACACCCATGCGGAGGTGAATCGGTGGCGCAGAGCAGAAATAATTTCGCTAGGCGCTAGCGCTATAAGACAGTTTTGCCCACGCTTTGCAGGATCCTACGAAGTTCTATTCCGAGCGCTTCTTCTTCAATACCCCCATTGTGGCCGAAGCAGTTGTGGACGCAGAGCGAGCAGCCGCAGCAGCAGCAGGCCTCAATGTTGTGTCCTGCTCCGTTTACGACAGCCAGTGGGTCATGCCCGACGTGGACGCTTGGTTAGGTGAGCGAATTTATGGCTGAGTTTCAAAGCTGCCACCGACTTGCTGTGATGTGCAATAACTTCCTTTTTTTCTTTTGGGGACGGACAGATATCTAGATCTAACGCGGCCGCGAGGTCGTTAGGTGTGAACATAGTGCCCATTCTGGATCGTAAACGTGTTCATTTTAGTGACATCCTGTCCAGGTATTCGAGAACCTGCGGGGTCAAGAAGACTCATGTCTTCAGTAAGCTTACTTAGTTTCGCTATATCTTGTACCGTCTACCTTACTGTCTCTTCCGAAACAGCCAGAAAAAAATTATTGCGTATCCGGTCGATTTGTGCACTGTGCTCCCGCCTAGGTGTCGGTGACGGCGTCTGGCCTCCTGGCGACTTTGTCGGCCAGCTGTGTTGTCCAGAGTTGCACGCCTAGGGCTGAGCTGAGTAGGGCGGCCGCCAAACGAGCGTGGGGGCCATCAGGCCACACTCCGATTATATTCCCGTACTATGTGTTGTAAGGTAGTTCCACAGGCTTTGCATTTGTCGGTAGTACATATTTTGGTATGTATATAACGTAGTGTGTTTCGACTCCTGCAACACTTGGTGTGTAACTGTCGCCATTGCACAGACCGCGGCCTAGGCATTGTTGGGCTAAGGTGATGGGCAGACACATCTCTGCAGTTCGTAATGTCTAATAAGAACGCTGAAGCGAGTTCGTACGTCCTCCCGTTCCCCCATAACGGGGGACTCTCACGAGGAAGCAACGAAACTAAGTGTCCTCATCAGAAAAATATAAAACAAAGCACTTGGACTCATGCAATGTACGAGCACAGAGAGGCTCTTTGATGTAGGTTTCCACAACACACTTGGAGAAGTCATACAGGCGCAACGCAGCGCACAATAGGAGTGCCTTTCTGAAAGGAAGGCTCAGTGAAACTAGGTATCAATTACCCCCCAAAAAGCACGCCAAGAGATACAATATTCCGCGAGACACACGGCCTAAGCTAGCGGCACCACCGTTATCCAAAATAAAAACATTATACATATCTTCGGAAACAAGAAAGATCCGCTGTGCGTAAAAGTCACTGGCTACAAACACAAGTGCTGCTTCGTCGAAGAAGTAGTTAGCCACTATAAAAAATGCAGCACAAGTGTCTCAGTGCGTGCGAGACACGTCGAGACGGTTAAAGACAGCTATAGCACCCTACATTGCACAATCTGAAGCCTGTGGTAATCGGCGACTCACAAACGGAGGTACGCAACCTTACGAATCGCAGAATCTTCTTGAGGCACTGCGTATTTTCAGACAAGGCAAAACAAGCCATGATGCCGGATACGTACCAATCCCAGCTCTACGGGATCCCACCTCACACCACCGAGCCCACGGGACAGGACAAGGCTAACGAAGCACCATACGACGTACCTCGAGTACACACGTCGTGTTTAGGCTAAATGTCATTTTCCTGTTTCTGTTCACCTTTTCTTTCTTACCCATTAACGGCTGAGAATATTTCAGCAACTGGCGCTTTGTGGACGGTGCTGTAGTCTTCAGCAATGAAGGCGACAAAATTCCAGGTATGTAGCTGAAGACTTAAGCCCACAAACCGTTAAAGTAAGGTTAAAATACGTACAGTAAACAAAGTTAGCGCTAGGCGGCCACATTAAAAGAGAGATTTCGCGAATGAAAACTAGACGCTAAAAACTGCGAAAGAGTATACTCGCAGGCCAGTTATCGACAAGAGAACTCACGCATGCAAAATAAGAGCGCTGGCGAATAAGGATGGGCTGGTGCGCACTCCCATGTCAGGACTGTCAATTCGCACTTATTCCTATAAACCGTAAATTGCACGATATTTACATTTTGCGATTCTTAACATATGGGGAAGAAAAATTAACAATAACTAAGAAACTCGAGAGCAACCAAAAAGCCACACAGCATGAAGGTAAGAAAAATTATACGCATAACATGAAGACATCAAAAACAGGAAAGGTAATGAGAGAAGAGACAGGGAGCGACACAGATGCCCCCACACTGTGTTATGCCAATCCGTGTCATGCGAAGCAGTAAACAATGTCATTGCCAACGAGGAATTGTTTGACATTCAGCCTACCGTTACGAGTACGATCAAGGTTTTTTTGTGCAAACCGAACGTACACACTCATAAGCATTGTTAACTTGGATTAACCAAGAACGTCGACAGCCCCGTGGCGACTGGATGGCAGCTTATGGTAGGATGTAACATTGGAAATCACGTTAGTCCGAAATGCAGACGTAAGCTTCCCCCGCCCCCTCCAAAAAAAAAAAAAAACACGATGCGGTGCGTTGACGTCCTGTCATAAGCGTTGTTCGCTGAAGTATTCCCATAGGATCGAGCCAAGCAACACAAAAGCAAACGGAATGGTAGCGGTACATATATGTTACTGTAATAGCGCTTATCGCATATTGCAAGCGGAATTCGCGTTACACAAGCCCCATTACAACTGCTGGGGCAGTAGGATTATTTACAACGTACCCCGTGGGGGAGAAGCAGCGGTGGCGTAGTGGTAACGTGCTTTCTTGGCACATCGAGGGTCCGTGTTGGATCCTTTCCTAAAGCTTGGTAGGCGGCATGTGTGTCGGCTTTTTATGTCTACATTTCAATCGCAACATACAGAAACAGTGTTCATATCTTAAGAGTGCAGCTCTTTGAGCCGCCTTTCTATGTCAAGCACGAACAGAGAAATGTAGCCCTATCCTGGAAGCACTGAACAGGGGTGAGGTGCAGAAAACTTGGGACACAGCACAAAGTTGCGAGTTTGATCCTGCAGTATTGGTTTTTCATATGTCTATTTACCGCAGCCCCAGCGTTTCTTATGTCTATTTTAGTTAGTCCTGGGTTTACATAGGTTCTATATATGATTCAAAAATCCTGTGGTGCACAAGTGGTATTAGCCGCCCATGATTGCAGTGTCGTTAATCATGACGTAGATGATGACTATACGGCTTTAGTTATGCAAAGATCTGTCATTCGTGTGCGCCATATACATATACCCTACCTCGAAAATATCGCAATATACCAGGTAAATATACCAGATGAGGCACTCAGTGGCAATACAGGAGCACATCAGGCCTCTTCTGCGTAACATAGTTAATTTACTGCCCCTTGCCTTTTAGCGCTTGAAGTTTACGCCAACATGTAAAACAGCAATGTCACCATACACTTCCTTTAGGGAGCGAATATTCGTGAATTTGTTAGCTACTGCCGCTTGCCATTTAGCGCTTGAAGTTTACGCCAACATGTACGCCAGTAATGTCACCATACTAACTTTATGGTCTCAGACAGTCCATACAACCTTAATAGAAATAGAATCAGAGGAGGACACTCAAATTCCACGTATAACCGCTGATTTAGTCAAAAAAAGCGGTCAGAGCGATGTCCAGCGGTAAAGCAGCAGGTGAAGACGGTATAACAGCCGACTTGTTCAAAGAAGGAGGAAACATTATACTTGAAAAACATGCATCGCGCTTCACGAAATACCGCGCAGTTGGAAAAATGCTAATATAATCCTAATCCACAAGAAAGGAGACATAAAGGGGTTAAGAAATTACAGACCAATTAGCCTACTCTCAGTATTATAGAAGCTATTTGCGAAAGTAATTTCTTGTAGGATAAGATAAACACTCGGCTTTAACCAACCAAGAGAACAAGCTGGTTTTAGGAAAGGCTACCCAACAATGGACCACAGCCGTGCTATGAATCTAGAAATAGAGAATTACGATTAATATAACAAACCTCTTTATATGGCCTTTATAGACTACGGGAAAGGATTTGACTCCATAGAAATACAAGCCGTTCTAGAAGCTCTACGTCGACAACGGGGTACCTGACGTATACGGGAAAACACTCTTAGCTGAAGGGGGAGTAATGCGAGGGTAGGACAACTTCATTACTCTACCCAGAGTTATTCAACTCTAGGTGGGAGGAATGCGGAGTCAGCCGCGGGGCTTACTCTTCCGTTCAAGGAAGAGTAACATGGTCTGCGAGCTCCCATGCTGCTTATGTAGAGTTAGAAACTCGCGGACCTCCAGCGTCCGTAGCGTGAACAGCGCCCAGTACTCCATCGTTCTCAAATATCGCCGCACAACGATATGCGATTGCAGCGTTGCCGGCCTGGACGTGGCAAGCCTCAACGTACCTTGATATCCTGAATATACAGTACGACAAGAAAAAGTACACGCAACTCTCTGCGAGCGCGCCGCGTAAAGATTGTGCGTCGGCGCACGCAGTCGGATCGCGTCTCCGGACGGCCTGCCTGACGCGCACCGATCGGCACCGACAACAGAAAGCAAGCCAAGAATTCCACCACTGCACTACTAGTACGCTGTTAAAGACGAGTGCGCGCGCAAGGAGACAAAACAAAAAAGCAAAAGCAAACGCAGGCGGGTGGAGAGATATCAACAGAACAGCGCTGGGCGCCGGTGAAAGGGTTCCGTCGGGCGCCAGTCTGCGCCAGTTGCGCCTGTGCCGCTGTGGGTGCCCGAAGCAAGCTCAGCCGTATCGCGGATATCGAAATTATATGGCCAGTTGGCTCTGTGAACGCTGCATGGGAATGGTGCTGTTGAGTTGACACACTGTGCGTGTTTTGTGCGGGCAGTCTCACTGTGTTCTCTTCGCTGAACGCGAAGGTTGTGATGCGACGGCAGGGCAACTGATGTCATGCAGCGACAGTGATGGTTTCGCCATGCCGCGACGCGCAAAAATAACCGTGCAAGCTCGGCCCATTCCGGCGCACCCATGGTAAGTCATGCATTTGTTTTGTTTGTTTGTTGGTTTTTATCGCCGCTGATGCATGTGTGCGTGTTGTTCTACACAGCGCGCTGTCTAAGCGAAATTAAAGGCAAGAAAGAGGCGTTAGGCGCATATAGGAACGACGCGACATAAATGCGCGTTTAGGAACACCCGTGAAGGTAGTACAGGCGTCGGAAGGTCATTCGATCAGCTGACGAAATCGCCCCTTCACTGAAAAAACAAAAAAAAATATTGAGTGATATTATTTCATGCGAGAAGGCTTCAACTTCATGCTTTCGGTGAATGTAAACTTACGCGAAAGACTGCGGCTATCGCAAATAATAATTGCTCGTGTAGTACGTGCTGATACCACGATATGATCATGAGGCACGCAGTAGCGGAGGGCTCGGGAAGTGTTGACCATCCGGTGTTCTTTTGATGTGCACTGATAACGCGTAGTATACGGGCCTCTCGCATTTTCGCCTTTTTCGAAAATGCGACCGCCGTGGCCGGGATCTAATCCTCGTCATTCCGGTCAGCAGCCGATGTGTTTATCACGTCGTCATGTGTCTATATGTGCATGTAACTTAACATTCGCTCAGTTCCGATAATCAGTTCTTTTGTTTTTCCCCCTCAGCCGGGCAATATGTCCACATTTGCATATTATTGGCGCCTAGTAACACTGGGGCGGCCTTTGACAAGGCGCTCAAGTGCAACATGTGTAACTGCGCGATGGACTTTACTAACATTGCGGACATGTTTAAAGTGCACATGTAACGTTGTTTCGCGTTTCTTTGCCTTTGTGCATTTCGTATAAATGTGTGTGCCGCACAGCAAGTACGAAGCTCACAACAAACCACTTACCAGAATCTTACTGTTAACTGTAACATGTGTTTAAAAACTAGATTGCTATAAGAGAAGCGAAGTAAGCATTTCCAATGAAGATTTCATTTTTATGTGCGCAAAATGTCTAATGGACCTCGTTATTTTGCATCTTTTCCAGGAAGATCTTTCCGGTGAAGCAGCGAGAGTTGCTGGCCCACCACTTTTTCCACAAGATCGATCATGGGAAGGCTTCTCTGTGCCTCACGATGTGCTGGATCAAATTCGCATACCTTTAAAACTATGAATGAACAATGGGACTTGTGTGGTTGGCTATACACAAACTGCTGGCAATCATTTGCAAACATTCTACTGCGGAAAACGTAGCACTTTTTAAAGACCCTGTGGAAACTCCTCCAATTCAACCTTCATTAAACCCTGACTGCTTCACAGCCTACTCAGCTTTCATTTAAGCTCATGCTACTTACTAAATGGATCAAATGTAGGCAATACTGAAATGCACGTCATTGCTTAGGTCAAAGGGGCTTTCCAGCCATGATGCTTGGTATTCATTTATTTTGAATAGGAAAATAAGGCATGTACAATGTACCGTGATCTTACTGTTAAGCAAGGAAAGATTCTGCAGGTCCCCACACTGTGTGAATCGGCGTCATGTGAAGCAGTCTGCAAAGAACTTGCCAATGATGAATTCTTTGTCATTCAGCGAAGTGTTACGGGTAGAATCAAGCTCCTTGTGCAAAATGCATGAATACCCACTCAAGATGTATGCTTAACGTGGGCTAACCAGGAACGTTGATAGTATGGTGAATAAGTGATAGCTCATGGTATGATGTAACATTGATACTCACATTAGTCCAAAGCACAAATGTCTATTTTTTCAAAGAAAAATGCTCTATATGGTGCGTGCATTGATGTGGTCTCAGAAGCATTGTTTGTTGAGATATTCCTAGGTATAGAGCAAAGTTGCACAATAGCATACAGACATATATGCGTTGCTATGATAGTGGTCATCATACATTAGAAATGCAATTCACATAACGCAAGCACCAATATAACAACTGCTGGTGCAATAGGCTTATTTACTCTAACCACGTTGGAGGAGCCGCCATAGTGGTAGTGTGCCTGCTTGGCGCCTTGAGGGCCCGGTTCCAATACCCCCCTACTGCTTCGTAGCTGTGTGTGCATGTCTTTGTGTGTGTGTGTGTCCTTTGTGCATTTCGTATAAAATGTGTGTGCCGCACAGCAAGTACGAAGCTCAACACCAACCACTTCCAGAATCTTACTGTTACTGTAACATGTTGTTTTAAACCCACTAGATTGCTATAAGAGAAGCGAAGTAAGCATTTCCAATGAAGATTTCATTTTTATGTGCAGCAAAATGTCTAATGGACCTCGTTATTTTGCATCTTTCCAGGAAGATCTTTCCGGTGAAGCAGCGAGAGTTGCTGGCCCACACTTTTTCCACAAGATCGATCATGGGAAGGCTTCTCTGTGCCTCACGATGTGCTGGATCAAATTCGCATACCTTTAAGACTATGAATGAACAATGGGACTTGTGTGGTTGGCTATACACAAACTGCTGGCAATCATTTGCAACATTCTACTGCGGAAAAACGTAGCACTTTTTAAGACCCCTGTGGAAAGCTCCTCCAATTCAACCTTCATTAAACCCTGACTGCTTCACAGCCTACTCAGCTTTCATTTAAGCTCATGCTACTTACTAAATGGATCAATGTAGGCAATACTTAAATGCACGTCATTGCTTAGGTCAAAGGGGCTTTCCAGCCATGGATGCTTGGTATTCATTTATTTTGAATAGGAAAATAAGGCATGTACAATGTACCGTGATATTACTGTTAAGCAAGGAAAGATCCTGCAGGTCCCCCACACTGTGTGAATCGGCGTCATGTGAAGCAGTCTGCAAAGAACTTGCCAATGATGAATTCTTTGTCATTCAGCGAAGTGTTACGGGTAGAATCAAGCTCCTTGTGCAAAATGCATGAATACCCACTCAAGATGTATGCTTAACGTGGGCTAACCAGGAACGTTGATAGTATGGTGAATGAGTGATAGCTCATGGTATGATGTAACATTGATACTCACATTAGTCCAAAGCACAAATGTCTATTTTGTCAAAGAAAAATGCACTATATGGTGCGTGCAGTTGATGTGGTCTCAGAAGCATTGTTTGTTGAGATATTCCTAGGTATAGAGCAAAGTTGCACAATAGCATACAGACATATATGCGTTGCTATGATAGTGGTCATCATACATTAGAAATGCAATTCACATAACGCAAGCACCAATATAACAACTGCTGGTGCAATAGGCTTATTTACTCTAACCACGTTGGAGGAGCCGCCATAGTGGTAGTGTGCCTGCTTGGCGCCTTGAGGGCCCGTGTTCAATACCCCCCTACTGCTTCGTAGGCTGTGTGTGCATGTCTTTGTGTGTGTGTGTGTGTGTGTTATGTCTGCATTTCAAACACAAGCTACGAGAAATGGTGTTCCTCTCTTGGTTTAAGAGCGAAGCTGCTTGAGCCGGTTATTCTGTGTCAATCATGAACAGCAAAATGTGTGCTGATCCTGGAAGCAATGTGCCATGTGAGGTGCAGAAAACTTCATGCAACGCTCAGTGTTGTGGGTTCGGTCCCTGCAGCCACGGTGTTTCATATGTCTATTTTAGTTGGTCCTTGATTGACATAGGCCTTATCAAATCCAAACACCTGTGGCGCATACTCGCATACTGTGGTCCAAGAACTACGGTTGTGAGCTATGCATGATTGCAGTATTGTTAATCATGACATATATGATGAGTATATCAGGTTAGCAATATCAAATATTATGTCATTCGTGTTAGTCACACATTTATACCTTACCTCCAACATGTTGGGGTCTACCAGGCAAATGAGATAGATAGATAGATAGATAGATAGATAGATAGATAGATAGATAGATAGATAGATAGATAGATAGATAGATAGATAGATAGATAGATAGATAGATAGATAGATAGATAGATAGATAGATAGATAGATAGATAGTAACTGTGTTCACCAGGAAGTGCTTCACATGTAATAATTCATCTGGTCACAACTCATAGCCCCAGCTAGCACATAAACAGTTGAGTGCACTGATGTAGGCATGCCCATTATTGACAGTGGGATTATAAGTGAGCTGTAGTTGTATATTAGTTGTGTATTAGTTAAAGAGTGATGCCTTAGCCTATGTAATTACCGTTGTGTGTTTGCAGACTCTATGTACTTTGTGCTTGCCATCTGTTAGAAACGTACGAACACATTGGTGCACTGTTGTTAAGAAATGCATGCACCACTGAGCATCATAGTAACATTCAAACTATATCAGTAAACAGTTCTTTCACACTGTTTTACTGCATCAAAATGCCGAGTATTTACGCTGTATTGTACACATTATTGTTCCATGGGCTCAATGTTCAAAAACAGTTTTGTGCATGCTATGAAGATGTATATCTTTGCAGTGACATGATAGTTGTTACTGTTTGGATTCCAATAAAATATTAGAACAAATGTTTGTTGTGTTACTTGTGGTGGGACAAATTTTCATGCATGGGAATTACAGAATAAAACTTGTGAGTGAAAATAAATTGCTAAAATAGTGATCTGTCATTGTTACTGCTGAAGTTATACCAGGCAGATTTAACTGGTATTTCTTGCAACACAGTGTACGAGAGAAATAGGTGGTGGAAGAGAACAGTGATGTTCAAACAACGACTGGCTGTTCATTTACAATTGCAGCATAGTTTGATGTGCGTAAGTGTAACACCAACTTAAGCATCAAGTGCATGGAATGCTAAGAATATTTGAGAGTATATGTCAGTGACTTTGAGCTTTGAGGATCTCCGCATCTGTCAGTCAGTCACCTGTGCCTGCTTTGTGAAATCTTCAGTTGCCAACAGGCATACTGTTCTCCTCCGTTGACAACAGAAAATGCGTAGACACTGCGTGTTTTCTGGAGATGGGTCATTTCACTGAAGAACAGAGTAACAGATTTTCCGTTTCTTAACATTGATACCGCAGCGTCTGTGTAAGAGGTCCAACGCCCACATTTGGAATCCTTGGTTTTAAAGAGGAGACCTGTCTTGCTTGCGTAGGCACCTTGCGGCACGGCACGCCTTGCTCATTCGTTCTCATGGTCACATGCTGTTCAAAAATAGGCGTAATTAGCAAGGAAAATAGCTGTCGCCGATGACCAGATTTAGTAGCTGAGTACAGCACATACGACGACAGCATGTCGCACCAAACAGCCCAATGCGCGCAGGTATATACTAATTGCACAAACAGCTGATCGCCAAATCAATGTGGGAACGCCGCTGCCAGTGTGTGTAGCGCACGGTAGGTCACACGCGTATAAGTTATATATGTTGGTGTAGGGCACCTAGTGACGTACGCAACTTTTGTATGCGAATGCGGGTGGTTTTTGAACCGCTAGGAACGCGCTGGTGCCAGTGGACGCGTGGGGCTCACGGCAGCATTAATCAAAATTGCTGAACAGCACGTGCCTATGGAATACGCATACTTGAGTATGACACGCTGAGATACCTTACTTTTACGCAGATGTTTGCTTACATTTAGCGGTCGAAACATCTGTGATGCGTAGGGTAGCACGAAATTGAGCACCGATTTATAACGCGGTTGCCGCACGGCACGACGATATGAAGACTAATTCATAGCGCAGTGCTTTGCCGGTGGCTTTCTCACCGCCTCGCAAGTTCTGCATTGACCGAACGGAAACACATGCTCATACCGATCAACTTCGAAGCTCTTAGGTTCAGAAGTAGAGTAGCAATACATTCGGTAGATATATAAGGCCGCGAATAAAGCCGCCGGCAGAGCGTGTTGTGGTGGCGTGATCGGTAGTGTGTCCGCTTGCTGTGCGTGCGTACCCGGGTTCGATTGTCGTGTTGTTACTGCTTATTTTCGTGGTGTTGTATGTTCTCGATTTCTTTGATTTCTGTGTTATTAAGTGCCCCTGTGATGTCCGGTACTGTCAATTAGCGTTGGAATGTTTACTTTGGCGGTAGTATCGACGAGCGATACAAGTGCCGTGCTTACACGAATCAGCTCGCTTTCCGCGTTTACTGGTCAGGGTGAGGTATTGTTTTTTTTTTTTCATTCGTGCTTCCGGATCAGCATTGTCTACGATTTCTTTTACACCTTGACGATTAATGAGAGCGTGGCTGCCGCTACGCTGGACCAGCCGCGCCGCATGGCACCGTACGTGTGCTCGGCACTGTTGCCGTGAAGAAAACAGCTGATCATAACGGTATTCGCTAATCGTAACGACGTCGAATATTATGTTGTTTCGTTTGAACAGGTAGTGTACTCAATATCCCGAAGGGTTACGAGGCGTTTCCATGGATTCTGTCTATATTTAGTGCTTAATTACACAGAACACCGCTATTTTCACTGGCATTACAGGGAAAGTGGAGACACTCTGAATGCTTTGCGCAATGGGTGTTTATATGCTTAACGTTGTTGTGTTGTGTGTGCGTTGTGCATGGATGCATGTTTTATATATGCGATCTCTCGTTTACGCGCGTTCTCTTGACGTATTCGCTGTTGCATGGTACGATCGAACGCTTGGCGCCGCACCATTTTCTTTCATTTTTTTCGTTACGTCCTTCATGAAAAGAGTGCTTGAACTCCTGCGAAGCATTACTTCACTCCCCTTCAGCCAGAGTGACAGAACTCTGTGCGAGAGAGTCGGGAGACGTGTCAAACAAGGAGATAGGATCTTTCCGATGCTATTCACTGCATGGCTAGAGGAAGTCCTTAAACGTCTTAACTGGGAAGAAAAGGTAATTCGAATAGACGGAGAATCTCTGTTTAATGAAAGATTTCCAGAAGACGTTGTGCTCTTTAGCAATGATGGAGACGAACTGAGATACATGATTGATGACCTAAACCGGAAAAGTATTAAAATTGGACTAAAAATGAATAGGCAGAAGACCAATGTTATGCTCCATCGTATAGCTAAAGAACAGGAATTTAAACTTAACAGTGAACCCTTAGAATGTGCGAACGAATACGTACGTATATCTGGGACAGTTACTAACACAAGCACCTATAACCATGAAAAAGAAAGTCTCCGTAGAATAAGGATGGGCTGCAGCGCATTCGGAAGGCATTACGAAATCATCACTGGAAGCTTGCCGCTGTCACTAAAGCCAAAAGGATTCAATCACTGCATTCTCCCAGTACTAACGTACGGTGCAGAAACGTGGATTATAACGAAAGAACTAGAGAAGTAACTAAGGAGCGCGCAACGCACAATGGAAAGAAAAATGATGCGTGTAACGCTAAGAGATAAAAAAAAACCATCGGAATGGATCAGAAGAGACAGGAGCAGCTGATCTTAAGAAGTGGATGTCATGAGGAGGAAAGATAACAGAGGGACAGTAACAGCGACGGAGTGGATACCAAGAGAGGGAAAACACAACAGAGGCAGGCAGAAGGTCAGATGGAGCGATGAAATTCAAAAAGTTTGCGGGCATAAATTGGAACCAACCCGCTGAGGATAGGGTGGATTGGAAATCGTAGGGTAAGGCCTTCGTCGTGCAGTGTACCTAAAATAGGATGGTGATTATGATGATGATGATGATTTATGAATTAGTTACCAAGTCATAAGGCGATGCAGATTAGTGTACCGGTGGTGCTGTCCACGAGTTGACCGAGCGATAAAATAAGAGCAAGTAAGTTAATATTAAGTTTGTATTAGAACTACGCAAAATTCTGAGCGCTTCAAATGCCTCTGTGTATACTTTCGCGTTCTATGCGTCCTGGAAATCGTGTCCACCACTTCGTACCAACGTTAGGTCGAATAACGAGCAGTGCCCCTAAGAGATCAGCTAGCATTGAGAATAAACCTACTCGTGTGGAATCCGCTGTCTTGTTATTATTTTCATATTGTGCTGAAGACAAACATGTTAAACTTTGCATAAAATTCATTGGAATCCACAAGAACCGCTTAGCCATGAGTAAAACGCACACCTAGCCGGGACCTAGGCTAACAATGTTGATGCTTGACATTGTAGTCAATTCTTTTTAGAAAAACAGACATCTGGGCGAGTTTGTAAGGGTTCACTATGAACAGAACCCTCAGCAGTGACGACGACACAATAAAGAAAAGACGGACAAGACGAGGGCTACGTTTTGTTTATTACATGTTAAAAATGTTTCCGCATAAGTTTATCTTAGTCGATATGTTTACGCGTGACGTATACTGTGCATCCATTTTGTCAGAAGCATTGAATAACACGTCCAACAATATTATTTTTCATTCTCAATTGTTCTTATTTTGTACACCTAAACACCTTCTTTATTCCCGATAGATATTCCGCAACTGTTCAATGATTTTGTAAATTTTTATGGGTGCTGTATCTGCTACTCTGAAACTCATAAAAAATGCCCTGCAAGCTCGTTTAGAAATGCTTCAAGCTACATATACGCAGCGTTTAGATGCACACAAGTCATTATATTTAATGCGTATGATGGCGAAATAAATAAGCTCAAAGGTTCCTCTGCAGAACGTTTCGTAGTGCGATCTCGGATGTGCCGTCCCTCTAGGTGATTGCGAACTACGTGCGCGATAGCTGCATCAAGGTTACAGTGACACAATTCTCGGCCTTACGTCCTCGGGCACTGGCGACCTCGCGGGTCTTGTAGGACGCACTTTACAGCATGTTCGACTGAAACGTTCCCCGAGTTATCAACACGGCTCTATTCTCCACCGGAGAGGACGACGACACCGTGCTTATCACTCGTAGAGTTGTTTTCTAGCCGTAAATGTTGACCCGTAAGCGCAGATATTGTCCCGCGAACACTCTTCCCATATTCGCTAGCGTGGAGCAGATAACCATTGTCTGAGTGCTATCGCAAGGTGCATCGCCCCATTACGCTTGTCACAACTTCTCGTGTCGAGTCAAGACGTCGCAGTGTCTTCTTTGCAGCCTGACAATGTAACTGTTTTGCAAGGGCGTAAGGGTACCAAATTTTCCCAATACAAATTGAAGACGGATATCGTGCTTCTAATATAGAGTCGAACATTGAATGTGAAAATACAAATCCGCCCTCAGTAGCATCATTGTCTATAAAAGGTAATAAGGTTTAGAACAATACGCTGATCCACTGTGAGCAGGAAAATACATTACTCTCCGAAACACATTGTGTAGACTAGCTACTCGTATCATATCTATACTGATAAAGTGTCACAGCATTAAGAAAGCCACGACAAAATACTGAAGGCTGTCATGGAGGAACGTTAGTTATTCCACACGGTGAGGAATGCATGCCTAAGAAGTCCCATTCAAGGAGGCCACTGTAAATAGCAAAGCCGCGAGCTTTGGCTCCCTGTTAAAAGGTTGTGGCTTAGCAGCGTGGTTACATGAACGCCAGTATCCCTACTGAGCTCATACTCGAAGAGGTTTATCGCGATAGCTCGTTGGCCACGAAGAGCCGTACGTTTAATGGCACGCATTTCTCTGGCCGCTATCACGCCTCCGTTCACAGGCGATGGCTGCGCATGAAAGCATCGCTGGTATCACAAACTAGTCTAAACGATCAATATCGGTTGTTTTCGGTGCGATATGTGAATCGCATATTCGATCTTTCCCAATACTGAAATCACTGAAGAGTTCAAAAATTTCGAGCACCTCGCTTTCGAATTTAATGCAAATATTACAGGTGTAGCACTGGGCGAGTATTCGAAACGTCGAATGTGCGCGCCCGTATTTACATTTGTCAAATGCACCATGATTGATAGATGAAACGCTCCATTTACCAAAGGTATTTCAATATTTTGTACCAGTTCGGCGTCGGTTGTCGAACGACTTCTTTCAGTTGGTGAGTGCAGTGCCCACTCCAAATTTATAGAGCACGTAAGAAGGCACGCAAGTTACGGACACTCGAAAGCGGAACTCTTTCGCCAGTTCCCTTTTTTCAGGTTGCCCATCATAACTGAAGGAGCCGCTAGTGGTGAAATCGCGGCGCGGCAGCTAAAAGAAAACAACTTGGTCTTGTGGTAAGGATAAAGCGACGCACAGTCTGAATGACAGTTGTGTGTAGCTGTCAAGCTACGGCGGACGACTACGCGAGCGCCTCCTATCAGTACATGCTGTATCCGAGACGTGTTGGATACGAGCGCCGGAAGGCTGCACGCGGCATGTATGCTGTCGGCCATAACGCGATATCGGCCAGTAAATTTTGTCAGAGCAGACGGTCAAAGATATCGCGCCTGTTTTCTTTTTTGTTGCTCGTTGTGGTTTGTGCAACGGTAGCCGTTAAGGATAAGCGTGGATGCGCACCGGTGTGCCTGCGCTATATCTGGTAGCCACGCATGATTCATCATAAGCAGTGAAAATAATTCAGATGTCGATCTTCCTGCTTCAATTAGATGACAATTTATTAACGGAACCGCGCTTCGTTTTCGCTACCAGCGGTGGTTGCTGCTCGCGCCGAAGAAAAAAATTCACGCATCTCCACGAAGTGAACGATGACGAGTGGGCGAAACACTGTGGATCGTTCGGTTCTACCGTAAATCACCCGTGTCATTGCCCACTCATGCATGTAAATGAGTGACAACGTGTTTGTATATTTACACACGCGTTGTCATTTATGCTCCTGGTCTTGATGAGGTTCCTGCGCTCCCATATCGTAGATCGTGCCGAGTTCCGGATTACTTTTACTTAAAGCGCGCGCTGCGAATCCTTGTGGTTCAACTACGCACAAGAGAAATCTCCCACGCAGGTCAAGACTCAGTGCCTATATATATGGGGTGGCCGGTGAGCGCGAGCAGTCGGTTTTTTTCAATCAAGAAACTCGCTAGCAGATGCTGCCTGCGTCAGCGCTGTCTCTCGCGGGCGAGGGCGCCTTCTCGTTCTTTGTCAGCTTGGGCCAGCTGTCGCGCATGCGCCAGCTGTCGCGCCAGCTGTCAGCTTGGGCCAGCTGTCGCGCTACACACGACGGGCACCCCTTCGACAGTCCGAAGACGAAGAAGAGCTCAAATTGTGCGAGCGTTCTCTTTGAGGTGTACGCCATTATTAAAGCAGGCTGTTCTATTTTGCTGAGCCGTGTTGATCACGTTCGTCACATTTTACTGGTGGAGGTGCGAGGTACATGCAACCATTGCCAGAGACGCCGCACACCCCTGAGTCGACTTCTGTGAATAGCCCAGGAGATATGTCCACAGTTATTGCTATGTCCACAGTTGTTGCTCGAGCTACAGCATCCCCCCACCCAATCGCATCTTTTGATGCTGGTTAAAGACGGGCCGGGCATTTTCGCTCCGCTTGGACACAGGCTTCCTCAGCGGTGTGATGTTATCGCAGGCGCGCTTTGAGCGACGGAGATGGGCCGGGATCCTTTGATCTCTGCTTCAGCCGCGTTGCTCGAGTGCTTTTACTTAGGGTCAGAAGGTACGATGCTCGCGGGGTTGTTATTAATTAGGACTTTATGTGGGGCATGACGGCGACGGCGACGCAAAAACCCGTCGAGACTGGCCATATAACTGCTATCGCAATGAAATCCCTAGGTGGTTGAATAGTGCTTCACATACCCACAGCGTTATTTACATGCCGAAAACCAAACGATGCGCGCAGAGAATGGACAAAAGCTCTGAGTGCGTGATTTCACCCGAACGCAGCGTTTCACAAGCGAGCCACGCAGCGCAGCCAGCAGGGTAGGAAGGTCCATCCTATTTATGACGTGGAAACGTCATAAATTCTCCAGTTCTCCAGTTGGAGCCCTGGCAGCCAATATCCGTAGATAGACGCACATATATCTATTGCTGTGTATAACCTAATATTTCTACACACACTGAAAGGTACATCGCCGCAGTTCACTCTAACAGGATATCAGAATTTTTCAAAAGTGACCAGATTTTTGAGATATTGGGCTTGTCCATGCCAGTTCAAATTTTTGAGGAAGTTCATTACATATTTTCCAAATCTTAAGCCTCCCTTTTATATCCCACAGTTTTTATGCGCTCTTTGCACAACTACGTGATTTTTCACAAATTATGGCCTGTGCTCCTGATTAAGTATTTATGAGTGAATGCGTCGCAGTCTTTCGGCATGTTGCTGATTTTGACATTGCCAACATTATTTTGTGAATGAGGCTGAAACGTGCAATTTTATCCTTCGACATGAACGCTGATGTGTCAGTATTATCCCCTGAGCATTGTAACTTAATTGCTTTCCCTTTTTTCGTGCAACGAGTTTTCGATTACCGGTGTTAGTTTCTGTTCCCCACACTAATACGCACAATTTCAGATGAGAATGAATCGTTGACGCATAAAATTTCCTCGTTATCCTAGTTGTTAAAAAATTTGGTGGACGGCACATTATACCTATATGCTTTGCTGCATCGTTTTCAATATGGCTGACATGTCATAACCATCTCAGATTTGATTGGAAAGAGACTCGTAACAATAAACGTCAATATACAATATGAAATTGTGATTCAATGCAATATAATTTCATAGTGTGGTCTATTACATTATTTCATAGGATAAAAAGCATGAATGTAGTCTTCTTGACATTTCCTATGCTACATTTTTTCTTTCTGATATAGCCTAGGAACTACGGGGGAGCATGCCTCTTGCAGCTATTGGCCGCAATGTATGCAGCAGTTACAGGCAAACGCTGATCACGCTCGCACTGAAGCCTCTTACACTAAAGAATTAACAAGTTGTACCGGATATTAGGAATTGGTGTGTGCGTAATACAACCCAACTTCGAAGTTCGAATACGCTCTTATGTGTTGGCGAATCCCTTGCACATGCCTAAACGTAGTTATCTGGTTCGGGTTGCGTCTGTTCTTTTCGCTTCAACAGGCAAGAAAGCTTATCCGCGAGTGGTATGTACTACGGCAACGCAGAAGCAAACATAGGCCCGCCCTTCGCACGGCAAGCGGCATTGGGGTGCCGTGTAAACGCAAAGCTTTTTTTGTGCAGCAGGGTCGTCCTCAATTTACTGTTGATACCTTCGCTCTTTCGGGTAAGCACAGGTAATGGAGGCTATGGTATACTCATTTCATAATCAACTCGCACTGACCCTGCTGAAGATACCTGTGCCTAAAGGTGATCTGTGTTTACGCTCGCCCTCTTTAGGTTGCTGTTGATAACAGCGTTACGCAGCTATCAGCGTCTCCATATTCACTGATGAGTTGAAGTAAAATACGCAACACGACTGATTCGCACCTCTGTGTTCGCAGATTTGTACGTGCCCGTGTTCAAGCTGGACGCCCGTATCCCGGAGGAGAAGCGCGACACCTTCCGCAACGAGTGCAGGGCCCTGTTGGAAGAAAAGACCACTGCAACGGCCGAGGGGTGCTCCATGAGACACAGCTTTGTCGTTGTACATCTGGAGAAAGCCTCTAGTTGAATAGACCCTCAGCTTCTCAATTTTTCTCGAATATTTCAACCAGCGGGAGAAAACCAGAGGTCATCGATAAAGCTACATGCTAGCCGGATTGCCCAGAAATATGTTGCAATTTGCTCTTAGGTTATTTTCGCGCTTGTTATATTGTTCCAGGTAGGAAATTTCGCCTTAACCAAATTTTATATTGCACATGGACATGGTATTAAAGCGGCCATGCAACAACTTCCCGAGTAATCCTTGAATCACATCGCCAAAGAAGTTCATGACCTCATGAATCCTCAGCGGCAGTTTTTTTTTTCTAACACGAAAGTGTTTTATGCCGGGGTGCGGAAGTGCATGTCTGAAACGGAAGTGCATGTCTGAAAATAAACATGCCATTGAGATTGTAAAAGTACCACTCACTGGGACTCGAACCCACAACAAACCAGGGTGCTACGGTAGGTGGTGGAAGCGCTACCGCCCAGCTAGCACACAAAGGATTTAAGACGTCTGCGAGACGGATATCCGAGACGTTAACGACGTCTCAGAGACGGCACGCGTAAGAAGTTTTGGTCTAGAAGACGTCGTATATCTCGTCTAATGTCCGTCTTGTTGCCCATAAACGAGACGTTTCCTGAACGTCTTTGAAACGTCTTCAAAAAGCTGGTCTTTTCGACGGCTTGGGGGAGCCTCCAATAATCCCATTTACCGGGATTTCTGAATCCTCTCAGCACGTACCCCAAGGCACAGCAGTCGCCTTTCTCCATGAACTTGCTGCTTTGCTGATATCCGCTCATGGAAACTGCTGGACCGAACGTACCTAAAGACGTCACCCTGACCGATCGCATACAGATAAACCTCGATTTACTGGAACGACAGAAGCAGCAGCTCCTAGACCTCATCAACGACATTTCCGGCCGCTTCTCCACAGAGTCTAAAGTTCTACACGCCCCCATTGCGACACATCGCATCTGAACCGACGCGACAGCATGCCCCGTTCGCCAGCATCCATACCGCGTTTCGACTACCATAAAAAGGTCATCAAGCGGCAGGTCTAAGGCATGATCAAGGATGACGTGATTCAGCCGCCCACAAGTCGATGGGCGTCACCCATTGTTTTAGTTAAGAAGAAGGTAAATACACTGCGCTTCTGTGTACACTACAGAAGGCTGAACAGTACAACCAAGCGTGACGTTTATCCACTGCCACGAATTGACGACGCTCTAGACCGCCTACGCCACGCCCAATTTTCACTTCGTTGGATTTCAAGTCAGGGTACTGGCAGATCGAAGTTGATGAGCGGGACCGCGAAAAGACGGCATTTGTGACCCCGGATGGATTGTATGAATTGAAAGTCCTTCCTTTCGGCCTGTGCTCCGCACCTGCCACATTCCAGCGTATGATGGGCATTGTTCCCTATGGGTTGAAATGGCAGACCTGCTTGGTGTACTTAGACGACGTTGTGGTATTTTCAAGAACGTTTGAAGAACATTTCGAATGGCTCAAGGACATCCTCGTCGCAATCAGCCGAGCAAATCTTACTATTAAGCCTGAAAATGTCACTTTCGTTTTTCAGGAGCTGAAGATTTTAGGACACGTAGTCAGCCCCCAGGGCGCTCGGCCAGACCCTGACAAGCTAGCTGCCGTCGCAGAGTTCCCACGTCCCGCGGACAAGGAGGCCGTCCAGTGGTTCTAGGGTTTCTGTGCTTATTATCACCGCTTTGTCGAGGGCTTTTCAAACTCGCCGAACCATTAACACGATTAACGCGTCAAGATGCACGCTTCGCGTGGACCGAAGCCCAACAGCAAGCCTTTGAAGGATTGCGAAAGCGACTGCAGACAGCTCCTGTACTCGCACAATTCCACATGGCTGACACAGAAATCCACACTGACGCGAGTAACGTGGGGCTTGGTCCTGTCCTCATTCACTGGCAAGACGGTGCCGAACAAGTCGTAGCCTATGCGAGCCGCACCCTGACAAAGGCAGAGGGCAACTATTCCCCGACCGAAAAGGAGTCTCTGGTAGTCATTTGGTCCATCAGCAAGTTCCGACCGTACCTCTACGGCAGGCCTTATCGCGTAGCCAGTGACCACCACTCACTGTGCTGGCTCGCGAACTTAGGGACCCTTCTGGCCGTCTCGCTCGCTGGAGCCTCCGTCGTCAGAAGTACGACGTCACAGTTTTGCATCGCTCCGGACAAAAGCGCGGCGATGCTGACTGTCTCTCACGTGCGCCCCTACCTCTGAAGACAAGCGACTTACAAGAAGATTTCCCATTTCTAGGCATAGTCGACTTTGTAGAGATGGCTGAACTTCAACGTGCAGACAGTACATTGCGGCCTCTGATTGTATACCTTCAGGGAGGCGACGCTGTTATCCCACCGCCGATGTCGCGAAGCCTCGCTTTTTACTGCCTCCGGAACAATGTGCTTTAGAAGAATTTTGATAACAGCCAAGAAAGGTTCCTCCTTGTGGTCCCAGTTTCACTGCTCCAAGAAGTGTTGCACGCGTGTCACAACGACCCATGTGCGGTACACCTAGGCTTCGCCAGGACGTTTGCCCGCTTACGACAGAAATATTACTGGCCCCAGCTATTCCCGTCTGTCCAACGGTACGTGCGCAGCAGTCACGACTGTCAGCGACGCAAGGTCCTACCTCTAAAGCTGGCTGGTCTTCTGCAGCCCCTGGACACTACCACCGCACCGTTTCAGCAGTTGGGAATAGACTTCTTGGGATCGTTCGTCAGCAGGGAACAAATGGATAGTTGTTACAACCGACTTCCTCAAACGGTATGCAGAAATAAAAGCGATACCGCGAGGAACTGCTGAATAAGTTGCCACGTTTTTTATCCATGAAATCGTACTTCGTCATGGGGCTCCTTCCGTTTTAATAACCAATAGAAGAACGGCATTTACTGCTGACCTATTGCAGGAGATTGTCACGCTGACTCATACTGATCGTTGCACAACCACGGCCTATCGCCCACAAATGAACGGCCTAATGGAGCGCCTCAATAAAACCATAGCCGATATGCTCTCGATGTACGTTGACGTAGAACACAAGTCGTGCGACCAGATTCTACGATTCCTGACGTTCGCATATAACACCACCGCGCAGGAAACTACCCGATTCACGCCATTTGAACTCGTTTACGGACGCTCCGTCACGACACCTTTCGATGCTATGTTACCGGTCGACAGTGGAACTCCAAGAATCGACAATGCTGACGACATTCTGCAGAAAGCAGAAGCTCGCTAGCTTGCTCGCACCCGAATCCGCAGCAAGCAGAGTGCCGACGCGCAGCGATACAGCAGTGGCCACAGGAACATCCAGTATGAACCAGGCGCCTGCGTCTGGGTGTCGACACCAGTCCGTCAACCGGGGCTCTCGGAAAAGTTATTGTGGCAGTACTTTGGTCCGTACAGAATAACGCGACGCCTAAGCGACGTGACCTATAAGGTTGTCCCTCAGACTACGAATGCCAGCTCGAGCCTACGTCGGCCTTTATTATGGAGGCGCCATGCGGACGCAGACGTCATCTTGGACTGGCCTTTGCTTCCTGGACACACATCTGTATCCCAACCCCCCCCACCTTCTTTCATTTATTTTTTTGTGAGCTCTCCCCTTTCCACCCCCCATTATGCATGTTCGTGAAGTGTACTTAAAGACCATGCGCCCATGAGAAACTTTCATCTTTGAAAAAGGCTGGCCTCCAGCCTAAACATCAGAATAAATCCTATATTTGTCACTGTGTCTTTCTGATAGTGTATTTATCCCGATAGCCAGGAAGAACTTTTTGTATATATATATATATATATATATATATATATACAGAAAGAGAGAGAGAGAGTGAAATAGCAAACACGACTTCGCAGTTATCGTTTATTGCCAACAGTTTCGACCGCGGGTCCGGTCTTTTTCAAGGCATTTGAAAAAGACCGGACCCGCGGTCTCAACGATAACTGCGAAGTCGTGTCTGCCGTTTCACTCCAAATACTTTTGGTCATATATATATATATATATATATATATATATATATTGGCGAAGTAGATAGCTTCGGCTGCTGCGTGAATGAGACCTAGGACTTCAATAATATTTCATTTATTGGTCGATGATCCTGTAAGAACCTGACCTTTATCAAGACACGCCGCCAAACTGCGTCATATATATATATATATATATATATATATATATATATATATATATATATATATATATATATATATATATATATATTGTGAGGCGACGTCCGGTACAGTGGTAGGAACGTTTCAATAGAACACTGGCGAGCGAGACAGCCTCCCAGCTAGCCGCGGCCGAACCCAGCGATGATGATGATTGTCATGATGGGTATATACAGACGAAGACGATGAAGTACATACTTAGCGGTCACAATATATTTGTGTGTGTGTGTGACGAACATGAATGACTGCGTTTTATCTTTTATTTGTTATTTGTGTGACAATAAATGATTGTAGTGGTGCAGGAGAGGAAAGGCGACGTTATGAGCCACCTGACTAGGTCTCTAGCACCACGCTGTACATTCGTCACACAACGCAACTGTATTGGGTAAAAATAAAATACAGAAGCACAATGACATTACCGAGAACTAGGAGAAAGCTTATACAAAATAACGAATAGAACAAAGCTCCGAAAATCTGTTGCATAACATACGTATCATATAACGCACAAAAAAGGGAGCAGTAGTAGTGTAGACATCGGTGTTCCAAATGGGAGCATAAATGGAGAATTTTCGAACAAGAATAGCCGTATGAATGGCTACATATATAAAACTTTATGCTTGCATATATTAGAGATAGAATCTGAAGAAATCGAAGCTATACAGTAAGTGAAATAACTAAATGTGTTCAAAGAAGTACATTTTCGACTTCTCTCTGAAAGACAGTATGGAGGAGGAATGCATTATAAAGCATAGTACGCTAGGATGCATGTTTAATAGATGAGGGATTCGCCATTTTAAAAGCTGCTGACCATAGGTAGTTCTAGTTTTTGGCTTCCAAAAAGTAGAATGTCTGAAGTTGTAGTTTTGAATGTTCTTATAGTGTAGGTAGCAAGAAATTGCTGGGGGTCATTTCTGTAGTCCAGATATAAATATATATATATATATATATATATATATATATATATATATATATATATATATATATATATATATATATATATATACATAAGCTCAAAGAGACGCTACCTATATATGTCGCGAATACACAGGTATGTTCTGATAAAAAAAGGAAGCTACGTGTTCGTGGTATGATAAGTTATGCATGAAACGAAGAGCTCTTTTTTGCTTGAAATACAGGCTATTTAGATTGTACTGCGACGTAACTGCCCAGATAAGAATCCAAAAGTGCAAAAGGGAACGAATAAAGGAAACTATAATTGGCGTTTTAACGACTTGGGCAACAAGATCAGGTATCTGTTAAGCATACCTACTTAGTTGGCTTTGTTGCATACGAGAAATTACATCACTAAAGCCACATACTCGCTACCCACGTCACGATTAACGACACTGAAGCCATGTGTGGCTCATACCAGTAATGCTTAGCCCACGGTATGCGCCACGGGTGTTTGAACTTTATAGAACCTATTTTAACCAAGGACGAACTAAAACAGAAGTAAGAAACGCCGGGGCTGAGGTAAATAGACATATAAAAACGTGAATGCGGTGATCGAACCCGCAACTTTGTGGGGCGCCCCAAGTTTTCTGCACTTTCCCGCGCTTCACAGCCTCCAGAAGTAGCCATATGTCTGTTCAAGCTTGACAGAGAACTGCTGGCTCAAAGAGCTCCGCCAAGAAGGTCCTAGGCTGCGATTGAAATGTAAAGATGTTATACACACTCCGTAGTTTCCAGCACCAAATTAAATTACAATCGCTCGACGTAACGAAAGGGAAGTAGTCAAGGGCTCGTTCTTTATTTTTTAGAGAGAACTAAATGAGCAAACGGATAATGAAGCCTAGGAAAGCACAGGGGAAGTTACTTGTGGTATTGTAATTGTGGAGAAAGTAGAAAGGAATTAAAGTTAACGAAAGGACAAACCCGCCTTCGGTGGGAACCGAACCCTCGACATTAGTATGACGCGTCCGATGCTCTACCACTGAGCTACGAAGCCGGTCGTCCCCCGTCCACTTTATTAGGTATTTATGTACGTATTACCCTGGGAGTGTCAGGCAGCGCCACTCGTTGCCATGACGGCGTGTGTGGAACACACGCCTCCTGGCAAAAAAGTGCCCTCGTGGCTCGGCTCCGGAACCCCACTGCCGTCTTCGACGCCCGGTCCGGTGGAAGATCCTCTGCCTTCCGTTGCCTTCCTGGAACTCCCTCGAAGAATCCGATCCTGCGAGCTTTTCTTTCTCTGGTGCTCATTTGTTATTTTGTGATTGGCCACCGCTGCGTCCCCGTGTTCTTCAGCTATTCGCCATTGGGAACGCTGTGGGTGTTGCTGATTGGTTGCTTCGTTTTACTTTACTTTTCTAGCGCCACGCCTTTTGTTCTTCGTCGTCATCGTCTTTCACGTGCTGTTCTCCCGGTCCGCCACCGTCTTCGGTCATTTTCTTCTCCTTGCCTCACTCACTTTTCTTGTTTTCTTTTATACGCGCACTTTTAAAAAACACGCACATCACACATCACAATAATACACGAAGTAAGAGTAGCATCGTTAGGGGCAATCTGAATTGTAGTCAACGTGGCCTTATTAAGCAAGCATGCGGTGTGTAAAGTACCATGTGAGGGTCTAGCGGCAGACAGAACGGCCCAGCAGAGGTGCTAGCTAGATCATGTTGTTTTCATGTCTTCCCGCACGCGCTTCACACCGCGCGACTGCACTAAGCGGCGTGCACCTTGCACCATCGAGAAACTTCGCCCAGCACAGCGGCACCAAGCGAGCACGCTCCTTCCAGAACTCGTAGACGCATTCGTGTGAGCGCTGTGTGGCGAGAGGATTGCCGTCGCTGCGACTATATGCGAGGCGCCTGCTACGCAGCACGATGCACGTCTGATGGGTGCCGAGGTAGCGCGCGCGCCAGCAATGGCGACCGCGCTATGTCCACAGTTGTTGCTCGAGCTACAGCACCCCCCCACCCAATCGCATCTTTTGATGCTGGTTAAAGACGGGCCGGGCGTTTTCGCTCCGCTTGGACTCGGGCTTCCTCAGCGGTGTGATGTTATCGCAGGCGCGCTCCGAGCGACGGAGATGGGCCGGGATCCTTTGATCTCTGCTTCAGCCGCGTTGCTCGCGTGCTTTTACTTAGGTTCAGAAGGTACGATGCTCGGGGTGACATTATATGGGACATGAAGTTGTCGAGACTGCTATCTCAATAAAATCCCTAGGTGCTTGAATAGTGCTTCACATACCCACAGCGTTATTTACATGCCGAAAACCAAACGATGCGCGCAGAGAATGGACAAAACGCTCTGAGTGCGTGATTTCACCCGAACGCAGCGTTTCACAAGCGAGCCACGCAGCTCAGCCAGCAGGGTAGGAAGGGCCATCCTATTTATAACGTGGAAACGTCACAAATTCTCCAGTTGGAGCCCTCGCAGCCAATATCCGTAGACAGACACACATATATCTATTGCTGTGTATAACCTAATATTTATACACACATTTAAAGGTACATCGTCGTAGTTCACTCTAACATCACCAATCTCACAGGATATCGGAATTTTTCAAAAGTGACCAGATTTTTGAGATATTGCGCTTGTCCATGCCAGTTCAAATTTTTGAGGAGGTTCATTACATATTTTCAACATCCTAAGCCTCCCTTTTACGTCCCACAGTTTTTATGCGCTCTTCCTACAACTACGTGATTTTTCACAAATTATGGCCTATGCTCCTGCTTAAGCATTTATGAGTGAATGCGTCGCAGTCTTTCGACATGTTGCTGATTTTGACATTGCCAATATTATTTTGTGAATGGTGCTGAAACGTGCGATTTTATCCTTCGGCATGAACGCTGATGTGTCAATATTATCCCCTGAGCATTGTAAGTTAATTGATTTTCCTTTTTTCTTGCAACGAGTTTTTCATTACCGGTGTTAGTTTCTATTCCCCACACTAATGCGCACTATTTCAAATGAGAATGGACCATTCAGACATACAATTTCCTCGTTATCCTAGTTGTTAAAAATTAGGTGGACGACACATTATGCCTATATACTTTGCTGCATCGTTTCCAATATGGCTGACATGTCATAACCATCTCAGACTTCATTGGAAAGAGACTCGTAACAATAAGCGTCAATATACAAGGTGAAGTTGTGATTCAATGCAATATAATTTCATAGTGTGGTCTATTACAGTATTTCATAGGATGAAAAAGCACGAATATAGCTTTCTTGACATGTCCTATCCTACATTATTTCTTTCTGGTATAGCCTAGGAAACTACGGCGGAGCATGCCTCTTGCAGCTATTGGCCGCAATGTATACAGTAGTTACAGGCACACGCTGATTACGCTCGCATTGAAGCCTCTTACACTAAAGAATTACCAAATTGTACCGGATATTAGGAATTGGTGTGTGCGTAATACAACCCAACTTCGAAGTTCGAATGCGCTCTTATGTGTTGGCGAATCCCCTGCACATGCCTAACCGTAGTTATCTGGTTCTGGTTGCGTCTGTTCGTTTCGCTTCAACAGGCAAGAAAGCTTATCCGCGAGTGGTATGTAGTACGGCCACACAGAAGAAAACATAGGCCCGCCCTTCGCACGGCAAGCGGCTTGTGCATTGGGGTGCAGTGTAAAGGCAAAGCTTTTTTTGTGCAGCAGGGTGGTCCTCAATTTACTATTGATACCTTTGCTCTTTTGGGTAAGCACAGGTAATGGAGGCTATGGTATACTCATTTCATAATCAACACGCACCGACCCCGCTGAACATGTGCCTAAAGGGGATCTGTGCTTACACTCGCCCTCTTTAGGTTGCTGTTGATAACAGCGCTACGCAGCTATCAGCGTCTGCATATTCAATGATGAGTTGAAGTAAAATACGCAACACGACTGATTCGTCCCCTGTGTTGGCAGATTTGTACGTGCCCGTGTTCAAGCTGGACGCCCGTATCCCGGAGGAGAAGCGCGACGCCTTCCGCAACGAGTGCAGGGCCCTGTTGGAGGAAAAGACCACTGCAACGGCCGAGGGGTGCTCCATGAGGCACAGCTTTGTCGTTGTACATCTGGAGAAAGCCTCTAGTTGAATAGACCCTCAGCTTCTCAATTTTTCTCGAATATTTCAACCAGCGGGAGAAAACCAGAGGTCATGAATAAAGCTACATGCTAGCCGGATTGCCCAGAAATATGTTGCAATTTGCTCTTAGGTTATTTTCGCGCTTGTTATCCTGTTCCAGGTAGGAAATTTCGCCTTAAACAAATTCTATATTGCACATGGACATGGTATTAAAGCGGCCATGTAACAACTTCCCGAGTAATCCTTGAATCACATCGCCAAAGAAGTTCATCACCTCATGAATCGTCAGCGGCAGTTTTTTTTTTCTCACACGAAAGTGTTTTATGCCGGGGTGCGGAAGTGCATGTCTGAAACGGAAGTGCACGTCTGAAAATAAACACGCCAATGAGATTGTAAAAGTACCACTCACTGGGACTCGAACCCACAACAAGCCAGTGTGCTACGGTAGGTGGTGGAAGCGCTACCGGCGGCACCACCGACAAACCTGCAATACGGCGGAAAAAACGGGCCGTATATCTTTACTTCACCGTTTCACAATTTGCATCTTATTTACGTCCGGTTAACGCAAATGTACCTAGCAAGCAAAATCGCTCTTCAATTAACATCGCCTCTTCTTGACTGCAATCTTCGTTCTCAGCGATGGTACAGCCACCTAGGAACGACGGAGCGAAGTCGCAAATTGTCAATAGGCGCGCCGGCAGTTAGCGCTTCAGTAGTCTCGACGCCTCAGAGTTCTTCAATCATACCGGTTGCCAAACTGCGTTCCGAAATCTGGACAAGCCGACGGCCAAATCGGCGGAGGTTAGCAGCCTGTCGCTCCATCTGGGAGCCGTAACTGGAAACGCTACTTTTACTGGATCTCGGAGGCGATGTTTACTGCATGAAAGTGGCGGCCACAGACGTTGGAGCACCGTAACAGTTGCTAATCGCTCTCTTATCACGCGGCTAAAGACGGGCAAAAAAGAAGCAAGGGATAGAGAGAGGTGTCTTACACTGCAGTTCGCCTGCACTTGATGGTCGACTTGCACCATACACTTTTTCGCTTGCAGACGACACGTTAAACGCCTTCTGCTGTGTTGACACACCGATGCTGTAGTCATGTGAACTGAATTCCAGCTGGTGCGCGCTTTGTGCTGGATTTCCAATGACACATCGACATTCAAAGACGAAAAAAATGAATAATTATTCACCGAAAGTCATCCGCTCTTCGAATAGCTTTGTTGTTCTTTCACCAGCAGCCTCGGCAGCTGAACAGACGATTTAGTCCTCCTTTCGTGTAAGCAGTTAGCACGGGCAAAACGCTTCGTGAACCCTCAGTGTTCTTGCAGAAGCAGAAGCGACGGCACAAGGTCAGTGAATTTCCTTGTTCTACAGAACACGCCAATGACGCCAGAACCACGCAGAAATTGACAGATGTTCTGTGTGCGCAACATTGTTTGCACAAGGTTCGCTGCATTGACGCGGCGGAGCGTTCGGTGTACCATAACACAAAACGCACTAACCTGCATTTAGTAGTCGGTTTCTGTGTCGACAGATCGCGTGACACTCTTCTAACCTTCGCAGTTTTGGCACTTGGCGTGTCCGGATTTTGATACATGGGGCCTATGGGGAGTTTGGTAACTGGTATGATTGAAGAACTCTGTCGACGCCTCTATCTCCACGTAGGCTTCGGCGTCCTGGGCCAACGCCACCTAGAAAAAAAGAAGGCTTGCGCACGCCGGTGTGACGTCACGCTAGTCGGATCGGCCGCACAGTCGACGCCGTCGGCGTCTCCGCGACTTTATTTGCTTCGCTTGCAGGGTGTCTCAGCGCGTCGCGGTTACTATATGGCTTCGGAAAATCAGCGCTGTCCTTAAGGTATACTGCCTAGAAAAAAAATATTTCTAGGCACTGTGCTAAAGTGACAGCAACGTAGCAATATACATGCGCTTCCGTTCCAAAGCAAGACACGCCTAATAATAAGGGGAAGCTGCTGGTTCACCACAGTCAACATCACCATAATAAGCCAAATTTTTTCCATATTTTGATTAATTTGATTTTGATTTATTCCATCAGTCAACTAAGTTAGATTAATTGAGTGATGACATTGCTTTATGACTTGTATCGTAAAATGACCTCTTTTATTGTCGTTGCGGGCGTTTGGCCTGGGCTAAGACAAGCAAACTGCACGGTGCTCAGTTTCGTTTAGCCTTAGCGGAACGAAAGAAAGAGCAAAGCTGTCTGTTGAAAACACATGTAATATATTTTATTCACAAATGGTAGCAAACTGCATTCTGACACAAACATCTCAGATTTTCCGCATACATATATCATTCTTACTTTGGCATTTTGTAAAAGAGTCCTCGCTAGACGCACGAATATTGAGACTCATTCGCGAAAGTTTTATCATTGAAGGGTCACGCACAACTGATTCTAACATAGAATAAGCTTCCGTTTTTCTTGTAATTGTTTCGTGTGTTTCCTTTATTTCCACCCGCCTTGTATGGGGGCTTTTTTGGTCTTCATAAAATGTTTAGCCAGTTTTTGTTGTAGTCGATGAATTTACAGCAGCAGCAGTAACAAAGCCAGCCTCGTAATAAAGGCCGCGGCGGCTGCATTTCGATTGAGGCGAAATATTGAGGCCCGCGCTGTGCGATGTCAGTGCACGTTAAAGAACCCCAGATGGTCGAAATTTCTGGAGATCTCAACTATGGCGTCTCTCATAATAAAAGCTGGTTTTGGGACGTTAAACCCCACAAATCAATCAATCAATCAGCCTTGTAATAAAAAATATGATTGAAGGTGAACCCAATCAAATCAATAACGTTAGTCTTTTCATGCTTCTTATATGTGCTTACAATACGCTTTGCATAGGAAAGAAAACTAGATTCCGGCTGCTCCGTTACAGGGCTTACATCGTACAATGAACACAGTCTTCTGATCGTATCAGGATGCGGCAACTTAAGCTTCATCGACGTTCTCAAGAATCTGTGTGCATGAGGTGAAATTGTGAACAAAGGGCTAGCAAAAGCCAACAAATCTGGGGATATGGGCTAGCATTATTCAAAACAAGATCAACTTGACTCTTCAAGAGTTTAAGCACTTCCAAATGGCATCGTTGCAACTCGCATACGAAATCTTGTCCACTTACTTCCTCTAGCAACGTTGAAACCAATGTCAGTAAATTACGGGCCTTTTCAGAGTGCTCAGTGCTTGGATCCTTATGTGTCTATTCGATGACTTGTAACACACTTTTCATATCTCTCAAGTCGCACAGCTTTTCAGGAACTAACACACGACCACACTTCCTCACACCCGTTTCACGAAAAAATACTTCGACGTGCAGGTCCGTCGACACGATCACCGAAGTACAAACTGCAGGAGTAGATTGAAGTGAAAAGTCCAAAACGGAAACCTTGCGTCCCTTGATAATTGCTGTCCAGAAGTCCGAACTCTGAAAGCTCGACAAGGCGTTCAGCAAGTCCGCGAAACTAGCAACATTTTTGGCGTCCTCTTCTGCTTGGGTTTGCTATGAAAGCATTGCTTTTTGCAAAGATACTCTCACGCACGCTTGCGTGAGAGTATCTTTCTCTCACGCACGCTTGCAGGTGCGATAAACAGGCAGCGCAGTTGGGAAACAAGCTCGGAACTGCATTTTATTGCGATAGCAATTATATGGACAGTCTCGGCTGATTTTTGCCGTCCCCGTCGCCGCTGTCATGAACCGTATATGTATAAGTATGTAAATATATATATATATATATATATATATATATATATCCCTGAACGGAACAGAATAAACGGTGGAATTATTTACAGCGTTTGTATTCAGACCAACCAAGCTGGGAGTCACACCACGCTCACCCAAGATACATCATCGTCTTCTTTCTTGGGTGTCTCTCACATCCCTCTAACCGTACACCCCACTGCAGGTCAGCGTCATTAATCGCCACGTAACATAACCCTCCCGCGGCGGAAGCGCCGACCCGGCGCGTCTATGGAGACCCTGCGGAAGGCGGGTGGTAACGTTTGAGCCTCGAGACATGGACGACGTCACGTGGTAGCAGACCCGAAGCGGTAGCGGGATCGGCGGGTGCAATTTCATAAGTGACCTCTGTCACTTGTCGAAGGACACGGTAGGGGCCTGAGTATCGAGATAGCAGCTTCTCAGAAAGTCCGGGACGTCGTGTTGGGGACCAAAGAAGAACGAGCGAGTTCGTAGGAAAACGTTCGTCACGATGGCGCTGGTCGTAATGTCGCTTCTGGGTCTCTTGGGACGTCGTTAGTCTGCGACGGGCAAGCTGACGGGCATGATCAGCGCGGGCAATCGCGTCACGAGCGTAAGAAGTGTTCGAAGGTGGAACTGGTGGAAGGGACGTGTCCAACGGCAAAGTTGGTTCACGGCCGAACAGGAGGTAGAACGGGGAGTATCCAGCAGTGTCGTGGCGAGACGAATTATATGCAAAGGTAACGTATGGTAGTGCAACGTCCCAATCGAGATGGTCATCCGACACGTACTTAGAAAGCATGTCGGTCAGGGTCCTGTTCAGGCGCTCCGTGAGGCCGTTGGTCTGCGGGTGGTATGAAGTTGCCAGTTTGTGCTGTGTAGAGCAGGACCGCAGGATATCGTCAATTACTTGAGAAAGGAAGGTACGGCCGCGGTCGGTCAGCAATTGACGTGGAGCACCGTGGACTAAAATAACATCATGTAGTAGAAAGTCAGCCACGTCTGTGGCACAGCTGGTTCGGAGTGCTCGTGTGATGGCGTACCGCGTCGCATAGTCGGTAGCGACGGCAATCCATTTGTTTCCTGCAGCAGATGTTGGAAATGGGCCTAGGAGATCGAGGCCCACACGGAAAAAGGGCTCCGCAGGGACGTCGATGGGCTGAAGGTACCCTGCAGGGAGCCTTGATGGTTTCTTGCGGCGCTGGCAGACTTCGCAGGCATTGACATAACGCCGCACAGAGCGCGTTAGACCAGGCCAATAGAAGCGGTTGCGTACCCGGTCGTAGGTGCGGGCAACGCCTAAGTGGCCAGCCGTTGGGGCGTCGTGAAGTTCCCGGAGAATTGCGGAGCGCAAGTGTGCCGGAATGACAAGAAGGAGCTCAGGTCCGGTAGGTGCCATATTTCGTCGATATAAAGTTCCATTCTGCAGAGTGAACATGCGTACTGAGGTGTCACTTGGTGAGGACTGAAGCCGATGGATCAAGTTACTTAAGTATGGGTCCCGGCGTTGTTCATCGCTAATGTTGTGGAGCTCAGAAATCGAAAATATGCTATTGATGGATACTGTAGCTGTAGAGTCAGCGTCGGCCACTGGGTACCGAGACAAGCAATCCGCATCTTGGTGCAGTTTTCCCGACTTGTACACCACGGTGTAGGTATACTCCTGTAGACGGAGCGCCCAGCGAGCGAGACGACCAGTAGGATCTTTCAGAGAGGCCAGCCAACATAGGGCATGGTGGTCGGATACTACCGTAAATTGCCGGCCAAAGAGATAAGGGCGAAATTTTGCAACTGCCCACACGAGAGCGAGACATTCTCGCTCCGTAATAGAATAATTTCGCTCCGAGGTGGACAGCAGCCTGCTGGCATAAGCAATCACTCGAGTCTGTCCACGTTGTCTTTGGGCGAGCACAGCGCCTATACCGTAACCACTGGCGTCAGTGCGGATTTCGGTCGGTGCTGAAGGGTCGTAGTGGGCCAAAATTGGGGGCGTGGTGAGTAGTGTAGTGAGTTGAGAGAAAGCGGCAGCTTGCCGGGGACCCCAGTCAAAAGGCACGTCTTGTTTTAGAAGATCTGTCAGTGGTCGAGCAACCTCGGCGAAGTTTCGCACAAATCTACGAAAATAGGAACAGAGCCCCACAAAGCTGCGAACATCTTTGGCAGATTTAGGCACAGGGAAGTCTTTCACGGCGCGAATCTTCTCAGGGTCGGGCTGTACGCCGGCAGCGTCCACAATATGCCCAAGGATCGTAATGCGGCGGCGGCCGAAACGGCACTTGGACGAGTTCAGTTGAAGTCCGGCCAGACGAAACACCTCAAGGACCGCTGATAGGCGTGCAAGATGAGTTTCAAACGTGGCTGAGAAGACGATGACGTCGTCTAAATAACATAGACACGTAGACCACTTGAACCCCTGAAGAAGAGAGTCCATCATACGCTCGAAAGTGGCTGGGGCGTTACATAAGCCGAAAGGCATGACCTTAAACTGGTAAAGCCCGTCGGGGGTTATGAATGCCGTTTTCTCCCGGTCCATGGGATCCACAGCGATTTGCCAATATCCAGAGCGAAGATCGATAGAAGAGAAGTAAGTGGCACCATGCAAGCAATCCAGGGCATCATCGATTCGCGGCAGTGGGTAAGAGTCTTTCTTCGTGATGGTATTGAGATGGCGATAATCTACGCAGAAGCGCCACGATCCATCCTTCTTTTTTACTAGCACCACAGGGGATGCCCATGGACTGGAGGATGGCTCAATAATGCCCTTTGCAAGCATTTTGGATACTTCGTCTTGTATGACACTTCGCTCAGACGCGGACACTCGGTAAGGGCGACGGTGAATGGGACTAGCATCGCCGGTGTGTATGCGATGCCTGACAACTGACGTTTGTCCTAAAGGCTGATCACCGAAGTCAAAAACGTCCCGATAGGACCAGAGAATGCTGTGGAGGGCTTCAGATTGCTCAGGTGGAAGATCAGCGGCAATCATGCTGTGGATATCACGGCTTTCGCAATTGGTCATCCTGGGCGCGCCTTGTTCGGGTACGACAGCACCGAGAGTGAAAGCTTCTGCCTGAAAATCTTGGAGTGGGTGAAGGAGAGCCACGGACATGCCTTGTGGGAACACTTGATTGGTGAGACCAAAGTTGAGAAGTGGCAGGTAGGCTCTACTAGCTGTAACGCTGAGGACTGTATAGGGGACAGTGACACAACGCGTAAGGAGCACGTTTGTGAGAGGGGCAGCAAGATATTCGCCATCCGGGACAGCTGGCGAACATGACAGTTCGACGTACGTCACAGTTTTTGACGGCAAATGAACAAAGTCGCTGCAATGTAAACGGCACGGATGCTGGTGATCGGGTTCACAGTACTGCGGCAGTTCAAGACGGAGGACACCGGTGGAGCAATCAATGAGAGCGGAATTGGCGGCGAGAAAATCGAGGCCAAGGATGATGTCGTGGGGGCATTTCACCAGGACATTAAAAACGACAACTACGTCATGGCCAGCGATTGTAACGCGAGCTGTACACATGCCAACAACGGCGACTGTGCCACCATCTGCGACTCGTACGGCACAGGTCATAGGAGGCGTAAGAACCTTCTTCATACGACGACGAAATGTGGCACTCATAACAGAAACATGAGCCCCTGTATCAACCAAAGCTCTCACAGGGACACCGTCGACATGTACTTCGAGAGTGTTCCGGTGAAGACGTAAGGGCAAAAGAGGATTTTCGGACAAAGTCGACAGTGCAGCTTCACCTCCAGAAGCTGCGCAACCTAGTTTTCCGGGGACAGGCGACGGCTATAAGAGGGCGATGGAGAGCGGCGGCGGGTCGGTGAACGAGATGAGCGGTTGTGAGGTGGCGACGACGGAATGAATCGGCCGTTGTCTTCAGGGGCGTTGAAAGCAGAGAATTCGTTGCGGGTCGGGTAACGGCGAGCAGGTCTAGGGAAGGGACTGGAATACGTGGCGAACTGGTTAGGCGACGTATACGGCCACTGGCTGCGACAATAAGCAGCGATGTGTCCTGCGCGGCAACAGCGGAAGCAGATGGGCTTATCGTCTGCTGTTCGCCACTCGGACGGATTCCTGGAACGAACAGGAGGGTACTGACGGCGTCGAGGAGCGTCTGACGAAACGAACGGGGTATCCGAATTGTTTACGGCGCAGACAGAAGGAAGCAGACCAAGGTTGGTGAATTCTTGCCGAACAACGGCCTGGATCAATGACACGGTTGGGGCCGGTGCGTCGGAAAACATATTCTTGTTCGCAGCAGGGCATGCGGCCTCGAGTTCGCGCCGGACGATTCGTGTGACATGTTCAGATGCAGACTGCTCGTAAGGAACTGTCTCGCAGGAAGACGTTGGAGCCGTGTTCGGAAGGCGCTCAAACTGGTGTGATATGCGCCGGCTTTTCGCTTGCTCTAAGCGGCGACACTCCTTAATCACAGCGTCGACGGTCGCTACGTTATTAAATACAAGCAGATTGAATGCATCATCTGCAATGCCCTTCAGTATGTGAGAGACTTTTTCAGTCTCGGGCATTCTGTCATCGGCTTTTTGGCACAAGGCCAGTACGTCCTGGATATAGGACAAGTATGGCTCCGTTGACGTCTGGGTACGTACCGCCAGTTGTTTCTTAGCAGCGAGCTGCCGCCCAGACGGGTTCCCGAAAAGGTCGCGGAGCTGTTCTTTAAAAGTATCCCAGCTGGTAATATCTTGCTCGTGGGTCTCAAACCAGACGCGAGGAGTCTTGTCCAGGTAAAATATCACGTTCGCCAGCATGACGGTTGGATCCCAGCCGTAGGTCTTGCTGACGCGCTCATACATCCCAAGCCACTGATCCACGTCAATGTTGTTTGCGCCGGCAAAGATACCGGGATCACGGGGTTGTGATAGAGCGACGTACTGAGTGGTGATCGCTGGTGGTGACGTAGCTGAAGTGGACGGAGGCGTGTCATTGCCCGGAGCCATGCTTGTAGACTCGAGGTGGCGTCCACTGCGAAGCTCCGTCGTAGAAGACTGAAGGGTACCCAGCACTTCCACCAAAAATGAAACGGAACAGAATAAACGGTGGAATTATTTACAGCGTTTGTATTCAGACCAACCAAGCTGGGAGTCACACCACGCTCACCCAAGATACATCATCGTCTTCTTTCTTGGGTGTCTCTCACATCCCTCTAACCGTACACCCCACTGCAGGTCAGCGTCATTAATCGCCACGTAACAATATTGCTCCTGAGGCTGTGAGCCTCACTTCGCATAGCATTACAGTTTCTTGCTATCGCATTCATTGCTTCGCCCTTGTGGCGAAACTGCGCCTTTTTTCTTGAGACGAATGTTTTTCAGGGCGACGTCGACCAGTATTCCTGTCTTGACGTCCGTGTAAGATGTCCTCTTGAAGTAATATCCGACGATAAGAAATGCTCGTCACAGAGCTGAAATTAAGAAATTGGCAGATCCCACGTGCAGTGGGAATCAAGGAAATGCGAAGCACGCATCAGGAACGTAAAATGGATTTGCACTGTTGTCTCGCTATGGGCTCCGTCCACTGACCAAAGGGCGCTACGTAGCTCTCGTCGGGCGGCTCAGTGTCGCTGACATTGGCCGCTTGGGGTGCACTTATCAGACGCGCGCTCGTCCGCCCGTAGCGCGCGCATGGTGGAAGTCGAGGCGACAGCGACGCGCGCGTTCCTTCGCTGTTTTTCGGGCGTGCTACGAAGAAGACCACACGTACGCTCGCGTCGTCCTCCGGAACAGTTTGCTGCAAGTTTAGAACGCGCATCTCAACGGAAACAAATCAAAAGAAAGTGGGACGCGCAGTGTAGACATGCTGCTGTAGAATTCGAGACGCGCGCGTTGCGTTTGTGTATTGTCCGGCCACAGTCTGCCCAGTTTTGCTTGTTCTGTCCGCCAGGCTGTGCATTCTGGCGCTGATGTCGCGCAAGGAAAACTCGACTGCACGGAGCCTATACCGAGTTTCGTACATATCAAGTTAACGAAGCGGCAGTATAGCGCCAGGACCGTGTCATGTAAATCATGCCGCTCATGACATGCATGTCATGATTTTCGTGTTATGACCTGTCATTTATGATAGCCATGCAGTCGTGTTGTGCCATAGCAATTTTGGTATACTCCCCATTAACGAAACGAGTGGCATGTAGATCATGCCGCCCATGACATGCATGTCATGATTTTCATGACATGACCTGCCATTTATGTTCGTCAGGCAGTCATGCTGTGCCATACCAATTTTCGCATAATCCCATTTGCGAAACGGCCAGGAGAACACCAAGACCGTGGCATGTAAATCATGCCGCTGATGATATGCATGTTATGATTTTCATGTTATGACCTGTCATTTACGTTCGTCATGCGTTCATGTTGTGGCATACCAATTTTCGTAAACATCCCATTAGCGAAACGGCCAGGAGAGCACAAAATCGTAGGCGGATAGATAGATAGATAGATAGATAGATAGATAGATAGATAGATAGATAGATAGATAGATAGATAGATAGATAGAATAGATAGATAGATAGATAGATAGATTCACCGCTTACGGACGCTCTTGGTGTACGGCAGATTTGCGCATGGCGTTCACGAGACAAGTTATCATTAAGCGGCTGTTCCTAATAAGGAAGGCACGACAACCGCCGCGCGGAACAGGGCAAAGGAATTGTGGAACAAGTATAAAGGCAACCACTCTGTTACGTATGTGGATGCGGCGGCGCAGGGTAACAGAAAGTACGTTGTGAGCGTAATGACCGAGAGCGGCCGTATTTTAAACGCGGCCACAGTCGAGGCCTTCTCCGCCCTTGAAGCGGAGGAGTCTGCGATCGCTCTACCCGTTCACGAATGACTCTGTTAGTACGATCGTGAGCGATTTAAAAACTGGGATCCTAAATTACAGTAAGGGCACCTTAGTAAAACTACGCAGCAAATCTTAAGAAATTACAACCACTCCTTCTATCAATCGGACAGACTTATTATTCTAGTATGGGTCCTCGCTCACTCGGGGAATCCTGGGAACGAGGAGGCGCAACGCTTCGCCCGAGGGCTAACAAACCGGGAGGCGCGCCACTCAGACTCGGATTCTCCGGGTGGGGCGGCGGCCACGTGTAATGAAATTACCGCTCTATATAAAGAAATAAGGCGCACTTACCCGGCACCTCATCGAGACCTCACCAGAGCGCAGGCTTGCGATAGCTTCAGACAGACTGTCCACGAAGATTCTGAGTCCACACAGATTATCAATCATCACCGATGAGGAGTACAACGCCATATGTCCATATTGTCACTTGAATAAATTGTCAATACAAGGCCACATCCTCTGGGGATGTTGACGATCGCCTCCTACAAGAACGCTCTTGCCAGCCCCCTCTAAACTTAACTGGCAGGCCCTACTAAGGACAGCCATCGATCTGGTGGACCAAGTTAAACTAGTCACTTGGGCCGATGGAGTCGCCCCCAAGATGGGCCACCCTGAGGACCACCCTCCGGGACCATAAAATAAGGATGTCCCCACCACCCTGCTCATTGCGTTGGCGCGTTAGATGCAGTGTCTTCGGAGAAACGCGAGTCGTTCGAAAGCTTTCACTTGTGTACGCCTGTCTAGGATCCTCGTGCAGTGCCGAGGTGGCGCTGATATGAACATGCAAGGGGTTCACATGTCCAGACTATCCAACCCCTCACCTGGCCCTAGATGGCGGTATCACCGCTGCGAAGCAAGAGAAGCAAGAGTGCAGTGGAAGTAAGGCGATGTTAATTTAAGAGTGATTTTCCTGCTAAACACCTTTGCTTTAACCGAACATCACTTAGACGCAAATTCTAAAGCTGTGTTGTGAAGATATACAAGGCCCGTTCCGTTTGTCGCGTGTATCAAGCATGTTTCCGTGGTGTGACAGGTAAAGCTTCCAGTGGATATCGTCGCAATCCGGGCAGTTATGGGTTCTAAATCCAGCGGGTGGTACCTTTCCTTGTCGACTGCGTTTATTTATTTTTTTTACTGTTTGCTTTACTGTCAGAACAACGACGGAATACGCTGACAGCAGACGCCGACAGCCCGAGCGCATACGGTGCTTCGCGCCTAACATATGCGTACAAAATCTACACGCGATCGTATACGTGGCACGCACTTGCATGGAGGAATGACCTCAAAGAGATTTAAGTGCATATATAATATGGCGTGCGGCGTATACTCGCATAGTCCTGCCTGCGATATACAGCCAAGCGCCATGGATGATTTCGCTTGAACACATTTGGTAAAACATTGAAAATGCTTTGATTCACAGGCCGCTGGGAAAGATGACCGGAATGGTAACACGTGCACTTTCTTAGTGTGGCTCTGCAAGTCATACAAGCGTCTTGTTACATACTGAACGTTGCAAAAAAGCGTAATATAAGATGGAACTTGACGCAATAACGTATGTGCAGCAGGTTTTGATAATGATGACTTCCAGGGTTTAACGGCCCAAACCACGATCAACATTTCGTCTCCATCGAAATGCAGCCGCCGGGACCGGGATTCGAACCCGTGACCTTCTGAACAGCAGCCGAGTGCCATAGCCACTGGACCACCGTGGAGGGGCGCCGCAGGTTTTCACATTCCATTGTTACCTAGGTGTTGCGCAAGCTGAATCTTTATGTGTCGTGTTTATCTTGCATACTGTATTATCACACAGTTTTCTCCACTCTTGCTTTATAGCTTAACAGGAGCCGCTTCTCAGGCTGGTCAAGGTGTTCACGAACGGTTGCCCTCGCTTTCCCATTAAAACTCCGGAAAGCGTTTCTGCGTTTCTATTGTGCTGAAGCAGCCAATACTGTATTATGCATTAAAGCATAATACTGCATTAGCGTCGAAGCCTCCTGAGTTTCGCAACTGCGGCTTTTTCAACTTACCTCGGGCTTGAATGGGAATCCTGCTCCCAGTGCGCTGTGTAAACTCATTGCTGTTATTATGTGGGGTTTAACGTCCCAAAACCAGCTCTGATTATGAGAGACGCCATAGTGGAGGTCTCCGGAAATTTTGACCACCTGGGGTTCTTTAACGTGCACTGACATCGCACAGCACACGGGCCTCAACATTTCGCCTCCATGGAAATGCAGCCGCCGCAGCCGGGATTCGATCCTGCGACCCTCGGATCAGCAGCCGAGCACCATAGCCAATAGACCACCGTGGCGGGGCGTGTACTCATTGAATCAGAAGCCATGCTGCGAAAAAGTGCACAGTGCGTCCATTTTATATGAATGAAGCATGTGCAGTTTCCTTCAACTAAAGAGGCGATAGTGGCGGCGCCGTGGCTAGGAGCCAGCACCAGTGTACGCTCCTGTGCCTATATTTTGTTTGCGTGGTAGGGTTAGTTTCCGTCCTCTTGTTGCTACCTCCGGTTAACAAAAAGCATTTCTGGAGACCTACGCCTATCACTTCACATGCAATAAACTGGTTGGTTTGTGGGGTTTAACGTCCCAAAAGCAGCTCTGATTTTGAGAGACGCCGTAGAAAACTGAATCCGAGGGTAGGGCCCACGCCAAAACTGAACATATCCACAATCGATAGGCTATTAGAGTTCTCTTCAGAGAGTTAGAGGTTGGACGTCCTTGTTGAATGTTGCGAGATGTGCATCGGAGGCGTTGGGTCGCTGAGGCTTTCCATTTGCACGCGCTGGCACCCAAAAACTTAGCTGCCAAGAAAGGAAGTCGTCTTGGCAGCGAAAGCACAAATATGGCCATGGGCTTTTGCGTTGCGACAGAAACAGAACTTTTTAAAAGGCACACGAGTACAAAAACTCTCCTGCATTTCGTGGGCAAGCTAAAGAAAGACGGCAGCGTCCTAGGACTTCATTATTTTCTTGAAACAATCACTCCGACTGTAATTTCGTTGCCAGTTCGCCTTCTTAGTCTTTGTGCTGCTGGTTGCTGGGCATGAGTGATGGTACGCTCGACTGGAAGCATATTCCCAGCATCTCTAGCTTCAATTGAAATGACAACTAAATCTATCTTTCGAACTATCCGAGATGTCGCCTGAATTTCATATTATAGTCGTCCACAACGCCGCTCGTCCTGATGAGTCAATACAAAGGCTCCGCTTCTGAATGCTAGGAGACGAGGAGGAGGAGGGAGAAAACAGAAAGGCAGGGAGGTTAACCAGATAGCTTCCGGTTGGCTACCCTACAGTGTGGGAATGAGAAAGGGGAATATAAAGACAAAAGAAAGGAGAGCGAAATAATAAGGTGGCCGGGGACAGCAGATAATGCGCTGACGCGTAAGGTATTGCACAGGTGCTCAGTCAAAGGCGTTCACACAAGCCCATCGTTCTCACGAAACACAACAGTGCTTTCACTGCCTTGTGGGCCGGCGACCGATGGGGACGGTGTTCTAGTAGCATCTGTAACGAAAGCGGCCGATTCTCGAGTCGTTGGAATGCCTGAAGGCTAAATTAGCGTATCGTTTACGCGCTGCGCTGCACGCACAAGTAAGTTGTCTGTTTTCGGACTGCCTTCGTTGGAGCCTACGAAGGAAACTAGGCGGCGAAATTTGTAGTGTTTTGCTTAATCTGCCACATATGCTGTCTCACTGCATAATCATTGCGCACTCTACCACTGCAGATGCTGTATCATTGCGTAGTCTTGCACAGTCCCAGCTTATGCTCTGTCCTGTAGACAAGTGCTGCGGATCCTCTGCCAGTAGGCGCGCTGTTTAATACATATCTGTAAATTCACACAGTAATGCACAAGGCAATTTTTTATTCTGCAGGTTTCTTTAACACGACAGTGTTTTATTCAGGAGTCCTCGAAGATATCGCTGGCGTACTTCCGTTACGGAAGTAAATGTCTGAAAAAAGTCAACACTGAGTTTACGAGCAAAGGCACCAAACGCTAAAATTCTAAACCACAACTACGCGACATGCGACGATAGGAACTGGAAGCTTTACTGATGACACCACCAAAACATAAGGTATATGTGGAAGAAGTGGCCTTATATGTTCACTACACCACTTTACAATTTCGATTTAAATGCCATCCCGTTAAAGCAGATGTGTTTAGCAAATAAAATTACTGTTAAATTAACATCGCATCATTTCCACAGCACCCTGGCTTCACAGCAGTGGTACCGCCATCTAGAAACGATGGAGGGAAGCAGATTGCCTTGCTAATGCCCTCCAGCAGTTAGCTCTTTGGAAGTCGCAGCGCGTCGATGTCCACGATGATTAGTGACGTGCGGGCGTCCCGCATGGACGTTCCTTGGGAAAAGTTCAACCAGGGCCGCTACTAAATTTGTCTTCTGTTGCCAGTTTTATCGCTACACGCTCTACTCCGGGAATGCAAAGACTGCCGCCGACAAGCAAATGTTGCGCCTTTCGCTGCAACGGACTGTGCGTTCAGAAAACGATCCGGTGACGACCAGTTGGGTTTCGTTTGCAACGTGTCACCGTTTGCGGAAATTCCTGGTCTATGACAGGTTTTCGCAGACGCTGACACGTGCAATGCAGTGTCTCTGGAAAAATGGGACTCGTTCGAGAACTTTCGCTTGTGTACTGCTGTAGAGTATCCATGTGTAGTGTCGAGGTGTCGCTGATGTCTAGATGCAGCGGGTTCACATCTCCAGAGTGCCTAACTCATATCCCGTCCCTCAGTTCGCCCAGGCAACTGGTTATGCATTTCACAGCTTCGGGAAGAAGGGTTTGACTTTCGTTTTGTATCGATTCCTATGACATAGGGATCAACCGCATTTTTTATAAAAGAGAATGGCCATAACATATTCTTCGTCGACACGCACACACTAGGGCGACACGGGTATATTTTACGACTACGTAGAAATTAGGAATTAATAATAACCTTGTGAATAACAACTTTAATTCTCAACTAAATGGCAGTTAAAATTTAAAAATATCCATAACTGTTGCTGTTTACTCTGTCATATTTGTAAAAGCATTTCATGTGGTGATAACGAAGGGTAGCGCACTGCACGCGCAAGTAATGCGGCCCCTATGTTACGTCAGACCATCGTTTCCATGACGAACAGTCACTAAATTTCAGACAAGGCGCTTTGCGGGAAGTGTCTCGTCGGGAAAGGCAGGCGAGTCACCTCGCCTTCACTGTAGGATCCCGCTTTTCCTTTGCATGTGATGTCTCGTGAGGACCACTTTATTTCACGCAGCAAATAGGGAAATTACAGTCTTCATCTTTTCGTTCATTCACTCTACAGTGCAAAGCTCTGGGACCAGCCACCTCGGTGCATCTTTCAGGCAGGGTGACAGGCGAAGGTATGCTTTGTGCTAATGTATGAGTTAAAGGAGGAAGTGACCACATCACACGTAAATAATAACTAGCCAGTTGTGTACTAGTGAGTTCAACTTCACAGCATGAGCTGCTATGGGATGTTACAGTGGCCGATTTTGGCGACGATGGTGTCTGCCGCAGCCGTTTCTCATTAACCACTGTTTGTTTCAATGCGAAAAAAGAAGCGTCCATGTTGTGCTAATTCGAAACCAGCCGCGATAAGAGCGGTGCCGCTATCCCTTGACTGACTGTCAAAACTTGGTGGGCTTCCGGTGACTCTCACTACTGGGGTGGGATTGTACAGCGTAAGCTGGTATGAAATGACAACGGCCGTTTTTGGCGGCGTGGTTGTCCGCTGCCGGCGCTGGTGTTTGTAACGACTATCGCGCACATTTTAGGAAAAAATAACCAGGACCGAAGAGCAGTCGAACCTACGTCCTATGCGTGGCAGTCGAACATTCTGCCACTGAGCTAGACCTGTGCTTGAGAAGTCATCCCTAAAAGACCTAAACAGGTATAAAGCCTGCTGAGGAACCGCATTAACAAATGTAGTGTTAAGTGCCAGAATAGTAATACGCCCCTACTCGTCGCGGAAAGTGCATTGCAGAACGAGTGCGAGGAATCATTTCAAAAACGCGGGGTGTTTGCTTTGCAGCTCTGCACCCATTACAGAGGCGTCATCATCATCATCATTATGAAACGATCATCTTCACCTTTTCCGTCATCATTATTACGAAGCGCTGCCTCCTGAAGCAATTTTGTCGTATCGTGCTATGCGTCACGCGAGAGGCAACGTGCGCAGCCCCGATAGCAACCTCACTTGGCTCTTTGACATACCTGACGGCGCTTTGCGGTGGCAAGGTGCGGACCGCTGCCGAACAAGTGAATCGCAGAGCTACGCGCGCAGCTGCAGCAAGGCAACCTCGGGCACAACAGACCACTGTGCAGAGAGAAGCTCAAACCGCAGAGTTATGGAGCAGGGGATACCTACCACCTGTACTTGCACTAGTTTTCCAAAGTGTTTACAATGGCCTCTAAAAAGGTCGCTGCTCCAGCTTAAGCTGTCACTGTCCTGCGATTCCGCGCAGGTCTGGCTCTTTTTCTAGATTACAGTAAAAAGTGCAGCCCGCCGGAAAACTATTGTCACGAAGGTGATCGACAAGGCTCAGGAAAAGTAGCACGTCCTGCTTTAATGATGGCGTCCAACTCGATCAGAACGCTCGCACGATCTCCACTCTTCTTCGTCTTCGGACTGTAGGAGCGGTGGCCATAGTGGGTAGCTCGCTGCCGGCAAGAAGTAATCGTAGTGGGCACATCCCCTCGCGTCATTACTCCCCGCTTGAAAAGCGACCGTCCCGGTCGCCGACTGGCGTGAGGCAGCAGCAAAAGATGTGGGCGCGATGAAAGCAGGTAGAGGACCGCCTAATCACGGGCATAGTACGGCTTCATCCGTACAACGTGAACGACCTCCGGTCGCGGCCGACGTCGGCTCGAGCTGGTAGTCGTTGTCTGAGGGACAACCTCATAGGTCACGTCGCTTAGGCGTCGCGTTATCTTGTACGGACCAAAGTACCGTCGCAATAACTTTTCCGAGAGCCCCGGTTGACGGACGGGTGTCCACACCCAGACGCAGGCGCCTGGTTCATACTGGATGGTCCTGTGGCCACTGTTGTATCGCTGCGCGTCGGCACTCTGCTTGCTGCGGATTCGGGTGCGAGCAAGCTGGCGAGCTTCTTCTGCTTTCTGAATAACGTCGTCAGCATTGTCGTTTCTTGGAGTTCCAGTGTCGACCGGTAGCATGGCGTCCAATGGGGTTGTAACGCAGCGTCCGTAAACGAGTTCAAATGGCGTGAATCTGGTGGTTTCCTGCACAGCGGTGTTATATGCGAACGTGACGAATGGTAGAATCTGGTCCCACGACTTGTGTTCTACGTCAACGTACATCGAGAGCATATCTGCTATGGTTTTGTTGAGGCGCTCTGTTAGGCCGTTCGTTTGTGGGTGATAGGCCGTAGTTTTGCGATGATCAGTATGAGTCAGCGTGACAATCTCCTGCAATAGGTCAGCAGTAAATGCCGTTCCTCTATCGGTTATTAAAACAGAAGGGGCCCCATGACGAAGGACGATTTCATGGATAAAAAATGTGGCAACTTCTGCAGCGGTTCCCCGCGGTATCGCTTTTGTTTCTGCATACCGTGTCAGATAGTCCGTTGCAACAACTATCCATTTGTTCCCTGCTGACGAAGTGGGGAACGGTCCTAAAAGGTCCATTCCCAACTGCTGAAACGGTGCTGCAGGAGGGTCCAGGGGCTGCAGAAGACCAGCTGGCTTTACAGGTGGGACCTTGCATCGCTGACAGTCGCGGCAGCTGCGCACGTACCGTTGTACAGACGAGTATAGTTGGGGCCAGTAATATTTCTGTCGTATGCGGGCTAACGTCCTGGCGAAGCCCAAGTGTCCCGCGCATGGGTCGTCGTGGCATGCCTGCAACACTTCTTGGCGTAGTGAAGCTGGGACCACAAGAAGGAACGTTTCTTGGCTGTTGTCGAAATTCTTCTTATATAGGACATTGTTCCGGAGGCAGTAAGAAGCGAGGCTGCGCGACATCGGCGGTGGAATAACAGCGTCGCCTCCCTCAAGATGAATAATCAGAGGGCGCAATGAAGTGTCTGCACGTTGGAGATCAGCCATCTCTACAAAGTCGACTATGCCGAGAAACGGGAAATCTTGTAAGTCGCTGGTCTTCAGCGGTAGGGGCGCACGTGAGAGACAGTCAGCATCACCGTGCTTCTGGCCGGAGCGGTACACAACTGTGACGTCGTACTCCTGAAGGCGGAGGCTCCAGCGAGCGAGGCGGCCAGAAGGGTCCCTAAGGTTCGCGAGCCAGCAAAGTGAGTGGTGGTCACTGACTACGCGAAAAGGCCTGCCGTAGAGGTAGGGTCGGAACTTGCCAATGGCCCAAATGACTGCCAGACACTCCTTTTCGGTCGTGGAATAGTTGCCCTCCGCCTTTGTCAGGGTGCGGCTCGCATAGGCTACGACGCTTTCGGCACCGTCTTGCCACTGAATGAGCACAGCACCAAGCCCCACGTTACTCGCGTCAGTGTGGATTTCTGTGTCAGCCTCGTCGTCGAAATGTGCGAGTACAGGAGCTGTCTGCATTCGGTTTCGCAATTCTTCAAAGGCTTCCTGTAGGTCTCTGGCCCACACGAAAGGTGTATCGTGACGCGTTAATCGTGTTAATGGTTCGGCAAGCTTTGAAAAGCCCGGGACAAACCGGCGATAATAAGCACAGAGACCCAAGAACCGCTGTACGGCCTTCTTGTCCGCGGGACGTGGAAACTCTGCGACGGCAGCTACCTTGTCAGGGTCTGGCCGAACGCCCTGGGGACTGACTACGTGTCCGAGAAACTTTAGCTCCTGAAAACCGAAATGACATTTTTCAGTCTTAATAGTGAGATTTGCTCGACTGATTGCGACGAGGACGTTCTTGAGCCGTTCGAGATGTTCTTCAAACGTTCTTGAAAAGACCACAACGTCGTCTAAGTACACCAAGCAGGTCTGCCATTTCAACCCAGAGAGAACAGTGTCCATCCTACGTTGAAATGTGGCAGGTGCGGAACACAGGCCGAAAGGAAGGACCTTGAATTCATACAGTCCATCAGGGGTCACAAATGCCGTCTTTTCGCGGTCGCGCTCATCAACTTCAATCTGCCAGTACCCTGACTTGAGATCCAACGATGTAAAAAATTGGGCGTGGCGTAGGCGGTCTAGAGCGTCGTCGATTCTTGGCAGTGGATAACGTCACGCTTCGTTATACTGTTAAGCTTTCTGTAGTCTACACAGAAGCGCAGTGTATTGTCTTTTTTCTTAACTAAAACAACGGGTGACGCCCATGGACTTGCAGACGGCTGAATCACGTCATCCTTGATCATGTCTTGGACCTGGCGCTTGATCACCTCTCTCTCCGTAGCCGAAACGCGGTATGGATGCTGGCGAACGGGGCGTGCGGCCTCCTCGGTAAGGATTCGATGTTTCGCTATAGGGGTGCGCCGAACTTTAGACTCCGTAGAGAAGCAGTCGGAAAAGTCGTTGACGAGGTCTAGGAGCTGCTTCTTCTGTTGTTCCAGTAAACCGGGGTTTATCTGTACGCGCTCGGTCAGGCTGACGCCTTTCGGTACGTTCGGTTCAGCGGTTTCTAAGAAGCTGACATCAGCAAAACCAGCAAGTTCATGGAGAAAAGCGACTGCTGTGCCTTGGGGTAAGTGCTGATACTCGTTGCTAAAATTTGTCAGCAGCACTAATGAGCGTCTGTGCCGAATCTGAACGACGCCCCGGCCGATGCAAAGGTTCCGCTCAAGCAGCAACGAAATGTTTGCCTCGGCGACGCCCTCATAACCATCGAGTGTGTCGCAAGTTACGAGAGTGAGTACGCTGCTTCTTGGCGGTATCGTAACGCTGTCAGCAACAATGCGCAAGGCATTCTCCGTGCTATCCTCGGCGCCAGCGTCGCTCGCTATGGCTTTCGCAGTAGAAAACGTCACCCTCGGCTTGTCCAAGTCAATTATTGCTCCATTCGCCTGCAGAAAGTCCATGCCGAGTATCAGGTCTCGTGAGCAACTGGGCAGAATAATGAAGACGCCGATGTAGGTATACCCCCGAATATTTACTCTAGCAGTGCATCTTCCCACGGGGGTGAGCAGGTGTCCTCCTGCTGTACGAACCTGCGATCCAGTCCGCTGCGAGCACACTTTCTTTAACTTCGTCGCAAGATCTCGGCTCATGACCGAGCTGTCTGCGCCAGTATCAATCAAAGCTGTGACTTCTTCGTCGTCCACGGAAACCAGTATGTCCGACGTTACCACTCGCCTTTCATCACCCGCGTGTGTATGGACGTTGGCGTGTTCTCGTCGCTGTCGTCGCTGTCGTCGTAATGGAGGATATTCGATGGCGTCAGTGTCAGCGGCCCCACCTCCGGAGGACGCTGAAGTTAGTTTCCCGGGTTTGCAGGGCTGGGCGAACGATGTCTACGGGTGTCTCGAGGAAACACGGGACTTGGTGATCGGTATCGAGCGGGTGATGCGGAACGGGGTTCATGCCTACGCTGATGGAAAGAATTGTCACGACCGGCGATGAAGTTTTCTATTTCGGAAGGTCGCTCACCAGGTCGTGGGCGAGGTGCGTTTGGAGCGAATCCCCGAAGGCCCACGCGTCGGTACGGGCACATTCTGCAGATGTGTCCAGCTTCACCGCAATGGTAGCAGAGGGGCCTGAAGTCTGGAGCCCGCCAAATGTCGGATTTCCTGGGCCTCGGCGCCTCGACGTAGGGGGGACTGCGACGCCTGAACGGTGGTTCTGCTCGGACGAAGGGACGCACGACGTTCGAGGCGGCGTACAGCGCTGGTCTGCGCGCGGCTTCCGCATAAGTCACTCGAATCGGCTCCTGCTGTTGCGGTACCTCGTAACACTGTGGGGCGTCGTAATGCTGGGGTACCTCGTAGTGCTGGGGTACATCGCAGCACGGAGGTTGAACCGCTTGACGGACCTCGTCGCGCACCATCTCCGCTACAGAAATTCGCGTTGTCGCCGCGTCGGTGCCCTGAATTTTCTGGAGCTCCTCACGTATCACAGCCCTGATGAATTCGCGCAAGTCGTCGGTGTTGTTTCCCATAGTCATCTGAAATGGGCCGCTCGAAAATTCCATGACGTTGCGGTTGTACTGTCGGGCACGCTGTCGAAGAGCCCTTTCCATAGTTGTTGCTTCAGCGAGGAAGTCCGTAAGAATTGCGGGTGGATTTCTAATAAGGCCAGCAAATATTTCTTGCTTCACCCCCCGCATCAGATATCTGACCTTCTGGCCTTCGGCCATTGAGGCATCAGCACGTCTGAATAGTCGAGCCATGTCTTCGGTATACGTGGTGACACTCTCATTCGGGGCTTGAAACGTTGACTGTATAGCCAGCTCCGCTCTCTCCTTCCTGTCCGCGCTCGAAAATGCGGCGGTGAGCTGCCGACGAAATTCGTCCCACGAGGTCACCGCCGCTTCGTGATTATGGAACCACGTCTTCGCGCAGCCTTGCAGCGCGAAGTACACATACCTCAGCTTACGCTCTGCATTTCAGCCGTTGCATTCGGCGACCCGGTCAAAATGGTCAAGCCAGTCTTCCACGTCTTCAGAAGGGTCTCCGTGGAACACAATTGGTGTCTGCGGCTGGTTGACAATGACCTGGTGCGCTGCTGCAACAGCCGCGGCAGATGACTGCGGGTCCACGTTCATAGTGCGGCTAGGAGTAGGCAACAGACCGTGTTCCGGCTGCAGCCCTTGAAGACGATGGCTGGTGCGTACGTGCACAGGGGTAATGTCTCCCGGGCTACTCACCGGAGTCGACTCAGGGGTGCGCGGCGTCTCCGGCAGTGGTTGCATATACCCAGCACCTCCACTAGTAAAATGTCACGAAGGTGATCGACAAGGCTCAGCAAAAGTAGCACGTCCTGCTTTAATGATTGTGACCAACTCGATCAGAACGCTCGCACGATCTCCGCTCTTCTTCGTCTTCGGACTGTAGGAGGGGTGGCCATAGTGGGTAGCTCGCTGCCGGCAAGAAGTAATCGTAGTGGGCACATCCCCTCGCGTCACTATCATCATAATAAGCTCTGGTCCCCAGGAGTGCGCGGGCGCTTGTGTTAAGCGATGCCGAATGCGCGACGCTCACAGGCGCGCTCCTTTCTTCTCTTGCCCTAATGTCATCAGTGTTTGTGCATAGCCCGCGTACTGTGCCTCGTCAGTTGCCGTTGAGAACCCGTCGTGCTAAAAAAATGTGGTTGATCCCTCTGTCATAAGAATCGGTATAACAGGAAAGTAAAACCTGTCTTCGCGCATATGAAGCAAACTGGCGAATCGAGGCGAGGAAGATGGGTTGGATACTCGGGACGTGATCCCTTCCATAAATACACAACAGCGGCCCATCGGCACTGCACAGGGATCCTAGATGCGCGCAAGCGAAAGCTGTCTAACTACTTACATTTCTCCGGAGACACTGGATTCAACGCGCCGCAGCGCCCTGCGCAAATCTCCTACAAACCAGCAGGGTCCGCAAACGGTGAAACCATGCTAGCGAAACCGAACTGTTTGTCAGCGGATTGTTGTGTGAATGTACACTTCTGTGTGCGAAAGACGCGTCATTTCTTCCTCGGCGGCCGTCCTTGCGTTCCTGGAGTAGAGCGCGTCGCAACGCAACTGGCTATCATACACGTCACAAAATACAAATTATGTAGCCGCCGTGGCTGAAGCAACCCGTCGGCAGGACACCGCAGCCTGCGCCGCGATAGAGGCCTCGAGCTACTGAAGCGCTAACTGCCGGCGCATATGTTAACATGACGATTTCCGCCTTCGCTTCAACGTTCATAGGTGGCGGTAAAACCGCTGAGAAGGAAGAGTGCAGGGAACGGGAGGAGATGTCAATTCAAGGCCAGTTTTGCTTACTAAATACCTTTGCTTCAGCCGGATAGCAATAGGATGCAAGTTATAAAGCGGTGTAGTAAAGATTTAAGGCCTTTTAAAGACGATAGTCTTTCTTGGGGTACTTCAACGAAGAAATTTTAGTCTGTCTGTCTCTTTGTGGGTGTGTGTGTCTGTCCTGCTGCGAAAGGTGAAACTCTTCCTCAACGACCACGCACCTTGAACTGGTGGCTACCTTCATATTTCTGAACACAGTCGACCAAAAAGCAAATATTACGCATATCTGAGGCGCAACATCAATACGTATTCGACGGTGTGTTCCTTTAGTAGAAAGTACATAGATGCATAATTGTAAAGACCATAGTGCTTGTTAGGATGCGCAAAAGCTGACGTTTCCTACGCAGTTCTGCGTACTATGCAAGCTCATGGCGCGAGCGAGAGCGCGCGTCCAGACCGGCCGTGGCAAGCTTCTTGCGTTTCCCGGTATCATGGCCAGATGGCGCCCATATCTCACGCTCGTGCCGAACGGGTAGCACAAGGCAGCGGAACGGCCGCGCGCCACTCCTGCCGGTCTCTTTCTCTCCTCGCGTCTCTTCGTTTGCCCTCTCGCTTGCGCGACTCGTCGGGGAAATAGAAACACGCGAACCGGGACTCATGTAGTACGGCCGGTAGAAGACTATCGTCTTTCGACGACATTTGCAGCGAAGCACGGAGATACGCGGCCAATTTTTTTTTAATGCGAAGCATTTCTTAGCGGTGGCATGTCCCGCGGCATCGGCGTCCGCACTCACACTGCACATGCGCAACTCTCCTCCTTCCCTCTCTCCAACAGCTGCGCGTTCCTCTCTCCACTTCTACCACCTGCTTGCGCTTCTCCTGCGTTCTCGCTTCTGTGCCGCGGCGTCGGCGTCCACACCCGCACTGCGCATCCTGCTCCCACTCCTCTCCTTGTCTCATTTCTTCTCCACTCGGCAGTCCTCCTCTCCCAACGGCGCGCGTTGACTATGGAAACGCCCTAACTTCGATGAACGCTTTACCAGCTCGCTAGGAACGAGAACGCGCCCTCGCCCGCAAGAGACAACGCTGACAAAGGTAGCGTCTGCTAGCATCAAATCGATGCAAACGCCACGCCTAGTCAAACCGATGCAAACGCGGTGTGCACGCCCAGTGCTGCTTCGCATCGCCTCATGGTCCCCTTTAGCGGGAGATGGTGTAATTTTTTAATGACGACAGTCTTTCTTGGGATACTTCAACGCAGAAATTTTGGTCTGTCTGTCTGTGTGTGTGTGTGTGTGTGTGTGGGTTAGTGTGTCTGTCCTGCTGCGAAAGGTGAACCCCTTCCTCAACGACCACCCAGCTTGAACTGGTGGCTACCTCCATACTTCTGCACACAGTCGGCCAAAAAGCAAATATTACGCATATCTGAGGCGCAACATCAATACGTATGTATTGGACGGTGTGTCCCTTTAGTAGAAAATACATAGATGCGTAATTCTAAAGACCCTAGTGCTTGTTAGGATGCGCAAAAGCGGACGTTTCCTGTACTAGGCAAGCTTCTTGCGTTTCCCGTAACCATGGCCAGATGGCGCCCTTATCTCGCGCTCGTGCCTAACGGAAGGCAGGGAACGGCCGCCCGCCACTCCGGCCGGTCCCTTTCTCTCCTCGCGTCTCTTCGTTTTCCCTCTCGCTTGCGCAACTCCTCGGGGGGAATAGAAACACGCGAAACGGGACTCATGTAGTACGGCCGGTAGAAGGCTATCGTCTTTCGATGGCATTTGCAGCGAAGCACGGAGATACGCGGCCAATTTTTTTCCTCCGTAATGCGAGTCTCCGTAATGCGACTCTGCGCTAAGACGGTGCAGTGGCCGAGAAAACGACGCTGACGTATTGACGTCTAGGGCAGCTCTTCATCGCCGGGCCAGAAGAGCATTACGCGACGACATGCCTAATAGTGATCCTTGCGATCCTGCCGCCTACATTCGGCGTTCTGTGGGCGAGCTGGCGAGAACGCAAGTGACGGGGCACAAATTTTTCAAAGGAGAATGATGATCATTTAATAGGCGCAGCGAAGAAAGAGACGTCAAAGAACAAAAAGGGTGAGCGATCATGGACGAGGTGGAATGGCGACTAAACGGCTGTGCGTCATACAGTGGTATGTTATGCAAACATAAATTAGCTCAGTGATTTATTCCGGAAGGAAATCAAGCGAGTTCTCAGTCTTCCCATATTTATATAAATGGAACGCTTACTTCCGAACGCCTACTTCAAGAATAACACTTACGCGCGGTTCCTAATTTTCTTTTTTATAAACGTTACTACACCTTGCAGTTTTCCGCAGATCTCATTTGCCATATTCATGACCATGTGTTTCGAGTTGCCGAAGATTTCGCCCTCAGGCTGTCACTCGCTGGCCTCCTGGTTAGCTCACCTGGTAAGGCGAGCATCCCGGGCAGGCTTTGGTCCCAGCTTCGATCCCCGGAAGAAGAATTTTTCGACAGCTAGGAAGCTTTCATGTATAAGAAATCCGTATGGATTTCCTTGTAGCCTCGTGCTACAAACGCGTGGCTCCTAATTTTCCCTTTCATAAGCGTTACTCCATCTTGCAGGTTTCTTCAGAACTCATTTGGCGTGTACATGACCATGTGTTTCGAGTTGCCGATGGATTCGCCCTCGGGCTGTCACTCGCTGGCCTCCTGGTTAGCTCACCTGGTAAGACGAGCATCCCGGGCAGGCTTTGGTCCCAGCTTCGGGCCCCGGAAGAAGAATTTTTCGGCAGCTAGGAAGCTTTCGTGTATAAGAAATCGGTATGGATTTCCTAGTAGCCCAGTGCTACAAACGCGTGGCTCCTAATTTTCCCTTTCATAAGCGTTACTCCATCTTGCATGTTTCCGCAGAACTCATTTGCCATATTCATGACCATGTGTTTCGAGTTGCCGAAGATTTCGCCCTCGGGCTGTCACTCGCTGGCCTCCTGGTTAGCTCACCTGGTAAGGCGAGCATCCCGGGCAGGCTTTGGTCCCAGCTTCGAGCCCCGGAAGAATTTTTCGACAGCTAGGAAGCTTTCATGTATAAGAAATCCGTATGGATTTCCTTGTAGCCTCGTCCTACAAACGCGTGGCTCCTAATTTTCAGTTTCATAAGCGTTACTCCATCTTGCAGGTTTTTTCAGAACTCATTTGCCGTGTACATGACCATGTGGTTCGAGTTGCCGATGGATTCGCCCTCGGGCTGTCACTCGCTGGTCTCCTGGTTAGCTCACCTGGTAAGGCGAGCATCCCGGGCAGGCTTTGGTCCCAGCTTCGAGCCCCGGAAGAAGAATTTTTCGGCAGCTAGGAAGCTTTCATGTATAAGAAATCGGTATGGATTTCCTTGTAGCCTCGTGCTACAAACGCGTGGCTCCTAATTTTCCCTTTCATAAGCGTTACTCCATCTTGCATGTTTCCGCAGAACTCATTTGCCATATTCATGACCATGTGTTTCGAGTTGCCGATGGATTCGCCCTCTGGCTGTCAATCGCTGGCCTCCTCGTTAATTCTACTGGTAGAGCGAGCATTCCGGGCAGGCTGTGGTCCCAGCTTCGAGCCCCGGAAGAAGAATTTTTCGGCAGCTAGGAAGCTTTCATATATGAGAAATTCGTATGGATTTCCTTATACTATAGAGCTATGGAATGCTATCGAATAGCACTCCGCAAAAATTTAGCGTGCGTGTCTCGCGAACGCTAACGCGAAGATTTTCCGCAATACTAAGTCTAATACACTCTCCGTTGGTAAGGTCACGTGGCGTATCAATAGCGGCAATCGTTGGCATATTTGGTACCATAAAATGATCTTTATATACATATATATATGTGTGTGTGTGTGTGTGTGTGTGTGTCTGTGTGTGTGTGTGTGTGTGTGTGTGTGTGCGTGTGTGTGTGTGTGTGTGTGTGTGTGTGTGTGTGTGTGTGTGTGTGTGTGTGTGCGCGCGGTTGCGGGACACGACATCTGACTTGGAATTCAAACAATAAGGAGAACAACATTACGACTATGTATAAAACAATACAGACGCTAAAAAAGAAAATCTAACAGCACTAGAATAATGTATTGAGGAGTGTTTAGACTTGACCGCTAATTAATGCGGATATTTAAGGGCTTCCTAGCCGGCGAATCAAGTGCGTCATGCTTTGAGGCATTTCTGTGACTCATCCTAAGTAAGCGCAGTCGTGCTTGTTCGGACCCGATTAGTTTTATATCTATCCTGGTATTCCTAAGTGCGAGTAGATTACCTTCAACACGTGCAAGTGGAGAAGAAAAGGTTTAGATTCCTACATATCGGTTCGGACAGCCTATTGAAAGAATTAGAATGAAGTTACCGGACCAACCAAACCCTGGACCTACGACGACGACATCAACAGAGCTTCTAGCCACGGATGCGACCACACGGGTATGGGAAAAAAATACTCAAAGAGCCTCTGGACTCGGACTGGCCGTCATTGGAAATTAAACGTAGCGACTCTTAACACGCGAACCCTTTCAAGCGAAGCCAGATTAGCTGAACTACTAGAAGAATTAAGGGGTATTAATTGGGATATCATTGGCCTTAGCGAGGTTAGGAAACCAGGAGAAGGGTACTTATCGCTTAATGAAGGACACGTTCTCTGCTACAGGGGACTACCAGAGAAGCGCGAATACGGCGTGGGGTTCCTTATACACAAAGACATAGCAGGTAACATCGAAGAATTCTATAGCATCAACGAAAGGGTAGCAGGCCTCGTGATAAAATTAAATAGGAGATACAAACGAAAGCTAGTGCGAAGTTACGCACCAACGACCAACCACAGTGACGAGGCTGCAGAACAGTTCTACGAGGATGTAGAAACGGCAATAAACAAAGTACACACCCAATATACGATTGTTATGGGGGACTTCAACGCGAAAATAGGAAAGAAACTAAAAGGAGAGCGTGCCGTCGGTAATTACGGAGAAGGAGATAGGAATATTAGAGGGGACATGCTCGTGGAATTCACCGAAAGAAACCACCTCCGTGTAATGAATACTTTCCTCAAGAAGCGTAAGAACAGGAAATGGACGTGGAAAAGCCCCAACGGAGAAACGAAAAACGAAATAGATTTTATAATCTGCACTGATCTAGGTATAGTACAGGACACAGAAGTGGTTAATAAGGTTAGAATTAGTGACCACAGACTAATAAGGGCGAAGATATCCCTCAATCTAAAGCGAACAAGGACAAAGTTCATCACACGGAAACAGGCCAACCCCGATAGCGTCAGGGCGAAAAGAGAAGAATTTAGAATTGTACTTAACAACAAGTATGAGGCTCTAGGACAGGAAGATAATGAGGATATAGAGAAGATGAACGAAGACATTACTAATCTGATCACCGAAGCAGCAATCGAAGTAGGGGGCAAAGCACCAAGACATGTTGTGAATAAACTCTCGGAGTCTACTAAAAATCTAATCAAGCAACGCCAACAGATGAGAATAACTAACTCAAGAGACAAGATAGAATACGCAGAGCTATCTAAGCTCATCAGTAAAAGTAGAGTCAGGGACGTACGTAACCATAACGTGAAAGAAATAGAAGCAGCCGTCAGAAAAGGAGTCAGCATCAAAACAACCAAAAGGAAGCTTTGTGCGGGAGAGAACTTAATGCATGCAGTGAAAGATAAGCAGGGCAACATCGTTACTAACTTCAGTGGCATAACCAAAGTGGCCGAGGGTTTCTATTCCGAACTATACAGCTCAAATACGAGTCTCCCCACCATGAGTGTATTAAATGCCGAGCAGGACTACGAAATCCCATGCGTCACTGCGGACGAATTAGGAAAGCAATACAGGGCATGTCCCGCAGAAAAGCGGCTGGAGATGACGGCATGACCGCCGACTTGATCAAAGATGGTGGAGACTTCCTAACTGGAAAGCTCGCGACACTATACACTCAATGCCTCAAAACTTCAAATGTACCCGAAAGCTGGAAAAACGCAAATATTCTATTATTACATAAGAAGGGAGATGTTAAAGACTTGAGGAACTACAGGCCGATCAGTCTACACTCAGCACTTTACAAAATATTCACAAAGGTTATCTCAAACAGAATAAGGGCCACACTTGAATTTAATCAACCCAGAGAGCAAGCAGGGTTCAGAAAAGGATACTCTACCATGGACCACCTGCATGCGGTCAATCAAGTAATCGAGAAATCCGCTGAATACAACAAACCCCTCTATATGGCTTTCATAGATTACGAAAAGGCTTTCGACTCGGTAGAGATACCAGCAGTTCTGGAGGCACTACGTCGTCAAGGAATATGTGATAGCTATATAAACACAATAGCCAACATCTACAAAGATTCTACAGCCACCCTGCTCCTCCATAAGAAAAGCAGAAAAATCCCAATACAGAAAGGTGTCAGACAGGGAGATAAAATTTCTCCCATGCTATTTACTGCATATTTTGAAGAAATCTTCAAAAGGTTAGACTGGGAAGAGACAGGGCTCAGGATTAACGGTGAATATCAGAGTTACCTGCGATTTGCAGATGACACAGTACTCTTTAGCAATGGTGGCGGCGAATTGCAAAAGATGATTGAAGACTTAAGCCGAGAAAGCGCTAAGGTAGGATTAAGGATGAACATGCAGAAAACAAAGACAATGCTAAGTGGCACGGCGAAAAAACTTCTATTCAAGGTCGAAACCCATACATTAGAAGTCGTAGAAGAATATCTGTACCAGGACAGCTACTTACTGGAGAACCCACCCATATAAAAGAAATCCACCGTAGAATAAACATGGGGTGGCGCGCATATGGGAGACATTCACAACTCATGAACGGAAACCTACCACTATCACTCAAGCGGAAACTATATAACTACTGCATCCTGCCAGTACTGACTTACGGATCAGAAACCTGGAGAATTACAAAGAAGCTAGAGAGGAAGTTAAGAACCGCGCAGCGGGCGATGGAACGGAAAATGATAGGCGTTACACTAAGGGATAGGAAGACAGCCGAGTGGGTCAGAGAACAAACGGGGGTCGCCGACATTATGAACGATATTAAGAAGAAAAAAATGGACATGGGCAGGCCACGTGATGAGAAGGCTACATAACCGATCGACAGTTAGAACGACGGAATGGATACCAAGAGAGGGTAAGCGCAGCCGTGGGCGGCAGAGAGTAAGATGGGGGGACGAAATCTAGAAATTCGCAGGCATCAAATGGAATCATCTCGCGCAGGACAGGCAAGGATGGCGAGGACTGGGAGAGGCCTTCGTCCTGCAGTGGACATAAAATTGGCTAATGATGATGATGATGGATCTCCTTGCAGTCTCCTGCTACAAACCCGTGGCTCCTAATTTTCCCTTTCATAAGCGTTACTCCATCTTGCAGGTTTCTTCCGAACTCATTTGCCGTGTACATGACCATGTGTTTCGAGTTGCCGATGGATTCGCCCTCTGGCTGTCACTCGCTGGCCTCCTGGTTAGCTCACCTGGTAAGGCGAGCATTCCGGGCAGGCTTTGGTCCCAGCTTCGAGCCCCGGAAGAAGAATTTTTCGGCAGCTAGGAAGCTTTCATGTATAAGAAATCCGTATCGGTTTCCTTGTAGCCTCGTGCTACAAACGCGTGGCTCCTAATTTTCAGTTTCATAAGCGTTACTCCATCTTGCAGGTTTCTTCAGAACTCATTTGCCGTGTACATGACCATGTGTTTCGAGTTGCCGATGGATTCGCCCTCGGGCTGTCACTCGCTGGCCTCCTGGTTAGCTCACCTGGTAAGGCGAGCATCCCGGGCAGGCTTTGGTCCCAACTTCGAGCCCCGGAAGAAGAATTTTTCGGCAGCTAGGAAGCTTTCATGTATAAGAAATCCGTATGGATTTCCTTGTAGTCTCCTGCTACAAACGCGTGGCTCCTACTTTTCCCTTTCATAAGCGTTACTCCATCTTGCAGGTTTCTTCAGAACTCGTTTCCCGTGTACATGACCATGTGTTTCGAATTGCCGATGGATTCGCCCTCGGGCTGTCACTCGCTGGCCTCCTGGTTAGCTCACCTGGTAAGGCGAGCATCCCGGGCAGGCGTAGGTCCCTGCTTCGAGCCCCGGACAAGGATGAATTTTTAGGAGGCTAGGAGTCTTTCATTTCTTGGAAATCCGTATGGATTTTCTTGTAGCCTCGTGCTAAAGATTGCTCCACGCTAATTCTTTATTTTTTTCTTTCATAAACGATGCACATGTTGACCGCTGTAGCAGGTAGAATGCTACATGATGCGAAGACAACCAGAAAGCCTGCGGACATGTTCCACGTGAAAGGAAGAGGATTGCCGTTTTGCCCTATATCCACACTGTTAGCCATAATGTGAAAAATTGCCAAACGAGCATAGGTGCAGATGGTGTTAACCGCATCTGTGAAATTATCGAGCTTGTGCGACAGGGTGAATGGGGTGCGCGTGAGCAACGAGTGTGCGACAAGATGCACCGCCCCGAACCGTTTGTTTCCTGCGTGGAAGGAGCGGTTTATTCCATTGCACTCACATATGGAAAGGAGTACCTAGATCAACGGGAAGGTACAACGACGATCGCCTGCGTGGGCACCGCAACAACTTTGGGAATTTGTGTCGAGGCACCTCGCATGTGCATTGGGCACACTGCGGATGCAAACCTTCAAAAATCGTAATTAGCTCACGAGGCAGATAATTGAAGCAGTACAAATTTAAGATAGACATGTGGTTAGACGCGCATCAGTCTGTTTATCTAAAAAAGAAATGCTGTTTTTGTCGCGTAAGCCGCCTGCTTGATTGTCGGGTCACTTCGGTCGTGTGTGTCCTCCCTCTCCTCCAATTTTCCTTTGCGCAGCGTGCATCTGCCCACGCGAAATAAAAATCATTGGGTTGCTAGTAGCGCTGTCTCCCGTCTCGGTATTCGGCCGTGTTTGCTGTGCGCTATTACTTGAAAAGTTATGCTTTACTAACTAGCCCACCAGTTCATCCTTTGTTACTTCACCTTGCGAGTTTCCGCAGAACTTTTACCGCGTACTTGTGCATTCTGTCAACGGCGGCACCATCATAATGCGTATTCTCGGCGGATGGAAATATCATTTCTTTCTGAGAGGAGGAGCAGGCTAAAGGATAAGAAAGTTTACATGCTTGTGTTCCTTCACCATAATGCTTCGTAATGAAGATGCCCCAAAAGGACGAGAGACGGCTTGAAAAGAAAACGGGAGAGGCACTTTCATAATGAATTCATGCCAACTGAGTCGCCATATTTCCACGTTGACTAGAACGCATGGCTGACACATGCTGTTCACGTACTACAGCTGACCCATAAGTCTCCAGCTGCAGCGAAGAGGAAGGCCCTACATGTGACGGAACTCCGCTGCATCAAATTTGTATGTATTTTTTCAACAAAATCATGTGGTTGGTTCTTCTGTCACAGGAATCTCTATAACACGAAAGTGAAACCTGTCTTCGCGAAGTTGTGGAATGCATAAGCGGCAATCCGGCGAATCGAGGGGTGGCAGATGGCTTGGGTACTGTGAACATGTGAACACGTAACATAAAGATATCACCGGCACCTCGACACGGCACAGGGATTGTCGACCGTTGTACACGAGAGAAAGTTCTCGAACGACTCACATTACTCCGGAAACACAAAATTGCACGCGCCAGAGCCTTGCGCAAGCCTGCCATACACGAGGATCGTCCGCAAATGGCGACGCATTGAAAAAGAAACCAAAAGGGTTGTCAGCTGCTCGTTTTGTGAAGGCACAGCTGACTCCAACGAAAGGCCAATCACTTGTTTGTCTACGGCCGTGTTTTCGATCCTGGAGCAGTGCGTGTCGCAACTCAAAACACCTGGCCACGCAAGACAAATATTGTGGCGGCCGCATTCGTACTTTGCCCCTGGAACGCGCCACCACGGACGCCGCCACGGCCCTAACGTGGAGACGCGTACACTACCGAAGTGCTGACTGCCGGCGCGAATCAGCACGACAATCTGCTTCGCTCTATGTATCGTTATGGCGGTACCGCCGCAGCGAACCTAAGCGATCCAAGAGTTCAATATAAGGTAGGCCATGTTAATTTAAGAGTAATTTTGCTTGTTACGCACCATAGTTCACTGCACCAAGCACACTTTGTTTTATCCGGACGAAATTAAGTGCCACTTCTGAAGGCAACATGAAGATATAAGGCCTATCTGTTCCCTGCATCAGCGATGTCGCGGGGGTGTATCGGTAGAGCTTCCAGCTCCTTTCGTCAATCCCTATGTCCTGCAGGTGTTGCACTGCTCCCGTGTCCATTTACAGGCATTTCACAGAATATTCGCTTGTTTTATTTGGCGTTCATCTTGGGAAGCTATGAGAAGAGACAATCTTTTCCTACCGCTCGATAAGGGGGGCCTCAATCTTGTGCATTTGTTTGTGCGACAGTTGGTACTTCGCTTCTTTTACCTCAAAGATGTTTGTCATCCATTTCTACTAGCCGTTCTTAGGACCCGAATTGCTTATCACCTCCCTTTTCTTTTTGTAACGACAAACACTCCTCAAGAATCGTGTCTGTGGGGCTTTTTGAAAGAAATTGTTGACACGCTGTGTTTTTTAAAAGCTAGATTCACATTAGAGTACTTATATACTGTCGATAGAACAACGCTGTCTGCTGCACTCGTGAACGACCTTTTCTCTGAGCCTGTTTACCGCTTGCCATATTTGTCGTTATCTGGCCAAGATGTGTTTTTCCGTGTACGTAAAATGTGTGTATCACCTGCTGCGAAAACATTTTCTTCAAGCTACACACGGGAACGTTACCTGTGAAGACCTGGCTTAATGAAAAAGGAATACACGTACCTTGGTCAGTAAACTGTAGACTTTGCAGTCAACCTGAGACCATTGAACATTGTTTTATTGTTTGTCAAGATGCATTTTATTTCTGGGACATTCTCAAGCGGACGATAAGAAAAGAACTTCCCCTCACACCTCACGGTATTAGGTTCCTCCCGTTCAGAAAGAGCAGCAGTAACACGCCGTATGATATGGTCATGCTGTTAGGACTTTATGCCCTCTGGAGGAGCCGCATGATTGACAGGCATGCTGAACCACCTCGCTCGACGAAGTCTGTGTTCCGAGAAGAGGTTGCCCATGTACGCAGTGTGGTTGAGACTTTTGATCCTGTTCCGGACTGGCTTTCGCTTCTGGACGCTTGTGTCTGTTTGCCTGACTTTTGAGGAGTCTGAGTTTAAAAGTGCAAAGTTGTGTTTTTTATGCTAGACTGTTAATATGTGTGCAACTGTATAGTACAGTTTAAACCTTCTTTTGCTTAATATTAATATGTGTGCAACTGTATAGTACAGTTCAAACGCATTTACGGAAATATTTCCATGCAATAAAGAAAAAAAAAATGTCGCAGTGGTGTATTGGTAGAGCATCCAGCTCCTTTCGTGAAGTCCCTGTCGAATGTGGGTTCGAATCCGCCTGGGTGAAACTTTTTCAGAGTGAATGCAAGTTCATTTTTTCCCATATCCACTTCCGTTACAGGAAGTACGTCACTGATTTCTCGGTGGACCCCGGGAGAAAACACTTTTGTGTTCAAATAAAAATATCCAAGTATTGGGATTCTTGCTGAAAGGTATTGGGTCCCTTTCGAGTATTAATTCATTGATCTGCATATTGCAGCATGTTCATCGTGGGAATATTTTATTTGATTCGCAAGAAAACTGTTCGCAGAATAAACGAACTGAATGTTCTCGATAATAGACTATCGCAAATGTTTTGGCAACGTCGCTGGCCCAACAATAGTGTAATTATGCACAGCACTGTGGAGAGTATTATTAGTATTAATACTGTACCAACAGTACTATCAATCACTCATCGATAATACTATCGATAGTTTATTAGTACTATAGCTATCGACAGTGAATTTACTAATAGTTCTGCGTCGCTAATGAGAAGTCAATACATGTAAAACATTAAGGGTCGTGAGACGCTATCAGCCGTAAAAGCAAGAAGTAAAGGCTCTCTGTGAGCTAGAGGCAACTAGAAATTAATATAAGAAATTGTGGTGGATCATTCTGTCATAGGAATCGGTATAACACGAAAGTGAACCATACGTTTTCGCGGAGCTTTGGAGTGTATAAGGCAGGACGTCACCCCGCCGCTAAGCTGCGATCGAGACGCTGAGACTACCGAAGCGCTAGCTGCCGGCGCGCATTAGCACGACAACCTGCTTGGCTCCATCGCTCGTAGATGGCGGTTCCACCGCTGCGATCCACGAACGCAATGACAGGGAGGCGATGCCAATTTAACAGTAATTTTGCTTGCTAAACATGTTTCGTTTAACCATACGTCATTTAGATGCAACTTGTGAAGCGTTGTAGTGAAGATGAGTCCCGTTTGTTCCCTGTATGTGCAAGGTGTCGGTTGCGTAATCGAACACTTTCTCTGAAATATTCTCGATCACACAACCAACACATTGGACATACAGGGAACAAAATACTTATAGAAAGCTATAAAGCAGCCACGGAACGACCCGAGTAGAGCAGAGCCGCTGGTGACATTGCGTGAGTTTTAAAGGGATGAAACTGGGCCCATCCTGGATGATTATGTATTCATGGCTAGAACAATGCACATTATGTAATCTTATTGCCGGTGTTGTTTGTACTGCGTTCTGTATCTAAGCCAGGTAATAAAAAAAAAAGAGTCCCGGCTGTGTGATCAATAAACTTCTACCTCCTATCGTCGCATCTCAGATGGTTCTCGGTTCGAATCCCAGCGGGTAGTAGTACTTTCTTTGTAAAACGCGCGTTCATATTTTTTTGGGAATGGGGGGGGTGGGGGGGGGCATCCACTTGTGTGACGGAAGCACATAATTTCTTGGTGGACATCGGCATATAACACTTTCGCGTTAAAAAGGCCGCCGTTGTGGTCCCGCGGTGGCCGTTAAGTAGCACAAACAAGTTTCACCGGCACGCTTTCAAAAACGCATCACGGTCTCCAGCTTTTCGTACTGTCTTGCCTCATTTCACCATCGTCAGTGGCTGTGGCAACCACATGCCTGAGCCAATTCCATTGCACTGAAAGCTGTACTAAGTGCGGAGCAACCATTCACCTTTTTTTTCTTTGTGTTTCTCTTGTGCTTATCGGCGACGTTTTAGAATGTTTTCCTCTTAATTTGATCTCATTATAAGGTCGATTCCCCTTAAAGTTAATTTTTATTTGATAAAACTAATCCGGTTTGTTTGACCTATTCTCAATGTAGATCAATACTAACCCGTTTTGTTCAGTTATCACGTTTTTGAACTTGCTAATAACTGAACTGCTTTGAACGGCTCCTTCCTGAGCGCGAGCTAATGCGATCACATTTGACGCCGATAGCCTGTGGACATGAACTGCTTATGAAGTGCTCAATAGTTTTAAAAATGCCGGTAGACTACACGCCTACGGCGGCAAGGCGCTAACATATCGAAACCACATGAGTGCCTTTGGTTTTGTACCAGCTGCTAGGAAAGGAAAGAGGTCGATGTAAAGAAAGTAAGAAAGGCAAGTGGGCTTGGTCAAGGCCAATCTACGCTTTCCCTATTTTTTCGGCAGGGGTAAGGATAAAATATTGGCACGTGCGGTTGTTTCCGTTTGTTTGAAGAGAACGTCGTTATCCTGTGAATTGCGCGGTCGCTTTGATTGTTCGCTGCGAGCGCCGTTATCACATTCTGTTACGCCCAACGCAGGCCGCATTTATCTTGCATAACACTACGGGAACCGTGTCGACCATTCTTGAAACTTTTCATGTCTGACGCGCACATTTTAGTGCCTTGTGGAATTTCAGAGATAATGCGAGAACGCGTTATGACGTGTGTATAAAAGCCGACGCATTGCGGCGCTAGTCACTTTCCGTCGACCGACGACTGTTCACGCCGCCATTGATGCGCAATGCCATTGGCTTTGTTTTGCTGCGCACAAGTTCGCCCAATAAACTGTTCGACTGACATCGCCTTGAGTTCTGCGTTCTTTTCGCCTTGATTGCTGCGTACGTCATGACCACGTGACAATATTTTTTTCTTCTTGAATGCTTTTACTTTAGTTAGCGGGGCTTTAACACGAAGTTCCTTTAGCTACTTCACATGGCCTACGGCTCCATGCATTAACTGCACGCGATCTTTTTCTTGCGGCCACTCTGAACTGTATCCGCACAGGAGGAGACGCTCCAAAGGAAATCAGAGGTTCGTTCGATTTGCCAGAAATGAAAGGTCACAATCACGCGCGAAATAGTGCACTGGCCTCGCGGCGTGCTACATGTCATGAGCTCCGCCACGCGAAGTTCAAGTTGGAGCCCCCGTTGCAGGAATGCGAGATGTTCAAATACATCCGTTTGGCGAAAGTTATTGTTGCAGCCGTTCGGCAACCGTCAGATAACGGCGCAGATGTTTTCTGCTCAGCGTTTTTTACGCGCGGTGTCCAATACTGCTCGAATCCGAACAATGCGATTTCCGAGTTTGTTTTTCTTTTTAGTGGCGTGTCTGCCGCAAAGGACAGCTTACAAATCGAATCTCGCGGATCAGCAGACGCCAGATGGAGCGGCATGCTCCCATCGGTGTTTATATTACTTGCACTCAATTTAGCGTTCAAGCTCAAAACAAGGAAATACGCTAAGGGTGCTGCGCAGCTGTCAGACGCACAGCGACACAACACAAGCCAGGTAAGCCGTCTTTGTTGTCGTCTGTGCACTGGAACCATAGGAGTACAAGTTGACGATTAGTGATATTCAATGCACAATGGAGAACACCATCTTCCCAAATTAATTCCCTCGTTTTTCAGGTCATTCTGTCTTGTCTCTTCAAAAAGCAATAGCGAGCGCACTGACACCCTCGCAGTGATCAAAACGCATAACTGCAGGTTATTCCTCGATGTGTAACAGAAACGTACTACATTCTCGCGATTTCTATATCTTTGCAAACACAGGATCTGTGGTCGCTAAAGGCAACTCCGGCAATTAATCGGCGCCCGCAGATATCGATGAAAGTTTCATTGTGTGTTCTCATCGGCACTGTATAATATATGCCAAGCTAGGCGGTTGCAATTCATTTAGCGTTCCTCAAAATGAATTTTAAATTTTTTTAGTGGATTCCTATGTGGGCCACCCTCTATTTATGACGTCATTATCTTCAATGCTGCCTACCCGGGCAAGCGACCTGTCAGGAGCAAAACGGTGATATTTCAGCGCTCAAATCTTCACTTTGAAGTTCGGGAACGCTGGCATAACTTAATACGTGGACGGGTGACGTCGCCGCTTTCGGTTTTTCTGGCACGAACTCCGTATTTATGATGGCGGGGAGGCTGTGACGTCACCGCAGATTTTGCAAAAAGCCTCTGCCCGTTTCGGTTTGAGCACGTTGTTTATTCGATTATCGGTAAGTCATTGGTAAATTACTGGTAAGTTTATGAGCAAACTGAACACGCTACCTGCTGCAGGACTGTCAGCACTATTAGAGAACATCGATATCCGAATATAGCGAAAAAACTACCAGAGTGCCCCTTCAACGAACCCCGCCCGTTTTTCCACAACTCTTTTGTAGCGCCCGTGAACCTTTCTCAAAAGCAAACACGCAAGGCAACTTCTTGCGTATAGGAAAGCAAAGCAGTGATTATTTGAGGTGTGTGCAGCTCATAACGCCGCCTCGATGGAAAGCATACGTGTAGTCGCATTGCGAAAGGAGTTTCGATGAGCTCAGTTATTATCCCAATATTAGTAAAGTTGTGCACGGCGTTATGCATGTCATCTATTTCTCTAATTAATATGTTTATCTCGCATTGGTGTAGTTATATTACTTATGCTTGTAGTCGGTGTTGTTCTGTAGCCGCCTAAGTCCTAACATTTTGCTATTTGGAAACATGAACGCACCAATTTGAATTTTCAGAGCATCTAGAAGCATGAAAATTCACTTTGTGGAGTGCGCATAACCCCACACTGAGTGCACCTCATATAGCAGACGCTGTGTGCAAACAAAATGGACTTGTAAATCGAAAGTTTCGCTAAGGCTGTTGCAAATCACTTCGAAACCTTTCGTGTGATTTCAAGTTCGTCACTGACATTCCACGTCATCTTATACGGTGTGTTTTTGATAAGCTTTACATAAGCCTTATTAGAGTTGCTTTAGATAAGCTTTAACAATAACGTCACGTCGTCGTGACGCACGCAGCACTCAAGGCGAAGCACGCAGAACTCAAGCGATGTCAGGCGAACTGTTTATCGGGCGAACTTGTGCCCAGCAAAACAAAGCCAATGACAATGGACAGCAACAGCGGCGTGAACAGTCGTCGGTCGACGGAAAGATTGACAAGCGCCGCAATGCGTCCGTTTTTATACACACGTCATAACGCGTTCTCGCATTATCTCTGGATTTCCAGAAATTACTCAAGTGTACGCGTCAGCATCAAAGTTGCAGGAATGGTCGACACGGTCCCCGAAATAACATACAAGATGAACGCGGCTTGCGTTTGGCATAACAGAAAGTGATAATGCGCTCGCCGCAAACAGTCAAAGCAAGCGCGCAATTCACAGGAAGGTGATAACGGCGTTCACGAAAACAACCGCACGTGTCAGTAAAAACATTGCATGTGCCTTACGAGAATACAACAGCCTTAGTATTGTTTACTTTCCGTTTCACCATTCCAGCCTATCTTTAAAGGGAGTTCAGGTAACAATTACCAATAAATAATTTTTTCTTTTCGATTGCCGATTTAAGGACGAAATGTTCAATGGAGAAGTTCAAGAGCGTGCTAATTAGTGTCCTAATGATATGCTTTAATGCAAATAAATGTACCGTTTTTTTTTCTTTTTTCCGAGCTTATAAGTAACTGCCCGAGACCAAAAATAGGTATCACATCACCAGGCACTTGCTCGCCGTAACACGAGCGCTCTGAAACACAATAGGAATGAACGATCGACGATGCATTCAGGCGGAGAGTACTGGAAATGCCGCCAAAGAAATTGACAAGATGTGGCCACATCTTTCATCTTCTCGTCCTGTTTTCTCGTAGCTCGTTTGAGAGCGCTCATGTTGCGGCGCGCAAGTGCCCAGTCATGTGATACTTTTTCGTGTCTAGGGCACTTAGAAGCCCGGTAAAGTTCAAACCACGGCACCCATTATTATGAAAACTGGTTATCGGGACTGTAATTAACATGCAGTTCACTTTCTCCATTGAACATCTTGTGTTTAAAGCAGCAATTGAAAAAAAAATATTAGTATTATGAACCAGGCCCGTAGACAGGAATCTTTTTCGGGGAGAGCCCACTTGCTGAAGGCCTTGACTTTTTGGGGAAAACGTCTATTTTTTATTATTTATTTTCGGTAAAAATTGCAGTACGCATGTTAGGTGACTTTTTCAATGCAACGTTATTAATAAGCTTAAATATGATGTTATTAACACGACACTACGTTAGTAACACTAACCCCAACCGAAATTTCGGGAGGCGCCCGGGCCCCTGGGGCACCACCCCTGACTGCGTGCCTGCTATGAACTCGCATTAGAAAATAGCCTGAGATGGCCGAGAGGAATGCAAACAACACTAATTTTGTAGCAAGTGGACATCTTAAAGGGACTGTCTACCGTCCTTCATCGCTCTCCCGTTTTTTGGCTCAACAGAAAGCGTACCTTTCGAAGTGTCCCAGCGTGCAGTGGTTTCTCCAGAACCTCAATAGAAATTATTAAAACACAATTTTTTTCATCCACGAAGTCGCTCCTTCTCTAGTGTAGGCATGCCAGCAACACTGGGTATCGCGCATGCTGCGTCGTCGTCTCCCTGGAAACCCTTTCGGGCGCGGGAGGCATCTCAACGCGAACCGGCTTCAAGGTCGGCATTCCACAGGCGACGACGAGGAGGAGAGGCGAGGGAAAGTCGGCGCGCGGGGGTGCGTCTCGGACATGCAGCGCCGCATGCATGACAAGCGCAGAACTACGCGCCTCCGCAGGCAGACGAATTCGAAGGCAGCGCCACCTGCGCCACCCCGAAAGCAGCGATAAAAAGAACAAATTGCTCTTGCACGCTATAACAAGGTGTCTCACAGGGTGAAGTAGCCTTGTAAGACATACATAATAGTTTTTCAGCAGAGTATGCATACCTGCGTGGGCTGGTTCTCGTACACTTGGAAAATGACGAACACGCTGTTGGGTGTCGCTAGCGGCGTTTTTTGCACCACTTTCAGAGCGAAATTAAAAACATAATTCCTTTTTTGTGGGGTGAAAGCGTGCTCGTTCCCGTAAATGTGACGCACGATCTGCCCAATTTTACCACAATCTTAAAAAATTTTCTGAGCGGTAGACAGTCCCTTTAAAGGGGCCCTGCGACACAAATTGAGCAGGCCGTTTTTATCACTGATTCTAGAACTGTTGCACGCGGGGATGTCGCAGAGAGAGTAGAAACGCCGAAAGCAGAATGGCTATAATTTTATTTCAGCGAACAAACAGCCCAAAATAGCCTCCTGTTTGAAATGAGGCGACACACAGCGGAGGTTTTTGTTACAGGAAGTAACATGTGAGTGACGACGTTGGCGGCGCCAGGCTGGGCGTTCTCATTCGCATGACGCTCCCAGGTGCTTGTTACTCTCGTGTGGTGCCTGCTTCGTCACGCTCTTCAGTACCAAAATATACTAAAATAGCTTTTATGCTTCGTAAGATAAAAAGCAAATTTGGTTTGTAGATACATAGATAGATCAACTTTATTCAGGTCCTGAAGGAATCCGCCCTCGTTTTAAAGGGGGAGGATCGCGGGTAGGGACGGGGAGGCCTAGCCTAGTATCTGAAATTACTTGCAAAACGATGCTAGGTGGCCTGTGCAATGGCACGCACGTCCATATGGCGCCTCCACTGTGATATTTGACAGGAACCCGTATGTTAACGGCCGGACGCTGTCTGCGCGCGCGCGCTCTGCTCCCGGTGTCTTCCGGTGTCGCTCTATAAGACGCGCGTTGCTATTGCACGTAACCATTGACGTCAGTGGGTGAGCGAAATGCGACAGGGAATGTTCTTTTTATGCTGTCTGCTCGTGTTTCGAAAGTCGAGGACTAATAACTCCAGTTCTAGCCCACCTATTCGCATAATTCTTTTTGCGTTCATCTCAGCCTTCGATCCTACACACACTGCAGTTATGCAGACGGCAGTTGCAAAAGTGTCGCAGGGCCCCTTTAAAGCTTGGATATAGTTAACGAAAACGACCTAATATCGGCTGCGTTCATCCAGACGATATCACCGTACTTTTTCTGTTTCCACCATCACCCGGGCACTTGGAGTTCCTCCCATCAAAAAGGCAAGTTCTCCCTCCCCCCATCCCACCCCCTTAAAAAAAAAGAAAGGACAGTACTGCCCAGGTGGACGAGATGTAGTAGGCTCAAAACCAGTGGGTAAAATCAAACTTCGTTTTATAGAGCACTTTGACAAATCCCCTCTCTTCTGTATCTTTTATTCAACAGAAAAAAGTAATATTTACACCCACATAAAGTATGTAAAACCAGTAATGCTCTTTTTATTCTGTGCTCTGGAAAGCTCGTACAGATGGTCGGGGAAATCGCTGCTTTCAGTTCGTTGCCCTACGATAATTTTTACTTTAACGTCTAAGAATGTGACGTTGCTCGCTCTATTTGAGGAAGTCCAACAGCACGAGGATTCACTAGATATACAGATATACATTAGGCCTCGCCTCGATTGTCTAGTGGCTATGGTACTCGGCTGCTGGTCCACCGCGGCTGGGATAGAATCCCGGCCGATGCGGCTGCATTTCGATAGAAGCGAAATGTTGAGGCCCTTGGACTGTGCACGTTAAAGAACCCCGTGGTGGTCAAAATTTTTGTAGCCCTTTACTACAGCGGCTCTCATAATCATATCTAGTTTTGAGACGCAAAACCCCACAAATCATTCAATCAAAACTAACGCGACGCTTTCCGTATCGCGCTAGCCTTTAAACTTTGCGAAAGACAGCTAGGTGAAAAATTTTTTTTGCGTGCTTGCTTCACAGAGGTATAAGGATAAGGCAATCATTTTCCTTACGCAATACGAGCCGTAGTTTGCTTCGACTCGTTAATTGTTAAAAACTTACGATGTACATCATGCGAAAAATATATATATATGTACTGAAAACCTCTTTCCTCGGTCATATTCAAGCATTCTGCGCCGTTACAGTGTTACGCTTCCAGCAAGGCCCATATTCCATATGTATCAAGCGAGGCTCCATAATGTAAATGTGTTTGCTGCCAACAAAGAGCGCTCAGAAGAATCTACCACTCAGCTCGCTATAATTGACCCCTACTCTAAATATTTTGATTGAGATGGTAATTGACAGAACACTGAGAATTATTTCGGCCACTGTGGTCCTTAAATCTTAGTAATTTAAAGCTTGTGTCAGTGGCCTAGCCCCCAAGAAAATAAAAAAAACGCATACGCAGGTGTCACCACTGTAGAAAAAGTTTATTTTCAGCTATCCATGCCAGCGCTTCATAAATTGAACAGCATTGAATGCTTTTGCGAGAAAGCTCAGAATAAACGAACAAAACAAAAGACATGAAGGTGAACGTGCGCAACAAGGATGTCGATACGACTCATTTTTCTGCCAGGCGGTGTCGCACACTCACGTCCGGTCCTGTAGCACCACACGTGCTGACATGCAAAAGCGCATCGTGCTTTGAAATTTGCTAGACGGTGGAAGATGCATCGTATCCGGAGCTCTAGGTGTATATCAACAGCCGGGCATTTGAAACTTGCAATTTAGTTTCAGATTCAACTGAGCAGCGCCCCCATCTTTCTTCCACCAATGACATCACTGGGGGACCGACAACACCGCTTGAGGCAGAAATGGCATTGGTCGATCTCAGTAACGTGCCAAAATCATTTGCAATGTTTTATTTGTTACTTATGTTTAAGACCAAGAGATAACTCAAGAGGTCTAGCTCGTACTGCAAGGAATGTCATCGGTTGAAGGAAGAGCATGTGCTTTTAGCAGCACTCGAAGGGCTACATTGGAAACTTCCTGGCGCGTGGATCACGATATTATTTGGCTTACACCGGAGCATCAGCGACTCATTGGCACCGTTTTCTCGCTATATTCAGAAAGTGCTCAAGGGCCTCTTTAATAGAATGGGGCAATGCTGTGCGGTCTACCAACGGCAAGGAAAAGGCGACAACGAAGAACAGGAAAAAGACTACGAAGTAGAGGGCCCAGAGAACGGCGGCAAAAAAAAAAAAAAAAAGCGGAAGGACACCACGGATTGATCGATTTCTGTGCTTTTCGGTCCCAAAACCAGACGCCGTAGTGGAGGGCTCCTGAAGATTTGACCATATGGAGTTCTTTAACGTGCACTGACATCGCACAGTACACGAGCCCCAACCATGTACTGTGAGAGAACAAGAATATAAGACGGTGGGATTGAGAGGAAGAAGGAACGGACACGCCTAAGATTTAGTTGATTTGAGGGGTTTTACGCCCCAAAACCACGATTTGATTATGGGAGACGCCATAGTGGAGAGCTCCGGAAGTGTTGACCATCTGGGGTTCTTTACCTTGCACTGACACGCACAGTACACAAACCTCAACACTTCGCCTCCATAGAAATGCAGCCGCCGCGGCCTGGCGAGCCGGACGAGAGCACCGAGGAAGAGCGAATAAAACGAGATACGAAAGAATACAAGGCGCATTCGTACAGCTTCGAGCACGTGCGCCGATAGCGCAGTGGTAACGCGCCGGGTACCTTACGCCGCGGGCTGTGAATTCGGTTCCCAGCGCATCAACGGAAGTTTTTTGCGTGTTGTTCTTGCATTTATGTTTTACTGCGTCACCACGGAAGTGATGTGTGTGGTCGCGATGGACCCCGCCATGAAATACTCTCGTGATAAAAACCCGCCGCATTTCCAGGCGTAGACAAAGTTTCGGGATTCGTCACTAAATGCAGAGGAACCATGACATGGCAGCTCCGATCTTCCTCCTTTATCGAACTTCAGTCTGAATGACGATTGCACGCACGTGCTGCGTCATCGCGTTCTGTTGCAACAACGCACGTACAGATGGCGCATTCACCGTGCCACTCATGGTGTGACTGAGAAGCCATGTGCCGTCAAAGCAACTATTAAGCCCTCGTCAGGTCACGTGGTACCACAGTGGTGAGTCGACTAGCGCGCGCAGGTGCACACCTTCTCCGCGTCGGGTCACGAGGCGTGACGCCACACTCGCGCTCCGGCTGATCAAGGTCGTTACAACACGATAAATGACATTGCAAGTCATGAAATCTTACTAGACGTGGACGCTCTAATCATAGACGCCGTGCTTGTCGTTTTCTCCATCCTACTGACTTCCGATAGCTTAATCCGCATTCATCAGCGCTTTTTTTTTCTCAAGCTGATTCTCCTCAACATTTTTTGAGGTTCGTTCTCATTCTCCGCGTTTCAGCCACACGTGTCATTTGTCATTATTTGAGAGTGTCTACCATATGCGGTCCAGTATTGCCTTATTTAGAGAAAAATTCTGGCAGTAGGAGGAAGTCACATATTGATTGGCCTAGATGAGCGTTCTCTGGCACACATTTTGGAAGGCAATACTTAACTTTTAACACCCGCTCCTTCGCAAGGCTACTGAGAATTATCTTTGTCTTCAGCATATTCGTACTTAGCCCTGCCCTAACATTTCCTCCTTTTAGGTCTTCAATCATTTTTGCAATTCGCCTAAGTCATTGCTAAAGATCACTCTGTAGGTATGCAAACTGTACGTTCCGCAGGTATTCTGCATTCCTTGCTTCAATATTGCTTCAAAACATTGAGCCAGCGAAAATAAAGAGACTGCATCTCCTTCGCTGACTCTGTGCGTGATGACAACTGTTGCTTCCTCTGCGGAAAAGCAGTGTAGCTGCAGCGTCTTTGTAAATGTTGCCTGTGACGTCCACGTGTGTCTCAAAACTTCATTAGCCGACACAATTTTTGTAAATTGCCAGTGTCAATACTAATTCCAATGCATTATTTTCTGTTCCATGAAAACGCATTAAGGGCTTGCTTGCAGTCAGCAGACTTCACAATTACTCTTCTTATGGAATGGGTGTTACTCAGGTGCCCATTACGGTCGCTAGCTTGTTGTGCTTGGGCAAAGTCATTCTCTGCCTTATTAATTTTTCGGAAGTACATTCGTAAATATGTTTCCAGTATTAAGGTAAGCTTCCGTAAGCCTAGAACACTTTTGCATATTCTTTCCTGTGTATTAGCGTAATGTCCGCGTTTTTACAGCTCACTGTGAAATCATAAGATATCTTAAGATATCGCGTGCAGATTATGTACACTTAAGATATCGCGTGTACACTTCAAAGAACGACGCTTATGACACGTGCATCAGCGCACTGTAGCCCATACTTTTCTTCGAGAGAACAGGCGTCTGTCCTGCGCGCTAACGTAAGTGCCAACGTTACCTCGCACCATGAGCTACCATTAGATCGCCACGGTGCTGCCGGTGTTCTTGGTTATAGCTCAAGCATATACACCCATTCATGCACGTGGTACAGTACGTTAATCTTCCTCTTAACACTTGTCTAAACGCCAGATATTTCGTCAAAGGAAATTTACGCTCCGTCTGCTTCGCATGACACCTGTTCCCACGGTGCGTGGGATCTGTCGGATTTTTATACGTTGAGGTCGCCATTATAGGTTTTCGTTTCCTCACGAAGGTTCTGTTGGTTTCAGATAGTTTGGTTAGCTTTTGCTTTTGCAGCATACTGATAAATGGAGAATTCGCTTTGAACGCAGTGAAAAATGTAAGAGTTTTCTCTTGTTGGTGTCTCGCTAGTATTATCCCACTTCTTATGTAGCAACATTGTAATCATGGCTCTCTAGAATACTCTAAACTTCAGTAGTTTTCTCCTAGGCAACGAATGTCTGTTCCCTTTGTGCAAGTCATATTATTATCTAGGTCACAGGTTTCTGCTTGGTTAGTTAGGCACAGGGCATATTTCACATTACGGGAGCTTTCTCGTCGACCAGTATTATAATCGCAAGACGATACGGCATTGCCAGATCTTAGGTCGTTGTTTTTTTCATGGAAAGCTTCAGTTCACTTTGTCACGGAATCGCAGTGTTCGCAACCTTGACGCCTAGCGATACGACCACCTCATTTCGCTGTCAACTGCCGTTTTCGTCGCAGTGGTTTGCTTTAAAAATGAGACAGACACCTTCCGTGACAGCCGCACAAGAGGAATATTAAAACCTGCCCGCCACGCTGGTGCAGCGCTTACGCCGCTGATAGGCCAGAGACGCGGGTTCGATCATCGCCGGAGTCGTCGCACTTCGATAGAGGTAAAATATTTGAGGCCTGTATGCTAACTCTCATTGGTTGAAATTTCCGGGGCCTTCTACTACGCCATGCGTCATAATCACATTGCTGTTTTCACACCCATCATTATTTTGATTGAAGCATCTACTGTTGGCTTCAGGTGTCCCTTCGTACATAGCACGAACTCGCGGGCTACTTACATCAGTAGGACAACCTGGAGAGAATTATCTTTTTCGACAACGTTAGCAGAGACGAAAATGTACGGAAAAGAATTAAAAATTTTGCATCAGAAGCCACCTCGCAGCAAATTTCCACATTTTTCGGAGCAATGCGGCAAAAATTTTGCCGCACTCCTTTTCACAAGTTCTTAATTGATCTGCAACAGTTTTGTCGACTGATAGCGATCGCAATTATTGACGCGTAACAGATGTCAATTCCAAGGAGCCATGGCTGTGATGTTATGCACAGGACCGATTTTGCCCACCGTAGCATTCTAAATTCTTCTAAATTGGACGAAGCGGGCTCAGTTTCCACGCCATGGAGACAAGATTTCAGTGCGGGTGCGGTGAAATAACACTCATGCATTCAGATTATGAGGAGTCTTAGCTGGTAAAAATTACTGTGACGTGGCGTGCCTGAATATCATATCCTGGTTTCGACATGTAAAGACTCGAAATAAATCTGCTCAGCTTCGATATTAAACGCGCTGAAATTACAGGAGAAAAAATGTGAGAGTTCGAGGAGGAAGTGCATATTTTTTTCGCGTCTATCCCCGAGCGTGGCCAGGACAGGAAATCGGCGAGGAATCTGACACGCACAGCATGGCAGACTGACATACATAAGCCTGGGTCTCATTCCCTAGTCCGTAAAAGCAACGCGTGTTTCGTGAGTTTGAGCACACAGGTGGCCTGCATGCGCCATTTGGCTTCTAATATTCGGTCGGTTCAACGCCCCAGGCCAGTACGGATGACTCGTTGCTACGCGTGCGCTTTGTTCCAGACCTCCTATTTATTATTGGAGTTATGTTTCAAATTTTATTTCAGTTTCAGAACAGTATGTGCAATTCGACTTATCAAATGCGTGTTCACAGATGCATCCGTACTGTAAAAATTAATACCTAAAGTTATCCAAAAGCATGTACAAATGCTACGTATTTGTTAGAGCTTCTAGCATAACAGCTCTCTTGATATTGCTTCCACGCTTTGAAAATACGCAAGCATGGTAGAGCGTATACGCAACCAACTTAGTTTATACATTAATCTCATCACCAGTTACTAGTGCAGCTTGAATGTGACCTGCTGCAGCGTAAATTAATGTTTAACTATCTGAAACGTAGAGACCACACTGGTCCCGTTTTTGTGCATACTACTCCTGGTGTCTTAATGAATCTAAAAGCTGCCCCACACAGTCCAGCGAGCGATAACATCCTTATCTGTAGCCACATTCAAGCCTCTAATGAAGCTGCTTTTAAATCACCAAACGTCATGAATCGTCAAGAATGGAAACTATTGTATCGTCGGTCTTCTTGGTGTCCCAACGAAATATGGATCCACCACTACTGCGCGCATTTGGTTCAGAACAAAGAACGCCAAATTAATTTCATGGAACAGAAGGTATGAGGTACGACAGCCGCTGTTGGCTTCCATGAACATGTAGACAGTACTGTGTTCATCAGTGATCACTTCACTCCAGTGGAGAGGTTCATTCAGGCTTTGGAACGACATAAGTCTGGGAATCGGAAAGATCTGTGGGTAAGTGGCTACTTGACTAAGGCTAGAAAAATTGATAAACGTCGCATACTGCCGCACATGACGTGGAATGAATCTCTTCAGCAACCCACTATCATGTACCAAGTCTTGTTTTAAAAAAAGACAGGACCTCCAACAAACTGTCACAAATGCGTAATTGCAGTAGTTGTGTCAGCGGACGACCAGTATTTCTCACGAAGTCTAGATTATTGCTCTCTTTTAATTGATCAACTTCTTTAAATATTACTTTAATCGCTAACATGGCAATTATAAACCTGTAGGCAACCTTAGAAAACCATGTAATCAAGTGCTTCTATCGTGCTAAAATTAACGTGTTTGTTTCTTTTTCGCAAGAAAAAACGAAACCACGAACTACGTGGAATGCATAATAGTCGTGCCCTTGAGCTCCCCGCCAAGAGCACGCCGTCTAGGGGCTAAGGTACTTGTCTGCTCATTTGAGGGTCGCGGGATTGAGCCCCAGCCGCGGCCGCTTCATTTCTATAGAGGCGCAATGTTGAGGCCCTTGCAATATGTGATGTGTTAAAAACCGCTGGTGGTCGAAATTTCCGAAGCCCTCCACTACGGTGTCTCTTGCAATGGATGGTGGTTTTGGGACGTAGAACCCCAGAAATCGATCAAGTGCCCTTGAGCGCCGCTGCTCAAGCGCTTCCGGAGTGATATGTTACAGATACACGGCTGCATGCACTTATCATCGCAGCAGACAGGCTTAGCTATGTACGATGGTTCGATAGATTTCATGACATAACTGCTCAGCCTGGTCCTTCCGCAATCCATGTCATCTGCGGCGCCGTCCACCATCAACGGGACCCGACAATCTTCAACAGCTCAGGTGACTCGGATGTTAAAGACTGGTTAACCGTCTACGAACGAGTATGTGAGCATAACTAGTCGGACGATCCGATGAAGTTACGTCACGTTTTATCTCACTGATATCGCTCAACTTTGGTATCACAACCACGAGGCCACTCTTCCAGCTTGGCTTGTTTTTAAGACTTCAATTACGGACGTCTTTGGCCGGCTTACGGTGCGCTAGCTTCGCGCAGAGCACACCTTGCGTCAACGTGCTCAGCAACCAGGAGAGAACTTCACGAGTTACAACTAGGATGTGCTCAACCTTTGCAGCCGCGTGAGCTCGGCAATGACTGAGGACTAGAAGATCAAGCCCATTCTGAAAGGCATCGACGACGACATCTTTCAGATGCTTCTCGCAAGATATCCCACTGCGGTGGACGCCCTCATCTCGTTGTGTCAGAGCTTTGATGAGTTGCGTATGCAGCGCGCAATCGCCCGCCAAACCCTCACAACTCCAGGTGCGCATTCGAGTTAGTCAAGTTGGAAGCCGGCCCAACAACCGCTGCTATCCATAATCCAGGATTTCATCCGTGAAGAGGTAGCACGTCAGCTCTCCTTACTACCTCTCACGCACGCGCCTACACCGTCTTTGGCTCCGGTCCTTCAACAGGTCATTCGCACTCATGTTCCCAAGACCCTCCCGCATATGCAACAGCCACCACCTATCACTGCGTCTCGTACCTACGCTTCTGTCGCTGCTAGGCCGCCTCAACAGCTTGCGCCGTATTTCCGACCCGCGGTTCCGATCCATTCCAGGTCGACGACTCTGCATGCTGCGACGCCCCCTTACGCGAGGCCTCAGGCTCCGCTCTTCTGACGCCAGGACGCGTGGCGGACGTGAGACAACAAGCCTATTTCCTTCGCCTGTGGTGACGTTGGGCAAGTCGCCTACTTCTGTCGCCTGTATCCTCCTTGTCCGTACGACACATTTGACGCGTCTGTTCCTTCGTTGTTCCGTACGCCACCAAAGCATACCGCTGAGGTCGTCCACCCTTTTCAAACCGTCGCTCTCGATCACCTCGACGACGCTCGCTATCACCCATGCGTCGCCGTCCAACTACGGAAGAGGGAAACTGATTGTTGCAGTTCCGGAGGCAAGATCTGCACGTGACTCGAACTGTCAAAGGCCTCCATATCTTTCGCCGCGAAACGTTATCGATGAGAACATTGAAGGAACCGCCGCACTAGCGCTTATTGACACAGGGGCCGCCGTTTCCGTAATTTGTGAAAACCTCTGCCTTAAGAAGAAGAAATTTTCCATGTCGCTCCCAGGACTAGTGCTCCGCACTGCAAGCTCGCAGTGCAATTCCCCTTCTGCCATGTGCAGCGCCTGTGTAGTTATTCAAGACGTACTTTACGTGATAGAGTCCTATGTGCTGCCGTCATGCTCCCACGACATTATTCTGGGATGGGACTTCCTCTCACGTCATAGTGCCGTCGTGTACTCTTCTCTGGAGTAAGCGGATCTTACGCCGCTGCAAGACTCCATTTTGGCTGACCCTATTCCCGACCCTCACAAACTTGTTGCTGAGGACACCGATATCCCGCCGAAAACGTGGACCGTCGTAGCCGTCTCCTGCCCGGCCGCCCCTGACGGAATGGTCTTGTTTGCACCCTCCGCTGTGTTTCTCCGTCGTCGTGGCTTACGCCTGCCGTTCGCAGTACTTACCACGGAGTCTGGTGCTGCCATGATGGTTTCCAACTCATTCTCAGTCGCCTATTACCCTTTTCTGTGGTGAGTCCTTGGGCCATGTAAAAGATGTCGAATTCCTGCATTCCCTGCATTTCACTGAGGACCAACCCTGCCTTCAAGTGAATGCTATGACGTCACCCGTTTCAAGATCCCCAGCTCCGGACGGTTTTCGCCCCTCTATCGCCCCCGGTCTACCGCCCACACATCGCGACCGAACTCATCTCCCTTCTGCGAGATTTCCATTATTCCTTCGATTGCGCCCAGCCATCTTTAGGTCATACAACGAGTGTTGCGCACCACATCGACGCGGGCTCTCATGCTCCCTTATGCCAGTGCCCTTACCGAGTATAGGCGGAAGAACGGCGTATCATCAAAGGAACAAGTCGATGATATGCTTACACGTTAAGTCATTCAGCCGTCGCAGAGACCCTCGTCATCGCCTGTTGTACTCGTGCGCAAAAAGGATGGATGCATCAGATTCTACGCGGACTATCGCCGCCTCATTAAGGTACCTCGGAGGGATGTGTACCCATTGCCGCGCATTGATGACGCTCTCGACTGCATGCAAGGAACAGGATATTTCTCATCTTTGGATTTGCGGTCGGGTTACTGGCAAGTCCAGATGGTGGAACCTAATCGCCCGATGACTGCCTTCGTTACTCCCGATGAACTGTACGAGTTTAATGTCATGCCGTTCGGATTGTGTGACGCGCCAGCTACACTCGAACGGATGATGGAGAACATCTTTCGCGGCTACAAATGGAATAGCTGCCTCTGTTACCTTGACGACATCGTAGTCTTTTCTCGAGATTTCCCCACTCACCTTTTTCGTCAACATGCTATTCTGAAGTGCCTCACATATGCCGCACTTCAACTTAACATTAAGAAATACCCTTTTTGTGCGCGCCACCTGACGATACTAGGCCATGTCGTCTGCAAAGACGGCGTCCTCGCGGACCCCGCGAAACTTTGTGCAGTTGCCGAGTATCCCAAGCCCACCTCCACGAAGACGCTTCGAAGTATCATTAGGGTTGTGTTCGTACTTTCGTCGATTTGTCCGAGACTTTGCTACCATCATTGCGCCTCTTACGAATCTTCTCACAGCCTCTAACGGCCTGCTTGCGTGGTCACCCCAGATCCGATGGATCTTTTACGATGCTAAGGCGCTTGCTAACGTCGCGTCCTATACACCGACACTTTGACCCCAATGCGCCTACAGAGGTCCACACTGATGCCAGCGGCGTCGGCCTTGGTGCTGTATTGGCTCAGCGGAAGCCAGGCTACGTGGTGGCTCATACGAGTCGAACCCTCAAGAAAGCCGAGTGCAATTACTCCGTTACCGAGAAAGAGTGCCTCGCCATAATTTAGCCGTTCGCTAAGTTTCGCCCGTATCTTTATGATCGCCCCTTTGACGTTGTCACAGAGCACCATGCTCTGTGTTGGCTCTCGTCGCTCATAAATCCGTCAGGACGCCTTGGTCGCTGGGCGCTCCGTCTACAAGAGTACGACATTCGTGTTGTACACCGGTCAGGACGTAAACACTCCGACGCTGACGCGCTGTCCCGCTCACCACTAGCGTCCGACACGGCTTCTCCGTCACGTTCTTCCCTCTCGCCAATTGACTTCGTGGAAATGTCGTCGGAGCAACTCATTAACTTTCTGGCAAACCTGTCCGTTCGTGCCGCCTCAAGAACTATCCGTCGCCATGCTTCCCATTTCGTCGTTCGAGATGATCTCCTTTACCGAAGAAATTATGCATCTGACGGCCGCAAGTGGCTGCTTATGATACCACGCCATTAGCGCAAGGATATATGCGCCGCTTTCCACAACGACCCGCGAAGTGCTCATGCCAGCTTTCTTTAGACTTACAACCACCTTCGTCAGCGCTACTGCTGGCGCGTCATGTACGCCTTTGTGTGCAAGTATATCCGCGCTTCCATTGCGTATCAACAGCGCAAAACTCCCCCTGAACACCCGACTGGCACACTCCAGCCTCTCCCTTGCCCTGGGAATCCAGTCGACCGCGTTGGCATCGACTTATACGGTCCGCTTCCCTCGACTACATATCGAAACAAGTGGATAATTGTTGTTGTGAACCGTCTCACACATTACGCGGAGATGGCAGGATTGCCCACAGCTACTGCGAGAGAAGTTGCATTTTTCATTTTGCGCAACTTTGCTCTGCGCCGTGGTGCTCCTAGAGAACTTTTTGAGCGACAGAGGACGTGTTTTTCTCTCTGATGCCATTCAAGCCTTGCTTGTTCAGTGCAACGTCATTCACCGCACGACGAGTGCATATCATCCGCTTTGACAGAGCGCTTTAATCGCACTCTTGGTGACATGCTGACAATGTACGCTGCGCACGACCAGACGAACTAGGACACCGTCGTCCCATTCGTCACGAACGCGTACAACACTGCTGCGCAAGCGACCACCGGATTCTCACCGCTCTTTCTTTTGTACGGGGGCGAGCCATCATGTACGGTGGACACTGTGCTGCCCTGCACACATGACTCCAGTGAATACACACCGATTTCTGATGCTGCTAAGTACGCGGAAGATTGCTGACAGTTGGCTTGTTCGATGACAACAGACGCTCAAGGCCGCCAGAAGCATCGACTCGATTGTGACCGCTCGTTTTCCACTTTCCCGACGGAAGCACTCCTTTGTCTTTGGGTCCCCCCGAGCGCACCGGGACTTTCATCGCAATTCCTCGCACGATACCACTGGCCCCTACCCCATCCTCACTAAGACATCTCCCATCAATTACGAAGTTGAGCCCTTGACTCCATCCTAGGACTTACGTCCTCGTGGACGAGAAGTCGTCCACGTCAGCCGCCTCAAACCCTATTATGACCCCGCCATACTATCTGGGCCTTAGTAGCCAGCATGGCTACGCTCGCCGCCGCGGTTCATTGCAATGAAGACGACGACAAGGAAGGCAAGCATGCAAGCCGCACCGTTGGCGATGGTCTCGTGCCTCTAGCGAGCGCTTGCCCGGATTTTGGCTGCTTCACGCCTGCCGTCTGTCGGAGCTCGCCTTTGACGTCCTTCGACCTCCAGTTATCAATAAACCACGTCGCAATAGAAACATATATGGCGATGAAAGACCAACACGAGGAATCCCACGTAAGACTTCCTATGCGTATTGGGCAAATACGGCCACGTACGGACACGTGCCGTATATAGCCAGATATATAAATATGACCGTATATGCATATCTGGCTATATATGGCACGTCTCCGCATTTGGTCTATTTGCCCAATATGCAGCAGAATCTTGCATGCCATTCCTCTGGTTTGTATTTCATTGCCACATATGTTTCTATCACGATTGGGGCAAGTGTGGCCGAATACGGACACGTGTCATAATAGCCACATATGCCCAATTCGTGATATCGCCATATATGGCATTTTGTAAGGGTTAAGAGAACCAAATGAGAAGCCAAGTGAATGTAAGGAGCATTAAGTAAGGTAAGCTGGTGTGCAGTGATAATTAAGGGAATCAGAGATTAATAACGGTTACTATAAGAAGCCCTAAGTGAACCGAAGCTATAGCGCATTTAACTAGGCTGCATATGGCTACGCTCTGACGGAGAGTGCGCCCGCCTGTCGAATCGCGTCGACGGAGAATTCTACAGCGTTAGCCGATATCCCACTTCACGGAGAAGAAGTGCACTGAATCCCTTTACTCTTCCTATCCTTGCCCAATCGGCAATAAGAGTGTCGAAGCTGGAAGGTGGCCGAGTTGTCTTCCATAAACCTTTCTTGTTCGTCCTCCTGCTCATTCATGCTGTATCCGGTCTGATCCACCGAAACTTTGCCACGTCTAAGGGAAATCTCGTTGGCCACACCTGCAGCACAACGCACGTACGGTGTTGTGTGCTTAATTGCATGGGAGTGTGTCTTGCATATTTATTACCACACACAATAAGTACCTTGCGGCACTTCTTGCCAGTTTTCCACGGTTAGAAAACTCCACCGGTATGCTGTACTTGTTGCCAACTCTTCTGAAATGGTGGGTCACCTTGCGGATGTAGATGACCAGTAGCTTGGTACTGGTACAATCTTGCATCCACGAATTCATTTTACTCCCCATAAAGGTCTGAAAGAGTGCCTCTGTCACAGCTGCGCATAAGTCTTGGTCAGGGAAGCCTGCTTTATGCAGTAGCACCTATCACCTTGAAGGCTCGCCTGCATCACGTTACGACATGACTGGAGAAATGCGGATTTAAGTCTAAGGTTCCCAATGACCTTCTTGGCGGTTTTTCCCTGGGCCATATCATATAGCGGAAAAAATCTTTCTTGAACGTAGGGCGAACTCACCAGCAGAAACTGTAGCTGAGAACACGACATGCCCAACCATGTGGTGAGAGTTTTTGTTTTCTGAATTATGACCGATAGTCGGTTACGTGCACCATTGGCGGCAGTCGAGGCGGCGGACAACATCGCCTCCGAATTCGGCTATCGTAATTAGAGCATAATAGCTTACTACGTAAACTTATAAAGAGAATTTTAGCGAAGAACCCATAGTCCTATGCAAATTCCCTGCCTTGTATAGACCGTCGATTGCTAAAGCGGATGAAAATGGCACTAACATAAAACTTGAAGTTGTGATGAAGTTGCCAACATTAATGTCGCCTGCATTCGAAACTTTATTGTGCTGTTTGCTTCCATGCATTGCCGAACAGCCATAAAGAGGTCGTTGCGGATGAGTGAATGAGAAAGGTCCTTTACATTGTAGAGGAAGCACTTTTTTACAGAATTTTCAGAAATGTTTTTTTTATTTTCCAACGAAACTGTTGGGGGTCCTTCAGGCGAAAAGCTGCACTATACAGCTTGAATGTGCCTGAAGGCCCTCACATGGCAGCAGTAACACCACAAGCAGCATACACGCGCATGTTCACCATATATCCACACATTTTCAATGCAACAGAAAAAAATGCAACATGTTGAATAACATAAAAAACACATGGTATACATAAGCAAAAATAGAAATCTAATACATGTATTGAGAGGAAATGTCAAAATACATTGCTATACATCAGAAACAGTGGGTACACCACTAAGAAAATGTATTAGTATAAAAATGGCTGTGATACACGTGATGATAGACTTTTTATTGAAACACTGAGCGCGAAATAGATATTACAAAAAAAAGAAAAAACAACAATGCGAAAATGTAAGGACTGTTTTGTTTATACCTTCATTCAGATTTGCAAAAGTACTCTCTAATTTAGATATTAGCAGATATTGTGCTTCAGTTTTTACTAATATTTGAGAGCTTATACATTCACAATTGTTATTTCAAGCACGGCGTCAAGAAAGAATTGGATTTATCGGCAATAATTAAAGGATGGAAGAGGACCGAGGTTATTTCTCGGCACTTTGTGTCGACATATGTTCCCTTTTTTTCTATGTGTCCTTCTCTGCGCCCCCTCTAAAACAAAGCAAGATATGCAGAGATTTTGCAATTTCATTATGCCATTCAAACAACAGCATCGCCGATATTGCGCTTTTCTAGGTAAGTTCAATGGGTCAGTATGGAAAAACACGGCTGACGGAAGTGCAGTGGCCTTGGCTGTTCGTTGTGAACTAGGCTACTGGAAGGAAGCGACACCGTGAGGCATATCCGCTTCACCCCGCGTCTAGAATTGGTACCAAAAGTGTCGCCCTAAAGCACGCAAGATATATATACAACATCAACCTACGGCAGCTAACGAATCCACGGAAACTTTGTACATAGGCGAAAACAGGAAGCAATTATACAATCTCTATAGTGTACTGATTTCATGTTTCCTTTTTTGATTCATCATTGTAGCCTTAGGGCACGAAATAGATTAAGAGAAGCCGGAAGCGTTACTCTAAACAGGAAATTGGAGTCGTTACCCCCCAGGAAAAGGAGGCATATCCCCAGTTTCTGGTTGTTTGTTGGTGATAAGTTCTTTCCCGCTGCACTAAAGGTGTCAATTTATGAAGACTACGGATATAGACAGGCGAATAATGTTTCCACAGCCAGCAGTGTCGGGATACACGTCACGCATAAGCCGTGAAAGCCCAGCGTGACCAGCCTCCGAAAAAGCTGCGCTTGTAAGGACCATTGCACACCTGCTGAGAGCAAGGCTTACCCATAATATCTGAAATTGAGGAGATCACTTGAAAAGAGGTAAGGCACGAATTGCTGATTCGCGCGCTTGTGTTTCGACAGATAGCACTGTTACTCCTGAAGGGACGCAAGTTTGGCTTTTGTCAGCCACCTAAAATAGGATAGTAAACATAAATGGTAAGACGGTTTCATTCAGTCACATGCACATAGATTTTTTAAACGCTTTCCGCAAGTTAAGTGGAACGCTCCGTACGCCGATGTGCACTGTCTCTTTCACTACAACATTTAGTGGTGTGTGGTGCATACCCGCAAATGCCGCACTGCGGAATGCTGGATGCGTCCTACGTAATTTTATTATCATTATTCGTGATACCAATGGCAAACATCTGAAGTTAATAAATGCGAACCATTTCAAGGGAAATTTCGCGAAATTTTCATGACAACACGCTTTGCATGGGTTAAAAAAGAGATACACGTGCCCTTTCTAGTAGCTTCAGAATTCTAATGCAGGCGTAACTAGCAGACGGGTGCAGAAAAACGTGCTGTGATGCAACGAAGACAATCCGCCGTGCTGTAGGATTCGAACTCGGTCGTGAAGAAAGCTATTGCGTCAGCAGTTGTGGCGATTATGCTTGTCTAGCTTCCGTTACCGTTCTAGTGCGTCATAACCGCTCTTCCAGCAATGGTGAGAAACAATACATGTGTACTACTGTCACTCCGCATGCTTTCGTCCAGAAACCTGGATCGCGTTCGTCCAGGATCGCGCAGAAATACTCCCAAAAACGACGGTTACGATATGTAGATGAACGCAAGGCAGCGTGGCCTTGCATTTCTCACTGATAAAATAGACGTCTCTGCAATGGCTCAAGTGCCCACGTTACGTCGTGCCATGAGCTACCCTTTAGACGCTATCAGGCTGTGGGCGTATCTGGTAAGCCCCAGCTATGCATGCTACTCTGTTCACACAATGCCGTTGACCAAGCTCGTGATATTTGGCTGAATGCCAAGAAAAACCTACATAGGCAATTTTCTGGCTGACTAATTTGCACGACATCCATTCCCCCAGTTCGTGGGATCGCCCCAATTTTTTAGCACGAAAGTTTTATGCCGGGCTCCACCACGACCCCTTACGTCACTACCGTCACGGATATGGTGCAGTAAAACAAACATGTAAGAACAAGAAAGAACTTCTGTTCACGTGCTGGGGATCGAACGCACAGCCCTCTGGGCCAAGACTAAACGTCCCCATGCTGCGCTAACGCTGCTTATGATCGATGCTGTAGGAACGCGCCTTCTTGTCTCGCCCGGCTCAGCCTGCGCGCAACCAGGCACACATTGCCTGTAACGGTGCCGCCATCCAGATGAGGTGAAGTGAAGCACTGCAACTTCACTTTGTCTCTCCTGGATGGCGACACCATTCCAGGCCCGTTCCAAAGTCGGCCTCGATGAACGCATACAAAGCCGCGCGAATAGCCGCCTTCGTACAGCTTGCGCCGATAGCGCAGTGGTGAACTTTATTCGTGAGTGGCGTTTCCCCGCCGACCGCTTTTCGAGCGTGATGGTAGCAAGAAAACTGCTGCGTTAGGTGCCAGGGCACGGCAACGCGTTGACGGGTCAATGTGGCACAAGTAAACATGACTGTTACCTTTGTCGTCCGGCATTTACTGTAGACTGCACAGTTAATAGGTAAACTACTTCAGTTGGCACAAGGTGTTGGTCCTTGAAGTTACAAAGGCGTTGCGTGAACGTGGGTTCATCCACGTCGAATGGTGCCGTACCAGCGAAACACCGACAGAAATGGGCCAAGTTCCCCCGATGTGCAATAAACATTCAACTGCTTATGCGAAGAAACATTTTACTTTCTTGTTATACCGATTTCGTTGCCAGAGGGATCAGCCGCATTTATTTTTCTTGATGTTATGATTTATCAGTCATTACGACAGTCAAGCGTTTGTACCCTTTCGTGCCAATTTTAGTGTATACCAAGTGAATAGGACGCGAATTTCCCGTGGCTTTCTTTAACGCTCGTACATTTCGCAGCCAAGCCTTTTGCAAGGTTGCCTGCTAATTTGCCACATAAGGCCTATTTAACGTTCCTATATGCATGTGCGCAATTTAGTCGGCGAACTGTGTTTGATTCTGTTATTTTATTTTATTGATACCTCAAGGGTACCGGTGGGGCGTTACATGAGGGGTAGGCACGAAAATATGGGGATGGTAGTGATGGCGCTACCTTGAGGAGTCAGGGAGCTCGAAGGGATTTGAAGGGTGCTGCGCCACGGTTGAGCGCAGTGTGTCCTTGAATACATTTCTGTAGCGGTCAGTGCGGAAGAATATTCACTGGGAAACCCAGTAGTGCGTGCATGCGGCGCAATTACCGAGTTGGGATGGCCTGGTCTATGGGTGCGATGAGCTAGCTGAGTCACCATTGTTGTCTCGAGGTGAGGAATGAAGAAAAACCTCTAATATATGCATAGGCGAAAGGTACGACGACGGGAGGCAATAGTTCAAGTGTAGATTTTAATGAAGAGACGCTACTCAAACATGAAAAATCCAAAAGAAAGCGTAGCGACGTGGCTCTGAACAGAGTCTATGGCTTTAGTAAGGTTATATTGGCAAGACTCACAGATTGCGCATGCATATTCAAGTTTTGGTTGCACGAGCGTCTCAGCTTACTAACTTTACGAGTGTCTGTGACATGAAAAAATTACAGCGGAAGTAATCGGGACCCTTCTTGGTCGAATTACAAATGTCGTTTATATTATTTGTTGTCCGAGACAAATCTTGAGAGAGATGCACGTATAGGTACACAAGGATTCGATTGTATACATAGCGCATTTATTAATTTATAGTGACGTCAAATTTAATTAGGTCGCCGACCGAAAGAGATGTGCAGCCTTACTAGCGCTCCGTGATATTAGCCGTGTAGCTCAACAACATTAAAACTTAAACATTAACCCTTAACATTAAAGAAGTCCCGAGTCCTGAAAGGAAGACACGCCAGCAAGGTTATGAATAGGGCGGTACGGGACACCGTCGTCTGCAAAATGACGTATTTATTTACTTATTCATTAGCTGTAAATACGTCAAGAGCCCTCTGTTTCAAGGGTTCAGATGAGGGGTGGGTTAGCAAGTTTATTAAAACAAAGATTCGCGGGCCTTTCTAGAATTAGCAGGGTCTGCGTGGTTGATGGCACTTGTAGGAAGACGGTTCCTCCCACGGGCTGTCTGAGCGAAGAAGGAACAATTGTGGGTCGTGGTGCAGGCAGAAGATGGGTATACGGCCTTGTAGTGAATTCGTGCGGGCTGAAATACAGTAAGCTGGTTGGATGGGAGAATTGAGTTGATTTCTCCTATTCACAACAGAAACGAAGCAGAAGCTAAAGGTAACGTGGCCTGACAGAGGCTTCTGTTTCTACGACAGTCCGGCACGCAGGCCGTACGTAACGCAAAAATCATACAAGATATAGCCGCCGACAGAGTGACGGAGACGACCCAGGAGCAAACGCACAACAACGCTTTATTGCCGAGAACGAGCTAAATATGTAGGCTACTTGCCTATGACGTAACACAAAAGAACCAACCATGTTTGACACGTGTTAGCAGAGCACTTGCCATCACTTCTCCCTCTCTTTTTAAAACTGCAGTCTTTGCACGTCGTTGTCAGGTAGACCTCCGTAGGAATGGCGGACTTGGAGGACAGGGAGCCTGTTCGGCTGGAAGTGATGTTGGAGGTGCTGTCTAAGGAACAGGCACGGCGCCAGTTGGTTCTGGAGTGGCAGGACGGGACCGGCCTTCTTGAGTTGTCGTCGGCCTATTATGTTGTTCGGGCTGGGTTGAAGGGTGTCGGGAGCCCTTGCTAGGCGCCCGACGGAAAATTTGGTCCAAGTCACGCCTTGCTAGGCCATCTGGAGTGTCGACCGTTACCAGCCGGGACACCTCAGTGCTTTTGGCGATGCCCTGGTCGCAAACGCTCTCCTTGGCCGAAGTTGTGCACCCACAGCTGGTCCCCGGACTAGAATATGGGAGGCTGCAAGTAACTCCGAAGTAGAGAAGGAACACAAGAATGCAAGCGTGAACGAATTTGGTAGTTCAGCAGCATTTCTGGTGGAGACTTGCCGCATGGCAGTGGGGTACGTCCATAGCCTAGCTAGTGCTCGTGCTAGTTTTGTTTCGAGATCGTTCACCATCGAGTGCTTGAGAAGGCCATCCCTTATTGTGCGGACCGCGCGCTCTGCCAAATCATTAAATTGTGGGTGGTACGGCGCACTGCTAGATGAGTTATATTGTTGGCAGTCATGAATTGGGAAAGCTGCTGACTTGCAAAGTGATGCCCGTTACCTGATACAACTGTTTGCGGCAAGCCAAAACGAGGGAACAATTTGCGAAGTCACTCGATTGTGACTTCTATGGTCGCCGACCTGACGGGAAGTGCCTCGATCCACTTAATATGAGAGTCGACGACTATCAACAGCATGTGTCCCTCTATTGGTCCGGCATAGTCAATGTGAAGCAGTGCCCACTTGGTCCCCATTTCTGGCCAACAGAGGGGAGCCTGGCGATGAGGCATTGGCTGCGCTTGTACACAAGAGATGCACGAGCGTTGAAGACTTTCAATCTCACCGACCAACCCAGGCCACCAAAACAGCGTCCCAGGCAGTCTTTTCATCGCAGATGCACCATGGTGTGACCGATGTAGCTCAGCGAGCATGGGGACTCGCGCTTTGCGGGCTACGACGATGCGATGACCCCAGCAGAGCAGACCTTCTACGCTTAACAGCTCCAGCCTTCTGTAAATGTAAGGTTGAAGGTCTGATATCAGCGCGATTTTCTGGCTACACTGCACACCGCTGCCTCATTATCAGGTCTGGTCATTGCGCTTACTTCGAGTGCGGCTGTCTCTACTGCTGTGGGAATCATTTCAGCTTCGGCAAGTGTGAGCTCAATTCTTTCAAGCAGCGTCTGTTGCACCGCACGATTTCGAATGCCACAAACAATGCGGTCACGTAACATGCCATTCATTAAGTACAACGTGCTGCACAACGCTGAGGTCTTCATCTGCGTTCGTCAGCGCCTGTATGGCGCCCGCTGGCACGAACGAGCTGTCAAGATTCTCTGAAGGCAGCACGTATTCGGGTAAGGTGCCCGATTGACTAACATGTGGTATCGGCACAGGCAAGCGGCTGAGTGCGTCCGCATTGGCGTTTTCCTTGCCGGCCGTGTACTCGATGCGGTATCGATATTGGCTTAGAAACAGAGCCCATGTCTGATTACGTGCCGACGCCATTGGGGGCACCGGTCGATGTCCTCGTAGAAGTCCCACTAGTGTTTGGTGGTCCGTGACCAATACAAACTCGCGGCCCAACAGGTAGTCTCGAAAGCTTTGTTACTCCAAATTCCAGTGCGAGAGCTTCCTTCTCGAGCTGAGAATAATTCTTTTCGGCGTGTCATAACGTGAATAAAGTTTTCCCATCAGAATAAAGTTTTTCCATACATTCATGTGTTAACGTGCGTGAACGGAAGGCAATAGGATTATCCAATTTTCCAGTTCGCTGCGAAAGCATGGCACCTAAACCGAAGGTGACGCATCACATTCCAAGCGCACAGGTTGGTTGGGACCGAAATACGTCAGAACAGGTGAACTCAGGAGTGTTTGTTTAGCCTTAATACATGAATGTTCCTGCGACGTTCCCCAATGCCATTTATGCTCTTTTTCAAGCAGGAGATACAGCGGCGCCAACGTCGTTGACATGTGTGGCAAGAACCGTTGATAACAAGTCAACAGACCCAGAAGCGAGCGCAGTTCGCTCGCATTCGTAGGCCATGCTGATTCGCGTATTGCGGCTAGGTTCTTCTCAAGCGGAAACAAGCCGTCTTTGTTGACAGTGTCGAAACAAGAGCGCCCTCTTCTTATCATCTGTCTTGACCCCTTGCGCATCTGTCTTGAGCCCTTGACCCCTTCCCTTTCGTTATTTCATAACTTGGGCCTCGTTGCGGCAGACTTGGTGCCTTAGGTAGCATGCGAGGGCTTATTGGGCAGCAGCCATCTCATCTAAGTTCACGTTCTACGTGACGCCTCCTGGCAAGAAAGTGTGTTCTACACACGCCGCCTTGGCCACGAGTGGCGCTGCCTAACACTCCCAGGATAATATGTACATAAAATACACAATAAAGTGGACGGGGGGACGACCGCCTTTGTAGCTCAGTTGGTAGAGCATCGGACGCGACATCCGAAGGTCGTGGGTTCGGGTCCCACCGAAGGCAGGTTTGTCTTTTCGTCCACTTTAATTCCTTTCTACTTTCTCCACAATTACAACATCACAAGTAACTTCCCCTATGCTTTCCTAGGCTTCTTTGTCTGTTTGCTCATTAAGTTGTTTCTAACAAATAAAGAACGAGCCCTTGACCCCTTCCCTTTCGTTATCATCTGTCTTAATATCATTCGGTTCAAAGAATGCCTCCAGTCGAGTCAAGTAAATATTCCCCTTAGTTTTCATCGAAATTTGGGTTACTGAGGTTCGTAGTCAGGGCCATGACCGCCGACGCTCCGTAGACTCGGTTACTTTCAAGTAACCAGCAGGACTCCCAGCGCGTCCGAGACGCCTCTGTTGGTGGCGGGGGCTCCGCGGGGTGGTCACCCTCGTAGGCACTGTTTTAGTGGGCGACAGAGTGACGGAGACGGCCCAAGAGCAACCGCACAACAATGCTTTATTGCTGAGAACGAAATATATATATAGGATACTTGCCTATGATGTAACACAAAAGAAGCAATCATGTTTGACACGTGTTAGCAGAGCACTTCCTATCACAAGATATGCCGTACATACAGATTCAACTGAAAGAGTCGGATTTATGACAAAGTGTGTGACACATCTTATGATAGAATGTTGGCCTATCAACTCTGTGGCACAGGTATAAATTAGGTATATCTGCTTTGCACCTAAGGTTTGTAACACTTGTATAGTATAAGTAATCGGAGTAGATGAATCTCACTGCAGGGCTTTAAACGAAGTCGATGGATCTGCTTAGGTTAATTTGAGCTGGGTCCCAAGTTGCTGATGCGTCCTCTAAACATGGTCGAATAAGTGTTTTGTATGCTAGTACTGCTGGGGCCGCAAGATGTAAGTTACGACGAAGGCAATTGAGAGCTCTGCATTGTTGATTATCTTACGTGAGAGGACCAATTCCGCTTCCGCAAAATGTTAACGCCAAGGTACTTATTTCAAGAGAGGGATGAGACAGTTGAACCACTGAGGGTATAGTTGTTGGTGGTGGAGTTCTGGCGTCAGTGAATAGATACAAGAGCGTTTTTGTTAGTGTTTAGCAAGTCACACTAAAGAGTGTTTACATCTAAATCGTTGTTCATCGACCGGTAGAGAACACAATAATCAGTGAACAAGCGTACGTTAGACGAAATATTGTCGGGTAAGTCACTGATGCAAATTAAAAAAAGGAGGGGGTCTAGAAGTGTACCTTGTGGTACACCAGCGATTGCATTTGCAAGAGGTGAGAGCGTATTGTTCGCTTCTCTAAACTGCTGGCGTTTGTCTTGGATCCATACTAAAGTATAACAGCACACCACAACTAGACAATCGTACAGAATGGCAAAGAAACGACACACACAACAAGCGCTGACTCGCAAGTGAATATTTTATTGAGCATAACACATGAATATAGGCAACACGCAAGTTCACGTGATATGGGTTGTCGCTGCTGTCTAGTCAACGTAACGTGAAGTTCCTTGTCACACAAATCAACTGAAGCTTGGCTCATACACATTTTTTTTTCTTTAACAATATCATAGGCCTCTATTACCTCTCTGCCAATCTGCTGATCACGCTTGTGCACTATCTCAGTGCTAAAAAAATGGGAGGACAACAATGTGATTTACAACCGATTGCAAGATTAGCAGTGGCCAAAGTTTTTAAAGAAGCATGATGGTATTTTATTCTAGTAATAATGCAACGCAGCGTTTGTCCAACATAAACGTCACCACACGACAATGGAATTCTGCGCACGACGCCACGTTCACACTTCGTATACTTTAAGCTTATTCTCGTGCTTGATCCCACATGCGTCCAGCTGTCGAAACTCTTAGTTAACAAGAGGGCGCAACCTTCTAAGTCTATTCTTAGCTGAAAATAAAACGTTGACACCGTATCTATTCCAAGCATTGTCAAGCCTGTGTGTCAACTTCTCTTTATGCGGAATGACCGCATAGTTTGTCAATTTTTGTCGATCTGTTGTCCCACTGCTTCCTGTCTTGACCTGCCTCAACAACTTTTTACATAGCGAAGAAACAACAGGCACAGCGAATCCTGCTTCCAGCAACCTTCATGCTTGAATTTCGAAGCTTTCTTCAACCCGGCGGGAACAAGATTTCTTCATTGCTGATCCGAGCGTCGACGCTGCAATTCCTCGCTTTACCAGCTTGGAATGTCCCGATTTAAAACTCAGGACTGGTTTCATAGACCTTGGGTCATAACACCAGCACACATGGGACCCCTGAAACTTGAGCTCCTAGGCCCAGAAACCAAATATCGTCGCCTGAGGCCAGCTCTTCGTTGAAGCGGGGTTTCTCGCCTTCCTCTTGAAAGGCGCTTAAAACTTCACAAATGCTCTCCGATCCACTCGTTTTTGGCAGAATAATGAAATAATGATCAACGAAGTGGAACACGCCCTTCATCTTAATGGCCAGTCTAGCTCGAAGTGGTCTGTCGATTTTAGCCAAAAATATGTCACTTAACATAGGCTTCACTCCGGATCCTTGCATATGCCGCTTTATTTATTTATTTTTTCGAAGAAAAACTTATCCTTTCCAGGTAATAAATGTTGAAGTCAAATAGAATTAAAGAAACTCGGTGAGCGGCTCTACCAAAATACCACACTTTTCAATGAATTGAAGCTCGTCATTGTCTTCACTGATGCATTCATTGAGGCTTTTTATAAGGTCTTGTTGCGGCAGCAGGTAAATAAAATCAACGAAATCAGCACTAAAGGCAATGAACCCATCAAGCCTTCCTGTAAACAAGCAATCGCTGATTGATTCGGAGTTTTGTTACCTTGACGTTCAAAGCTTCAAGCGCGCCTTGCAAGAAACCGGAGACCACATGCTGCCAACTTCCACTTTCAGAAACTATTGCGCGGAACAGTTGCAACAGCATGTTATCACTACTAGCTCTACGTATGTTATCCTAATCTTTCCGTTTAGCCGTTTACAGCACCGAAGTGGCAGCAGGTCAAGACGAGCAGCTGCGCAAAGAATAGCGGTGCGCGATGAAGTGATGGCGTCGCCTCTGTGCTACCAGACCCACTGAAAACCATGCAAGGGTTAACAAGTACGAGCCCACACTACGCGTTCTACTTTGAACGTCTAAAGCCGACATTGACCCTATCACGCATCAGGAAACCTCCGAAATTCCTAAAGCTCAATGCCCAATACAGTCACATACAATAGCATTCGTTCGTCGTGGGGCGGACTTTCCACGGAGGCACTGCGTGCTACGGCGAATGGAAAAAAGAACAATGTTTAATTCAGGTACAGCATACCATGCCCATGAAAAACTATGTTACACAGACGGCTGCATAGCATTGGAAGCACAGGAAATGCTTACAAGCTCGTAATAATACAGGCAAAATATTAGCAGCAAACGAGCGCTTACGGATCACTTAGGCAATGCCCACAGGAGATTCTCGAGGGTTGTTTTCATACTTATTAACATTCAAATGACCATAACGGATAAGATAATACGTGCCAGTTCTTTACGCTAACAGATTCCTGTTTCTCAGTTTGTAAATTCTGTCTTTTCCGCCTACAGCTGCAAGTGGAGCCAACGGGACAGCGAAGGACAGCTCAGGACTGGTTTCGAAGTCGTGCAGTCATCATGGAGAATCGCTCGGTGAAACAACACGTGCAGACTACGTCTGATCTCGACCCTGAATCATTCACGTGGCTGAAGGACTTGTCCTACAAAGAAAACCTGAAAGCACTAAACACCGTGCAGTTCCTACGGTCGCCAACCAATGAAGACCAATACCTGGACGTAGGCGGCGGACCGGGAAACTTTCTCGCAGAAAAGCTGCTGCCTCGTCTACGTCCGTTTGATCGCGTCGTCTCCACAGATGTATCTGAGGACATGATTGAATACGCCCGAGAGCATCACAAGGAGCCGAAGGTATGCTTCGAAGTTATGGACATTGAGAACGGGGACGTGCAGTTCATAGCCGATAAGTACGGGCTCTTCGACCGCGCCTACTCTTTCCTCACGTTTCACTACATTTGGGACCTACGCAAAGCATACCGCAACATCAGTCGACTGCTCACAGATGGTGGAGAGTGCCTGGTTGTCTACTTCACAAAGACTGGCATCACGGACGTCTGGCACCAAATATATCAAAGCGAAGAGTGGAGACCATACATGCCGGTAAGTAGTTTTCACAGTACCAGTAAAATAACCATGTCTGCTATGGACACCTTTTGTGCCATATGCCTTCAGACGAGGCTCGTGTACCCTGCGATGTCAGTGCACGTCAAAGAACCCCAGGTGGTCAAAATTTCCGAAGCCCTCCACAACGGCGTCTCTCATAATCATATTCGAGTTGCGGGACGTAAAGCCCAAGAAATTATCAGTTTAAGATAAGGGCTGGGCATCATCGGGCTGATTTATCATAGCGATACCTTTGAATATATCTGAATTTAAATAGCGAGATCCATTTTAAAACTGTATTTTTATTGCAGTAGCGAAACACCCTTATGATTTATCAATTGCGCATTGCGATAGTGTGTAGGACATTGGCATAAGGGTACTTTTTTGGGAAATGAGTTGACATGCTTCGAAAGGGGAAAGGAGGACCTTTTTTGTGGTAAGCCAAGCAAAGGTGCTCCGCCAGGCAGTGTCGCACAGAGCCTAGCGAAAAATTTCGCCACATGCACAGAATGGTGCGTGTGGTTCCCCGCTCGAAGAAACTGACAACGGGATTGGAAAGGCAATACCAGAGCCCTATGGGCATTTGCCATTAATAGTAATGATCGCTCGGGGGCGGCCCAGTATCTGCAGTAATGTATTAACGGAACTTCTTGCTGGGATAGTTGGTATGCATTCATATTAGAATTAAGGCTGCAAAATACACGAACCACGAGGTTACGCAGGAAAGAGTTCCACTAACTGCTTTATTTTGCAGAAAAACACGTACATATGTATAGTCGGTAAGCAGCAGCGCAGAAAATATTTAACTTCAATTTTAATATCGCAACGTGCGCCCAATAAACTTCTTTTTTCTAATTTATACAATGGAAGTGAAGTTCACTCACGCGCAGGTCACCCTTTTATTTGATGAATAAATGCTTTCATCAGTTTCCTGGCTTCCCTATCTTTGCACATGGCAAATAAACCACGCTTCACGAAAGCATGGCCCACAAGAGCTTGAAGGGCAGCTCCTAATATGCTTACGCATATTTGGGCCCTCTGTATTTCGCTCCATATTTCATTCGTGTTCCTTGATCCGCTCACATAAACACTGACCTGCTTTCCTAATTACGGCCGCATGAGGGAGAATTCTCCTAGACTTACCCTTCCGAAGATTTCACGAACAATAGTCTATATTGAGTTCCACGGCCTCTTGCCGAGTGCTGTTGCCGGCACTCGGCAAGAGGCAGTTGCCACGGCCCTGAATATTTTGACCAATCATAAAGGGCTACAGCGAACACGCAATGGGTGTATGTTAAAGCAACCTTCCTTACATGTGCACCCTACTTTGTCATGTAAAACTTAGAGAGTCTTACTACTTACAATGGCAGTGTGGGAGCTGATTCGACAAGTCCGCGTTGCAAGGTTGACCGATATGATAGTCGGTGTATTTTATCATATCATAAATCATACCATATTTATTTCAGACAACCAGTATACATAGTGGAGACGCGGGGCGCCGCCGAGGTGAACGGACACGTTCATATTGGCTCTGTCTTTTTCGAATGTTTCCGCGGTTGTTTTGTGTCTTTGTGGTGAAAGCTTGACATCATCGCATCCGTGAAGACGAGAGGACTCGGAGGATACCTTACCTTGAGGTGGGCCTCCCTTTATTTAGACTTTTTCCACTTTTATGCGCATGCCACGTCGGTGGACAGCTCGCGTCTGCTAGCCCTAGTGCGGTGGGACGCCCGCGTCCCTCATGGCAGCGATGCACGTCGAAGGGCAAGAGCTCCTGCCAAAGGACTTTAATGAAGATCTGGGACACCGGACAGTGTCCAGCCGAAGATCTAGAGCTCTGACGAAGCCTGGATTGGGCGATGGTGGCTCACAAAGCGAGATGCCTGAACGAAAAGGCGCAGGTGAACTCCGAGGCTTGGTAATCAAGAATCGCATTTTGAAGGCGTCGCGGATGCCTCCACTGCCAGAAGAACACATAAAAATAGTGATTCGCCCACGGGGTGGGCTGAATTTGGAGAAAGTTAGCCCTACAACGGTGGGCAGTGCTGTTGTCGACGCGGCAGGCCTCAGTTCTGAACAGACTAAGGAGGATATTATCTGCCCTAACTTTAAGCAAAATATCTTGGTGGCCAGTACGCCAGAAAGGAGCAACGCTGAACGTTATGTGCGACTCAAGTCCATCAGAGTGGCGGACAAGGATTTTGAAGTCAGTGCATACGAAACGGCCCCACACACTACGTGTAAAGGGGTCATTCGCAACGTGGACATCACGGATGGCCCTGCGACACTTGAGCGGAACATCGTTAACGATCGCAGTCCACTGGCTATGGCTGTCAAGAGAATCAAGAATACACGGTCGGTTATCGTAGTTTTCGACGGGTTAAGGGTGCCCAATTTTGTCAGATATGGCCCAACGCTGGTCCGGTGTTTCCTGTATCGCAAGCAGGTGGACATATGTTATGTGTGTGGCAAGCTTCGACATCGAGCAGATGTGTGTCCAGCGCCCCACTGTTTATAATGCCGAGAATGCGGGGCTCTGAACCCTGAAAAGGATCATAACTGCGTGCTTTGTTGCAAGCTTTGTGGCGGCCGACACGTGACGGCGGACAAACAATGCAGACAGAGGTACCAGCTCCTCTACGTACTGCGTGTTCAGGTGACAAGAAAGAGCAAGGGCGGAGATAGCGGCGGAACAAGAGGCAGCCGAAGCAGCGCAGCTGGCTCACCAACGCTCTAACGGGCGTTCGCGCTCTCGGAGCCGTTCAAGGTCGAGGCAGCGGCCAGCGACTGGGACTCCTGCGGCCAAAAGCCGCTCCGTTTCTAGGGAGGCGCATGCCGCGCTTTCCTGCAGCTGGTGGAGGTGGCGGTGCAGCTGGAGGCCATACTACCTGGGCTGACAAGGCCAAGGGTTTCACCACCACCGGCCGGGCGCGTGAGCAGTGCCAGGAGCATGTGAGTAGTAATAAAGACATTGAAGGGCTTACAAAAGAGATAGCAGAACTTAGGAGCGCCTTACCATCCGGCAACAGCGATAGCTTAAGGTAGGGTAGCAAACATGATGACCCGGTTGAGGTACCTCGGTCTGTGGAGGTAGCAGAAGAGAATATGGCTGACGAGGAGACGCCGGTTCCAAAAAACGGGCCCTCTCCTCTAAGGTACGGACTCAGGGTAACGTGGGTTCGGAGCTTAAAGAAATGATGTTGACATTGCAAGAAAGTGTAAATAAGGTCATTACTAGATTGGAGCAGATAGAAGAGCGGGAAATGAACACGGTTCAGAGATTAGGCGAAATTGAGGTATACTTAAACGAGACGGTGGTCCCTGTTATGGAGCGGGAGTGCTCTCAGTGACTGGTCCAGCAGGGTAAGTCGCCGAGTGGAGCTAAGCTCAAAATAGGTACAGCAAATTTACATGGTCAAGATGGCTCTAATGAATAGTCCATTTAGTATTTGGCAGTGGAATTGTAGGGTGTACAATCATAAGAAGGCTTCCCTGCAGCAGTGTGTTAGAACACATGACACGAAACCTCAGGTTACTATGTTACAGGAGACACTGACGTCTAGCGTGGGCTTAACGGGTTTCACAGCGGAGGCTAAGCATAATGGGCAGGGCAGAGGACTCGCAACTCTCATTAATAGGAGGTTGGAATATGTTAGGCATGATCTTTACATGGCGGATTGCAGAATTGAGTATATTATGGTGGAGATCATTTTAGGTCGGCGAGGGGCACGTCACAGGAGCGTCTACCTGCTTAACCTGTACAGTAGCCCCCGGGACATAAAGCAGAGTTTCAAATCTCTCTTGACCAAGGCAGCTAATCTGGCTAAAGATGCACCTTTGCTCATTGGAGGTGATTTAAGCGCACCTCATTATGTGTGGAAGTATGTATACAGCACTATTAAGGGGAAGAGACTATGGCAGCAGGCACTCGACCTACATTTACCTCTTATTACGGATCCTTCGTATCCCACAAGATGCGGCACGTCGACATGTCGAGATTCTACACCGGATCTCACTTTTGTTCGGGGGGTGCAGGAATCGTCCTGGTCCAATTCTAATATTGATTTTGGTAGCGACCATTACATACTGATGATTAATTTAGTTGTGGCTAATAAAAAGGAGCGCACATTTAGGGTCGTTTATAGGGTTGCATTTAGGACACGAAGAGCGCAGAGAATCGGTGATGAGGAGAGAGAGATGACCCTGGAACAGTGGACTAGTCAACTTAAAGGTGACGTTGACGCGACTACTAAGGAGGTTAAGACAGATATTGACACTTAGCAAATGGATAGTCGCCTAGCGCATTTGTTGGAAGCCAAGCAGTCAATGCTAACGAGATGGAAAGGTCACAGGGTGAACAGAAGGCTTAGAAAGCGTATAGCCATGGTTAATCGGGAGATTGAAGACCATTGTCGTGTATTGTCCTAAACAACAGTGCGATGAACTGTGTAATTCTATTGATGGTCGCGTTAAAAGGGGAGGTGCCTGGAGTTTGCTCAAACATTTACTGAACCAGACAAAAACTAAATCTAATCAGAGGACGGTGATAGGCAAGCTGGCTCAACAATCGTGTCGGGACACCACGGAGGAAAAGTTGCTGAAGGATTTGGCTGACAGATACCTTCCATTAGAGACCGCGCAGGATACGCCTAATGTCTTGGAATATAGCCGGGATGAAAATAAAGTTATGGATGAGGAATTTACTGAAAGTGATATAAGGGTGGCGCTGCAAGACTTTAATGGTCGGTCGGCACCAGAGCCGGATGGCATCACGAATCAGATGTTACGCAATTTAGACGAAGGGTCTATTGCGTTCCTTACGAGGGAGATAAACAAGCGATGGAAGGAAGGCTCTTTCCCTGAAGAGTGGAAGCTTGCGACTACTATTCTTATACCCAAACCTGGAAAGGCCGTACGGATTGACAATCTCAGACCCATTTCCCTGACATCGTGTTTGGGGAAAGTCGCTGAGCATGTCGTTTTAAATACGCTAACGCGTTATGTTGAGGGTAATGGTTCCTCCCGCACTCTATGATAGGATTTCAGCCCGGCCTCTCAACTCAGGATGCTATGACCAGGATTAAGCATCAGCTGCTCGATCGGCCGGACAACAGATACTAAGGTACTACTTGGACTTGATGTCGAAAAAGCTTTCGATAATATCCATCATTCTTACATTCTACAGGTGCTATCGGACTTGAATCTGGGGCAGCGGCTATTTCATTTTGTCAAGGCCTTCCTTATGGGTAGAAGGACATGTCTTAGGTTTGGGGAGCTCAAGTCGGAAGTCTTTAAATTGGGTTGTCGAGGTACGCCGCAGGGATCCGTACTCTCGCCTATGTTATTCAATATGGTGATGTCGAAGTTGGCTAATGCACTGGACACTGTCCAGTGTATCGGCTATACTATCTACGCGGACGACATTACTATATGGAGTGCTGGTGGTAGTGACGGGGAGCTTGAGGCTAGATTGCAGGAGGTGATAACGCTTACGGAAGAACGTTTGGATCTTATGGGTCTCAAGTGCTCCAGTAAAAAGTCGGAGATGTTGATCTTCAAGTCTAGGGAGCTAGGTCGTAGGCCGAAGGACTGGGTACCAGAAGTTGCGCCTTGCATTACAATCCATGCTAGGGATGGGTCGCTGATACCCAAAGTTTAAGCCATCAGGGTCTTGGGTTTGATAATTGAAGCGACCGGATCGAACAATAGAACCATCCAGTTTATCACCAAAAAGACGGAGGAAGCCGTAAGGCTTATCAGACGGATCTCTAATAGGCATAGGGGTTTAGGAGAAGAAGGTGCAATGAGGTTAGTTCATGCATTCGTTATGTGTCATTTCTCGTATGTCGCAGCTATGTTAAATTGGAACAGGGGGGAGAAAGCTAAACTGGATGCTTTCATCAGAAAATCCGTTAAGGCAGCACTTGGTCTGCCTGTGAGCACGTCAAACGATATGTTGATCCGACTGGGTTTGCATAACACTCTAGATGAAATTGCCGAGGCTCAGCGTACAGCACAAAGAGAGCGGTTGCTAGGTACACCAGCGGGTAGGTATATCTTGAAGTCAATAGGAGAATCGGTGGCTGTGTCACATGATGGGACGCGGCTACACGAGTTGAACGTAAACATTAGGGCCAACATTATTCTGCGTCCGTTTCCACGGAATGTGCACCCTGTGCACAATGTAGGGAGGCGGATGGCGAGAGCTAGGGCTTTGTTACGAGAGGCTGAGGATCAGGAGGAGGAGTCAGCATTTGTTGACGCGGCATGAGTTAATGGGAAAGATGCCTACTCAGTGGTGGTGGTAGATGGCAAAGGGAGTGTTCGAAATTCCGCTTCTGTTTACACAAAGTATCCGGGGGTCGCTGAGCAGGTGGCTATTGCTCTAACACTAATTGATTCAGACAGGGTTTCAGTGTTTAGTGACTCACGATCTGCGATTAAAGCTTTCTCGGAGGGGACTTGTTGCAGAACAAGCTTACAGAGTGCTGCAGGGCAGGGTTATCACTTCGCATGCAGTTACTTGGTTCCAGGCGCACATGGGATCAGTGGAGGGAGCCCCGCGTAATCTCAACGAGGTGGCGCACAGGGAGGCACGGGGATTAGTGTGCCGTGCACTCCCTGAGTGGGCTGGATCTCTCGTTCCCGAGTTCAGGGACCAGCTGTTAACGTAGAACGAGATCACAAAGCCCTATTACTTAGGGCGCAGGGCATTCCCCCTGCCACATTGTAAATTAAACAGGCCACAGGCGGTTACATTAAGACTTCTGCAGACACGGACGTACCCTAACCCGGTCATCATGAATAAAATTAATCCCGACTGCGGAGTTTGTCTATTGTAGCAAGTGTGGAGGTTTACTCGATTTAGACCACATGCTCTGGCGCTGCTCGGCGTTGGCCGGTGATGGCTCTCAAGGTGAACAGTCGTGGCAGCAGATGCTGCACAGTGAAGTGCTGTGTGGTGGCAGAGGAGCTCGGCCTCTCTGTCCCGACGTGGGAGCGGCCCGCATCAGTCCCCACAGACTGATCCCTCAGGACCTAATACAGTTTTTCATACCACAGTATACATAGTTGCCTCGGGGATCGGCGTAAAGGCAAAGAAAGCCTGACAAAGCGCCGAGCACCAGTGTACACACACTAATAACCAGTCATACATGACATAACAGATGTGAAAATAGGGTGCAATCAAACATCGCGTTTTTTATCCAGAAATCAAGCCGGTTTGACGCAAAAATATGTACATAAGTATGAATAGCACACGTAATGCATAATTCACGTAACACACGTAAGTCACAATAACTAAGAATAAGACAACTTATACACAACAATAATCAGAAAAAAAAACAGGCACGTATAGCATATGCAAGTTACATAACATAGGAAGAGGAATCGGAAGTGGTGTGCAAGTCTGTTTGGATTTTTAGAAGGAAGGCGTGTATCTTTTGTTTTTTTTTTTTTTTGAAGACGTGAATGGAGGAGCTTTCTTCAATTAATGTCATCACGGTAGGGTGCTCGTTAAGGAAGTGGGGAATTTGGTAAGTTAATTTTTGTGTACCGTAGTTGGTACGAAGCATATCTTTCTTGAAGCTGATGTGTCGTAAATTGTGGCTGTGGTCCCGCTCGAGAAACTTCCTCAAAAATTCAGTTAAGTTAGATTTAACTTCGTGATATATGATCATTGCTAAGTTTTATGTCGGATATTATTAATTACTAGCAGTCCATGCTTTTCAAAAAAATGGTGCGGTGTGTGAACGGAAGGGCAAAAGTTCAATTATTCGCACAGCTCGTTTTTGTAAAAGGTATAAGTAGCTGAGGTTCGTTTTTGTTGTTGTTCCCCATATAAGAAGGCAATAGTGAATGTGCGAATGTATTGTTGTGCAGTAAATCTGTCTTTTCAGCCATACTGGTAATAAATGACGTAACGTGCAGAGTGTGCCAACTGCTCGAGAGGTGTTTTGCCGTAAGTAATTGATATGAACAGACCATTCTAAATATTCGTGAAAGAAGACACCGAGAAATTTGTGAGACGTAACGCAGGTCAATAGGCTGTCCTTGAAAGCCTATTGAAAATCCGCCTGGCACCCATCACCACAATCCACCATAACCACCAACTCAATGGTGGTTTTTATGGTGGACATGGTGGTTACATGCTGATTGATGTTATGTCCCTCGCTGAATGCACATTTATTTGGCTGAGCCCGTCCAGGACTTTCATGCACCTCCATGCAGTTGTTTGCTATTGTGTAGACAAAAAAAAGCACAGAAAAGTGAGAGTTATGTACAAGGTAGGCGTCTTCTCTGATTAAGAGAAGGCACCTTCAGTGTTCGTTTGCTGTTGTGATTTGATGCTTTATTTGCGTCACCATAACTGCGACGTACCTGGGCGCAGCTGTAAAAGAGGATGGGGCGCATTCATCCAATTAGGTGTGCATTCAATGAAGCACGAAATATCACCCACCATGTACCCACCATGTAACCACCATGTCCACCACAAAAACCACCATCCCATGGTGGTTATGGTGGATTATGGTGATGGGTGACCAGCGTATTTTCAATAGGGATGTCTTGTTACGGGGTCTAAATACGATAAACTTTGTTTTTTTAGCGTTCAGATTTGTTTTTTAGCGTTCAGAAAGGGCAACTCCGGTGCTTTTTTTCACCATGTTCTGATATTGATGTTGTCCTATGGTACTGAGAGTCCTGTAGCAGCCAGGATGCCTCAGTCTGCTCAGAAATGCGCCAGTAATTTAAATACCCTGTCAAAGGCGTGTTAAAACCGCAATCAAAACTAGTAGATACTTCCCGAAGCGTATGCGATGACCTCACCGCCTTCCCGTCATCAGAAATATGGAGCTACTGCCAGAAAAATGACAGTGGCGAGGTCATCCGACGATCTGTTAACTTATGCCAGGATTTCTGAACTTGGCAGCGAGGATTCGAATGCTGAAGTATGGCCGTTTTGTTTTTGACGGCCCGCTGGCTCGGATAGGCAGCGTTAATGGTGATGACGTAAAAAACACAGGGTGGCCAGCGTGGGAATCCGCTGAAACTTTAAAAAATTCATTTCCAGGAAAACTAAATAACATGCAACCGCCTTGCTTGGCATATATTATGAGGAGAACTTATTATGAGAATTTCATTGATATCCGTGGATACTGTAAAATCGCCGGAGTTGCCCTTTAAGCATGAAATGATTTTAGCTCGTACAGTCGGCGACCTTCAAGTGACCTTGAGCCAAAGGCTAGAGCCATCATCAGGGCACTTCAACGAGATCATCCGTACTCCAACACGACGACACCTGAGAAATCGGACGAGGTCACTCATACGAGAACATACGGCAACAGATTAAACGTCCACTGCATGCCAGCTCTGGCCGCGAACCCGTTGTACAAGATCGCGCCGCGATAGGTACTGCCCGAACAAGTTGCATAAACTTGCTTCGGAGTTCTTCTTAACGTTCCTTCACGATACCACCTGAAGCAGTAACTTGTAGTACACTGGCGCGTTACATGTCATTTCCAATAGCGACTTTCGAAGGGCAGATAAGATACACTAATCTTTCTTGCATTGCAAACAGGATCTCTCCTCGATGTTCGCTGAGCGCTACTGCTTCGACAAACCGGTAGACGAGAAGGAGCTCACTGATCTCGAAGGAAGTGCTGTCAAAGCGGCAGGCCTTCAAATGGCTGCTTGCCACACCTATTCAAGCCTGTGGACCTTTTCAAGCGCTGACGCCTGCCTCGGTGAGTGCTTGTCGAAGCGGCAGAAATATAAAAGAACTCACGTAAGACAAGCTAATTGCCTTTAAACAACATTCTGTCCTTAGAACAACCCCCTACATAGTTATTTACTTATTGAGACATACAAGCGTCATTAAATAAATAAGAAGTCCACACGCGTTAAATATGCAACCATTCTCGCACAATTCATTGAAATATTGTACATGTCTAAAAGTAGTACAAACTCCTACACTGGAAATAACGTCATTGGGACGCTGCAACGTCATGGCTGATGTTTCCCGAGAAACAAGATTTGCTTCTTATAATTTTATTTAAAGGGACTGCCTATCGCTCAGAATTATTTTGCGATTCTAGTGAAAATAAAACGACTGTTTCTGACATTGAGGGAAACGCGCCTTCTTGTAGCCTATAAAAAAAGTAATAATATTAACTTAGCCCTGAAACACGTGAAAAAAATGCCTGTACGCGCCATACTCGGTGATGTGACATGCGTCTGCAATGCTGAAAATACTACGAATTGACTCATTAGAAGCCCCGGAATCTTTTGGCACCAAGACCTCCAAGATCCAGCGAGTCCTTGGCATTTTACCGACGTTGAAAATTTCCAGGCGAGCAGGCCGCCGCGCTAGGCCTTATATAGGCGCCACGATATTGGTGGGCAAGCGTCGCTCGCGCTCTACTCTCGGCGCACCACTGCTGTGAACATGGCTGCCCAGGGGTCAGTAAACCCCGCAGCAATGCACGAGACTACGCTGCCTGCTGCTATAGACGAAGAACCGAGCCAATAAAATGAGGATGGCATCTCGTTTCTCGTGGTCTCAAAGCACAAGGAAGAAGCTCAGGCTGAGTCGAACTTGCCGCACAACATTGAACCGACGCAGCAAGTCCAGACACAGCCTATGTTTCGTAAGAAGAGCTCTCTGCTACCGCCGCTACCGATCGTGAATTTGAAAGTGGTTTTCCGGCCAGAGATGGCCATAACCTGAGTGAGTGGGCGCAACATTTCATAGCACGAGCCATTCACATGGCAGCTCAATTTACCGACGCCATACTCCACCAGCTCACTGTCCGTATACGGCGAGAGTAGAACGTTGCAGTGGTCAGCCCCCCGAACGATGACCTAGCCGCGAGACTGCAGCAGGTCAAAGTTCTGTGTCTTGCACACCAGCAGTACAGTGTTCAGGCAGACGTGGCTGCACCGGTTGTCTCCTGCAAAGGTGTAATCTTCGGCATAGGAAAGAAGACTACGCCCTCAACACTCATGACATGCCTCAGGTGATGATTGATTGATTTCTGGGGGTTTTATATCCCAAAACCACGATCAGATTATGAGAGACGCCGTAGTGGAGAGTCCGGAAAATTCGAATACCCGGTGTTCTTTAATGTGCACTGACATCGAAGAACACATTGTTAGCGCAAAAAAAAAACTGGAAAAACAGACTTAGGAAGAAAAAGAGAGGAAACAACAGGTCGAGTGCTAAATATCAACTGACTTTATTCAAACAGAAGAGCCAGGAATTACAACATAAGCGCATGCGTGGATGAGTGTCGTCAAAGGCGAAATTAAAATACAGAATTTAACAGCTGTGTTTCATTCTCATACCAAAAAGAAAAAAACTGATGTGTCACTAATGCAACTGGTATCTCTCTTTTTGATGTGCTATGCCTCCAAAAGTTACCTCGTCAACGTATCACTGCTCCTGCCAATTATCTTGCACTCACGTAAACTTAGCTCAAATGCGCATGTCTTGCAGTGCGCAGGTAATGCGTCAAGCCTTTGTTTATTACAGATAATTCGTGCTGCCGTGCTCGGACATTCACACATCTGGTCGTTTGGCCCACATAGGTTTTCCCACACGACATCGGTATTTCATACACGACGCCCTTCGTGCAAGCCACGTTCGAAATGGTGGGCTTTTTCCCGCATCCAGACTTTTTTCTTCAAAGCGCAATATACGCGGACACAGTCCACGCAACCTGCATGGCGCCAAGAAAACAACAGGCACACCGAACCTATTCGCAACTTTCTTCATGTTGTGGGAAAGATTGTGGACACAAGGTAGCACTGCGTCACACGGACGCAGCGGCTGAATTTCGATGGCGGCGAAGTGTTTGGGCCCGTGTACTGTGAGATATTAGCCCACCTTGAAGAACCGTCGGTGATCGAAATTCTCGGAGTCCTCGACTACGGCGTCTCTAATAATCCTATAATGGCTTTTATTTCAATTAAATTCAGTTTTATTTCATCTCAGGGATGAAGGCAGGCTTGGGAAAAAAGTGACATTTGTCACTTGAGGGGAACCCGAGCCACCCTGATACATGGAAGCAACGAGGACATGGGTGATGGATGATGAACACAAACCGTGAAAAGTGTGGCGCAGTACAAGTGGAAGTACGCATGTGTAACAGTGCTATACACAAAAACTACTATCCATAAACAGTTATTGCACAAATTCTGCAGCACATTGCAAAATATAACGGAATACAATATATTATATACGTATATATTATATACAAAGCACTTCCTTAACATCATGTGCACTGCATATTTTAATTGTTCTTTTTTTTCTGAAGGACTTTATTTGAAACAGGGGAACACTAAAACGCATCACTTGTCGTCCAATGTTTGTTCTACAGAATGGAGCGTCCCAGTGTTGTTGGCGACGAGTAGGGTGCGGACTAACATACCTTTCCAGTGCGGAGATGCCTAGGAAGGCGTGGTTGTTATGAAGGAGAGATTGCTTATATCTCATTGTTAGGATGCAGTCGTAGAGTTTGTGAATTCGGGCGATATTAAAGCGCTCAAACAGTTCATCAGTGTGTGCATAGTAGTCCATGTTTGCTATATATACCTAATCGGTTTCTTTTGTAGTCTGTATACATTATTTATCTTTGTTGCTCTTGTACTTGCCCATACAAAAGACAATAATTTACATGTGACAAAAACAAAGTGTTATACCATGTGTTAACTTCACAGAAACTGGATGAAAGTGACGCGTACGTGCAAGTATAGCCACACATTTGAAGGACATTATGGGGCGTAAAACCCCATAAATCAATGAAATCAATCAATGAAAGTCAGTGATGGGAGGGGAGCTGACAAAGCGCAGCATATTCTTGTAGAGTATGGAAAGCGGTGGCAAAGAGATGTGAGGAGGAGGGGAACGCCACAATTTCCACTTTTTCCTCAGTCTTCGTACGACTAATGGTCCGCCGCGATATAGTCGTCATAGTACTCGAATGCCACCCGAAAAACGCTGGTTCGATCCCGGCCGCGGCGGTCCCATTTTCGATGGAGTCGAAAATGCCAGAGGCCAGTGTACTGTGCGTTGTCACTGCACGTTAAAGAACCCCAGCTGGATGAAATTTCCGGAGCCCTCCATTACGGCTTTTCTCTCCTTTCAATCACTTTTACTCTTCTCCCGCGGACGCTTAGCCGAGCTCGCTCTATTGGCTGAAAAAAATTAGCGTCCTTTCCTTACCCGAATCACTGTCATCATCGTCGTCGTCATAGTACGACTAATGCGTAACTGCGCAACATATTTTTCTCGTTTTGCATCCATCGGGATTTTTTCTTCCACAGTAAACACCGCTGACAAGTTTTCTGCGACACGAGCTTCTTAACTGTATTGCCTGAAAATCATCAATTATTGACATTGTTCGTAGGACTCTAGTTTCATAAGAAATATGTCAGCCGGTCATGGAAGGAAAAGTGAGCAACCCCGCGTTTCTAGCACAAAGATAGAAGGAAATCCAGTTCTACATTTGCGCTAAAGAATGATGGCTGTCAATTATCATTTTCATAAACGTGTTTCGACATTGAGGAGTTCCACCATAGAACTTGTTCGACATATATATCAACCGATTATTTAAGGGACCATAACGTCGTCCCTCCAAAAAAAAATAGAAGTATGTGCGGCGACCCAGTTCTTCAGCCCCCATGGGAATGATGGGTCAGTACTACATTTCTTTGCTCAACGTTTACACCACGGCTTGAAACGTTCTGCATGGTGACCACAAGTGATCACAGGTCACCACAAGTGCTGTTTATAAGTGCGTTTTGGCTCCACTCGCAAGGGTGGCATGACACAGTTATTCGTTGCCAGGCAAAGCCAGCCGCGTTGTACCCTTTGTTTGAGGCATGTAAGGCGTCAGAAATAATTTTCAATGCTGTTTGACAAAAGTTTAAATTTATTTCCATTCGCATTTCGTAAGCCCCGGCACTGAGCTTTGGGTGCTTTGTATTTTGTTGTTGTTTTTGTTGTTGTTGTTGCTGTTGTTGCTGTTGCTGCTGTTTTTTGCCGAACACAAGAGAAACTGTATACCAATGAAAACTCTCACGAGTAACATCCACTGTGTGTTATGAGTGTTCTCATAGCTTGCGAAGCATTCCTCTTGCTCTATCGGAGGAATTCACTGCCGAGATAGCGCGCCAAGAAGTAGCAGTCATCGTGGCTAATAGACTCCGACACGAGCAGGCAAGAGGAAAAGTGGAAGCAACCGCAGACGACGTCCAAGAAGTGACTTTAGACGCACATTCGAACGTTGTTTGAGGAAGCACGGCCGCGTGCTTAACTATGCTCTTGAAAGAAACAAACTAGCAAACGCTACAACGAAACTACTTTTCCTATGTGGATTTCAACAGCGCTTTGTAGCGGAGTTTCTAAAAACGCAGTGGAGTACTCATGCTGCTCATTTGTTCTTGTTGGAAGACATAACCGCACCATCTTGTAGTGAAAGAATACTGGTCGTCCAAAGACGTATCAAATCTGGCACTTATATCTTTCTACATGCTGCTAAGTGTAAGCGCTTATAGAGCTGGCAAAATTTCCATTACCACACCTAATTAATAAATTTCTGAACAATCGTGTTTATGTAACTTCCTGAAAGCAGTACGCGCGTGCGCAATCGGTTCATCATGCGCCATTGGCGCATAACGCGATCTTCTGCTCTTAAGTGGCCAGTTTACAATGTTACAAATCCGTTTGAAGCCAGAAGAACGTAGTTTAAGCGGGAAATCTGCTATCCATCTTTCCCATGCGCGCTAAACCACTTACCTAGAGATTTCCGCAGACACCAGCGCGAGGGTAATTTCTGCATGGCAATATATCGTAAGGTATGGTCGTCTTCATGTCGTCGTGTAATTACGTCATCTCCCTCTCACGCCACTTATATAACACTCGTATTCACGTCGTCACACCGAACGTTCCACGTTTCGACTAGGAAACCATACCATGTTTTCGCTTTCACACGAACATAGCACGACTTCTGTTAGAGGCTAACAGAGGCCGTGCTATATGCTTATATTACAGCGTATATCACACCTGTATGCTCATATTACACCATCTTTACGCAGACGCATACCTGCCGTTCTTCAAGCTGGACGACAAGGTCCCAGAGGAAAAGCAAGCCGCTTTTCGGGAGACTTGGAGAAGTGCCCTACGAGAGGCGTCCGTTTCAAAGACCGGCCCTATCAGCCTCGTTTATGACGTCATTGTCGTCCACTCCCATAAGCCACCAGCTTCCGCTTAGACGCTACTTCCGCTTAGACGCTAGCACTCGGGTGTTATTTCATGGTGCTCTTGCCACGAAAAAGCGGCTCAGTTTGCATCGATGAGCACTTGCTTACGAAAATAAACTATACTGCCCTCTTTTACATTTCTCGCATTATTTCTATAGACTCTGCATCCTGCGCAAGTTCCACAGTACATTACCTAGCTCTCGATATTAGAGTCGAATCAGAACGCAACAGCAAGAGAAACGGCGTGGCAGGGTTTTAGGACATGACTGCCCGCGCCGTGCTCGTGCATCGGAAGCGCCGCCGATACTCTTATTTTTATCCTTTCTCAAGAGCCACCAAGGCGCCTGTTGACTGTCTGTCTGTTTGTTTGTTTTTGTTTTCTTTTGCCTTATGGCATTCGGAATCAGAGGTTCAGAGGGTTACAGATGCAATCGGCTGGAAAGGTAAAATGACAGGGGTATACGATATTCGCAATGTTTGTTAATACATGACAAAAGTTCGGTCATTACCAATGAAAATGTCAGTCTGGGGACCTTTCTATTCTTTAGACGTGCGTTGTAAAGATTACCATCAAAACTTGCTGTCTTTATGCAGTATACGGTCAGCAGTATACGTCCAAAACATAAAACGAGACAAATTAGTTGGCACTGTTTCTACGGGAACTGGTTTCTACAGAATTGATCAAATTATACCGAGGCAGGCCCCATATAGCTAAAAAGTATTCTAAGTTTGTCCCTAGCAGAGTTTCATAAACCTGCAGTTTTAATAACGACGGTTCGCAAGCATCCAGCAGGTACCTTCATATACTCGATCATTTAGATCCATCCAACGTTACATATGTTAGCTGTACAGATAACTATTCATATAAATTTGTGGTAAAGGAAATACGATTCATATAGTGCATGGTAGTTCAATCGACCTATCCTCATCTATCTATCTATCTATCTATCTATCTATCTATCTATCTATCTATCTATCTATCTATCTATCTATCTATCTATCTACCTATCCGCCTAGGTTTCGGTGCTCTCGTGGTGGTTTAGTTGAGCTGGTATGCACCAAAATTTGGATGGTGGGGTTACGAATGTATGACGAACATGAATGAGTGATCAACAGGCGCCGGCAATCTCTCTTTGTGCTATCGTTCTTTGTGCTTCATTTTCACGCAAACGCCGGATGGCATCCACAAATCGCCCAAATCAACGTCCGCACCGTAATGAGCAATATTATATAACACGTAATGCGTGCACATAAATGAGTCGCACAGTAAATAAGCTTTTAACTGATTCAAGGCCTTTTTTATGCTTTTTACTCCCCTGAAATTTCCGAATTTAGAACAATGATTGTTTTATCCCACAGCACTTGCAGAACTCAACATACGAAAGCATCAGAGAGCCTCAACATAAATGCTTACGTTGCTCTAATGCCACCGCAGTACTTTATGCATGGCTCGGAAAATGGAAGTGAGCGAAATTTCTGCTCTTCTTCGAAAGTCACCAACCCGCCTAGCACCAACCGAGTGCTTTTTTTTCAGCACAGAGTTCAAACAATCGCGAGATATCTCTTTCTCACAAAGAGCCGACATATAAACGTAGTTATCGACGCGATAAGAAAGAAAAGAAGTCTTTTTGTTTCTTTTTAGTAGAGACGGCAGGCAGCGAAAGAAAAATGTCGCGTTCGCTTAGGCTCTCATTCTACCCCGTCTTGAGCGGACACCGTACATAAAGTCTGTTTCACTAGTTCCGTACAACACAGCCAAGGCCACGAGGCTGTCGAGCGCAGAATTCTTCTGAGGCAGACGAAATTTCATTGTTAGGACACTCACCTGCGAGCGACTCCTGCCAATAGAGGCCTCACTGCGTATTCCTCCTCCTCTTTCTAAGGCTGCTCCTGCCACTACAGTGTGCACAAATGGCAGACGCCATGGCGCGGAACGATACGTTTACCATGTGCCTGTCCTCCTGATTGAGATAAAAAGCCTGAGGCTACCGCAGTTCTGCACGGAACTACTGAAGCATGCTATGGAATGTTCAAGCATCAAGTAGCAGCATAGCAGTACTAGCCTGAACAGACAGACAGCCGCCTCAGAGACGACACAATACACACCCGCCTACAGACAAGTTGATTACAGCCAAAGTGGAAGAACGACATAGAATGGGAATGACGAGCGCAAGAACAACCTTGCCAGGGATTTGAGCTACCCTAGAGTTTTACAGCGTAAGATATGAGATCACAACAAGGGCCGTTTTTGGCGCCGTAGTTGTCCGCCGCCGCCGGTGTCCGTAACCACTATCGCGCCAATTTTAGAAAAAATAGCCAGCACCGAGGAGGTTTCAAACCACGCCCTCTTCGTTGATTAGAACTTGCACCCTCTGCGTGGCAGTCGAGCATTCTACCACTGAGCCACGCTTCTGCTTGAAAAATCTTCGCTAAAAGACCTATACAGGTATAACATCGGCCGAGGAATCGCATTAACAAATGTAATGTTACGTGGCAGAATAATACTACGCCACTGCACGTCGGGGAAAGTGGATTGCATAACAAGACAGCAACCTGACTTGGCTCTTCGATATATATGATGGTGCCTCCTCGTAAGGTGCGGACTGCTGCTGAAGAAGCGATTCGCCGAGCTACGCGCGCGGCTGCAGCAAGGCAACGTCGGGAACAACAGACAGCTGTGCAGAGAGAAGCCCTAACCGCAGCTCGCCGTCGACGCCGAGAGGAGAGTTCGGTTCGTGATTGAAGAACTACGCCTAGAGACTCTCTAAGATGTGCAGTTATACAGGATTGCACGTTACAATACCGTCGTAATTACTGCGTAGTGGGTACTTTCCCACTTGGCGAAGTGACAAGAGTTATGGCGCAGGGGATACCTATCATCTCTACTTGCACTAGTTTCCTCAAGCGTTTAAAATAGCATCTAAGAAGGTCGCTTCTCCAGCTTACGCTGTCCCTCTCCTGCGGTTCCGTGCAGGCCTGGCTCTTTTTTATTATTTTGGCATTCACGCTTCAGGGTGTTGCACAGAAGAGGGCACAACTTTCGCTGCTTAATGAGCAGAGAGAAAGTCATCGGCATACCGTGCCCACAAGCAGCAGCTTTATTAAGACTGGAGGAACATTTCCGGATGCATGGTACGTTCCCTGGCCTATGAGTTTTCCCGTGAACATCAGCCGTTGAGCGAGTTGCTAAGCGAGTTTATAAGCTGGGCGAGTTGCTAAAAATTCATTATGTAAGGAAAAGGCGTGCAAAACACGGATGCAAGAGAGCCGTTATCCACTCCTCTTCTCTTGTGTCTGTGTTTTGCATGCCTTTTCCTTACATAATGAAAGGTGTAATTTTTGAAAATGGGATTCTAAAAGGGAAACACTGCAGACAAAAGACAGCTTATCTGATTATCAAAGAGAGTTGCCATTTGATTTGGGCACCACTTCCGAAAGCCACTCGCACAGCAGCGCTATTAAGTCGATAATTATCCTGGCTTGTGCAGAATCATAGGGAAACACCTGCATTTGAGCACGCGGGTCGGTCGCCCCAGGAAACGTGTCCATTACAGGAAGTCATTTGAACATCTACAAAACTGAAATCCAAAGGTCCTGGGAGTTCATTGATGAAAACAGACCAAACTCCACTAACTGTGTATTCTTTCTTTAAGAGCGCTAAAAATTGACAACATAGCTAAATATTGTTTAATATAGACATCCTCTTGATAATGTTTCTTGGAGGCTTATCAGCCTTAGCCAGGACAAAATTGAGTAGACGCTCAAGCTTCGCCTTTAAAAGTGCACTGTGGTAGCGTTATCTTGTCTAATCCCGTTCGCATTGCCTTCTCATTCGTTTGTCATGCTCTTGAGTCACTAACTGTGTAGGTGTCATGAAACGCATTACTCTATTATCGCACACTTTTCCTCCGTCTTCTGTGGCCTCCCTCGCGGTCGGGTACAAGTTGGCATCCATTCCCCATGAGTACTCGCCGATGAGGAACGCTCCGCAGAGCGCCCGGCGCCGGAACACGGACACCGAATCCATCATATGAGTGTGGAAAGCGAGCGAGCGCTGCGCTGACGTCAAAGCGCCTTCTGCCGAAATCGCGAGCAGTGGAAGGTATGTACGCGTATGTACATGTCACACGCATAAGCATAGCGTTGGGGTCTTCTCTGTAAAGTGTTGGAATTGTTTGAGTTTCGTCGTAAGATAATTAAGCTTTTTCGTACCACTGTAAGAGCTCCGACGTAATAGAATTAGTCCCAGCTAGTCACCGTGCGTTAGTGAAATCACAGTTTACAATTTTTTTACGGATTTTACTGTGCGAAATTCGGTTTTGTTGATTGCACTTGCGCCATGACCGAGGGCTTGTGCTCCGGATTGTACGGCGGTAGCAGTAGCTCGAAACGATCGTAACCGCCAGTAACCAACGCCGACACTGCATTTTCTGCGGTACGCGCTCCTGAAAACTACCGCGTTTAAAACGTCATAACGGATACGTGCTACGTAAGACCTTCTGCAAGTGCCATCACGCCGCAAATAAAGGCTCATCGCAGTAGAGTTCAAGCCGAGTTCCAATAAAACTGTAATAGAGCCAAAGGTTATTAACAGACAGTGAGGGGAAGTTCTTGACAGACGGAGAGAGGTTTATTTACAGCATGGCAGAGAAGGTTGGCCTGAGCTGTGGTTCGCTCTGGGGAGAGGGAATCGGGAATAGAAAGAGTGATGAATAATGATGCAGATGAGACAATGTGCGTAATATGGTTCATTGTGTAGGGGCGCGACTATAAACTCCAGAGTCGTGCTTTGAGGGCAGTGGCATGAAGGAACACTGCAGTCGGTCCTATCACCACGGGTACGCCGCTGGCTTGAGGCCGAGTACCCAACAGAATATCGTCCTTTACAAACTCGTGCTACTCGTGTAATCAGGCCCTCTTTTTCCTGCTCGTACGCCGTGCATGCGCAATATATGTGCTTGAGTTTCTCTCGCACTTGACAGTGTTCACAGTTGGCACCTATGTCCTTGAAGCCGAAGAGGTGTCTAATCGTCTCGTGAATGCGACGCGAAGAAGGATCCTGCGAATCATACCGGATATATTTCGCTTCATCTTTAGAGGCGTGCCGAATGTTATTTCCGGGTCTCAGTAATCGCTTGTGTGGTCTATCTCGTTTCGCACAGCTTCAAATGTGTAGTTGCGTCCTACATGACGAAGCAGGACGTTCGTCGGTGTTAGTGCTAATGCAACGTGTACTTCCTAAGCATTATCCATTGCTGTTTTAGTTTCAGCGTCTGCCTGTTCGTTTCATATCGCGCCGTAGTGTTAACGTATTCATTGAAAGGTAACGTGGTGGCCGTTCGTTCTACCGATTAAGAAGCTGTACGATTTCAACGGCTCAAATGTAGCAGGTGCTTTGTCTCACGGCTCCAAGAGTGGGTTTGGCTTCGGTCAATATCCATGGTGTTCGAGGAAGCTTCCCAGGGACTAAACGTGTCACTGTGGCGTTGAGGATAGCAACAGGTTGTGCCGCGCTTGATGTGGACTAATTTTCCAGCATCAACCGTCGAGCGATGGTCATCTGTGCGATGACAAAGGCTGGAGTAGAGTCACAAAGAGTAACAGATCCATCTGTGTACACATGAGCAGTGCCCCATACTAAATAATTGTGTGCTAGAGTGAACTCTTCAAGCCTATAATAGATGACATATTACTACGTAATCCGGGGATTTCCAGTCTGCAATCGGCTCGAGAAGGACCGTGCTGTAAGTGTTGTACGAGTACGTGGGCGAGAAAATCTTGGTGACAGTATGTTCTCATGACACCTTATAGTTCTCGAAAAACTGCAGTCTGGGTGGGAGGCCGGTATAGACCGCTTTCATAAACTGTAAAGCTAGCTTCCCTGCAATGCCGGGAAGCTAGCTAATGGCGACACCAATGGCGACACCTGCTTTTATTTAAATGTTGTCAAAATTCAAGTTGCACATGCTACGGCCCGTTTCTTGGGAATGTTTGTATCAGAAAAGCTGCGTGGACATTTTACATGCCTTATCGTAAGCAAATTGCGCTTGCACACACTGTTTACCGGATTGCCAATGCCGCCATTAGTAGGCCAAGCTGCACTGCAAGGAAGCCAGATTTACAGTTTATGAAATGGGTCTATAGCTTATAGGTGGTGTTGCCTATGTCGGGTCAGCACGGTTCTGTGCACTGGAATGGGTTGGAAAAGCATGTATAGTCAGTGATTAGATAAACCCCAGCTTTGGCAACAGTTCCATTCGTTGAAATGTAGCTTAGTAAGCCCAAGCACGTGCGCAATCGTGGCGCTTCAAGGCTTTTTAGTATGCGCACACTGCTAGGTTTCATGTTAGGGAGCGTTGGCATGCTGTATGCTACATAATAAACTAACGGTGCTAGATACAAGTGCACAAGTGCACATCGCTATAAGGAACGGCGACCACGTCAATTTTCAATGGATACCATCGCACTGTCGCATTATGGGCAACGAACCGGCATACCCTGAAGCTAAAACATCTATAGGAAAAATGTAGCTGACCTCTGTCAAAGGGATCGATATAGCACGAAAGTGAAATATGTCGTCGCATAAGCACGTGAATGTAAATTTTTATGTCGAGGTGAGCTTGCCCATTGCTATCGGTGTTTAGCTGGTACGGCAGCGTTTGTCGTGGATGAGCCCACGTCCACGCATCGCCTTCATAACATCAAAGACCAACCCCTTGTGGTAACTGAAGTAGTTCACGTAATAACTGGACACAATCCACAGTAAGTGCTGAGTGACAGAGGTATCAGTCATATTTACTTGCGCCACATTGACCCGTCAACGTCGTTGCTGTGCTTGGGCGCCTAACGCAGCAGTGTTCTTGTCATCACGCTCGAAGAGTGGTCGGCGGGCGAACGCTACCCACAACGAAAGGTGACCGATGCTCTACCACTGCGCTATTGGCGCACATAAGCTGTACGAATCAATGTTGGTACGAACGCGGCTGTGCTCTTTCTTACCACGCTTCTTTCTGATACACGCGCGGCTCCAAAGGCGTGTTTCGAGGTGGACTTTGGAACACGCCTGGAATGGTGCTGCCATGCAGGAGAGGCGAAGTAGAGCTGCAGTGATTCACTTAGCCTCTCCTATATGGCGGCACCGTTCCAGGCAATGCGCGCCTGTATGCGCTCGCGCTGAGCCGGACGACAGCGTCGCAGAAAGAAAGAATATAAGGCGCATTCGTACAATGTCGGGCATGTGCGGCGTTGGCGCGGTGGTAGAGCACCGGCAACCTTTTGTTGTCGTGGAGCGGGCTGCTACGAGTTTGATTCCCAGCGCATCAACAGAAGCTTTACTGAGCGTGTTTCTTTGTTGTTCATGTTCGTTACTATGCGTCATATCCGTTACGGTAGTGACGTATAGGGTCGTGGTGGACCCCGCCATAAAACACTTTCGTGTTGAAATGCACCGTCGTAAGCATTGTGTTTTGACGAACGGATGTCAACGTTCTGCTTCGTCAAGTAGTACGCAACTATATGCTTGAGCACTGGACCAAACCAGATAGATGACACAAGCGCTTCCACAAATGGGACCCGGAAATGAGATTCCGCATGCCTCATAAACTGAACCGAAAGCTATCGAGTATGATTCACAGGATTCGTCTTCGCGCTGCCTTCACGAGACGATATAGACTCCTCATTCGCTGCAGCGACACTGGTACCAACTGTGAGCACAGTGAAGTGCCAGAAACACACTAACATACCGATCGGGACTCGGCGGCTTGAAAAAGCTAAAATTATTGTATATTAGCTCCAGAAGCTTTGTCATATGATTACTGTTTCGCGCATCTAAAGTAATTGAAGGTGCAGCAATCGCCAGAGGTGCATTTGCAGCGTGGTGATACCGATCGGTGTTTTTTTTTTCTGCGTGAGTTGGGATCGACGCTTTGAGAGCGTCGATGCGGCGATGTAAAATTTTTCTGTTATTTGCACCGAATCCTCCACACAAGTGAACACTACAGCAGAACTATTACCAGAGTGGTTCATAGACGTGGCAGTGCGCGTATGAGCTAAGTGCGGGGAAAATGCACAAATGTAAACATTCACAGCTGCTAGCGCTTAGTGCGCGCGGACGCCGTATGCCGCGAATTGCTGCACACTGTAGCTCGCAGCGATGAAGCGCGGCCAAGCCGTAAATGTTCCCAGAGTCCTCACACCTAGTGAAATCAACTAATACTGGCCCCAGTGCAGAGCGTGCGCCTGTGAAACCAGCGCCAGCGTCTCTTGGGCTGCTTCCAGTGTGTTCCGCACTCGTGCCAGCGCGCAGCCTCCCAGTGTAGAGCGCTTTCCAGCGAGCCTCTCACTGGTACCAGTGACATTCCAGCTATGCCAGCTTGTCCCAGTACAACGCCAGCGCACACCAGTGCAAGGCAGCGCTGCCAGCGTCCCAGTGTGTACCGCCCAGTGAAATATCATCGTTCCCAGCGCGTTTCCAGTGCTCCCAGTACGGAAAACGTACTGGAAATGCTCTGGGGGCGCTGGCTTTTGCAATAGGGCACTGAGCGACGATCTTGTGCTAGGCCTTTGGCCTGACGCCCTCGGAGCATCCGTGGTCATTGGAGCTACGGTAGCCTTCCTTCGTGCCACTGGACTTGACGGACGACTTTAGAGTGGCCCGCTACATCACGTGGCCCTGTACATATGCACCTTCTTATCTTGCCAGTGTCGGCGCGTCCCACATGTGTGGCATACACATAAACACATAGCGCGTCTTCTCACATGTCGCGCGTCGTGCATACACACAAACATACGTCTTCAGCAAATCAGTGACCAGGCAATGTCGATGAAATGACAATGAATGCAATGCAATGGCAATGACCATGATATTACTAGTAATACTTGGCTGGATACCAGATAATTTCTCATAGTTTATTTCATCGCTTACTCCTTCCCATGATACCGATCATCGCTTACTCTTTCCCATGATCACAGTGCATAGGATCTGCGGGATCTTTTTTTACGCTCCCACTCTTTAAAACACCGCCAACCCGGCCTTTCATACAACGCCACGAGGTGGCACGACATGCCCGAAATTCTCGTTCTACCCTTATGCAGTTGCAGAAACGCACCTCCGCCCTCTGGAGCACACCCCCCGTTACATCCTGCGTGGCACTGCGCGGGCAAGAATCGCACTGGAGATAACTGTAAAGGGGGCGGCATTGGGCCACTCAGACATTGGGATATGCACTTGTAAAGTATAGATGATGAATGTGCGGACCATTTGTGGGCTATGGGGGATGTCCAAGGAAGGCCTAACGATGTTTATATGGTTTATATGTCAGTCGGCAGCAAGTAAACGCCGCCAATGTGCAGTTAGTGGAGGGCATATACAGGGATGAAGAAAAGTTGGCGAACAATAGGGAGAGATATTAATTGTGGGTGACTTCAATGGGCACATAAATAAACTTGACAGGTTCACAGACCACACTGGACAACTCCTGCTAGAAATGGTCGATAAAATAGAACTCCTAGTAGCGAACGTGGAACCACAGTGTCGTGGCCTGGTAATCTGGTGTGCTCATGGAAGCTCGAGATGTATTGACCACGCGCTCATGTCAGCGAGCTTCAACCAACTTTTCAGGTAGATGTAGATTGACGAGAAGGGCCTGTGCAGCCAAGGCAGCGACCACAATCGTCTGCTACTCGATTTCGGCTGATCAGATGCTTCAGTGCCCCACAAGCGTTGTGCAAACAGGGCAAGTACTTAACCAGGCCATTCCGGTTGTCGTGGAGGAATTTGAGAAGTGTACGTTGAGAAGTCAAGCTTGCACCTACGAAGACTGTGGCAGCCTTGTCCATGGTTATCCAAAATATGGCTTGCGGGAAGCGCCATACACGTGCTGTCCGATCACCTTGGTGGGATGTCGAAGTGAAAGCTGCATGGCAAGCCCGCCGTGAGGCAAACCGTCATCATAGACTCCTTGCCAAGAACAGAGACAAAGAGGCATTTTGGCACCTTGGTCGGAGTACCCTGACCTAAAACACAAACATCGAACATTGGTACAACAAACAAACGCCAAATATAATGTTCGCCTGCTGTGCTGTCTAAAAGAAGAGGGCAAGTCGGCGTCGCGGAAATTCTGGCGATATGTTCAGTCTGTGTTGGACCGATACAAGGACCGTTCAGCTCGGCAATGCCGTCAAAGGGGAATCAATTACGGAGTTAAAAACGCACCTCACCTCCCATCTTCTCCGTATGCATGGAAAGCCGGAGGAAGGAGAGGGTGCGTTTGGGGGAGAGAGCTCATGTGCATGAGCTCGAGCCTGCGCCAAGAAAGGCGCCTAATAAGGGTTTGAAATTGCGATGGGGGATCAGCAGAGGTGAAATAGATTGGTATTGAGGCATATTAGTGCCCACACAGCACCTGGCCTCGACGGACTGCCAGCCAGTCTGTTTAAAGGCTTCGGGAAGGCAGGCAAAGAAGAGCTTGCTCGTCCTTTCCCCAAAATAATTGAAGCGGCACCAGTCCCGAGCGATCGGTGCCTTGGTCGTTTGGTTTTTATACCAGAGAAAGGAGGTCAAGCTCAACTCATTTAAGAATAGCGCCCACTAAGGGTCGCCAGTGTTGTGTAGGTTCTTCGCAGGAATTTTAAAGCAGTGCATTAACGTGGGGCAGAAGCAAATCAGTTGCTTACTGGGATGCAGAATGCCTTCGGGCCAGGTAGAATACTGGTAGACAATTCGTTTGGACTCGACGGGTGTGTGTCGATTGCCAAGTCCGAACAGCGGTACCTACTGTCTTGTTTTAGGTGTAGAAAAGGCTATGACAGTGCTCAGCACGGTGCACTTTTGGGCAGCCTGTCTACAACTGGACTTCCCGCGCCTCTGCTCTCTATGAGCAGCCCCTGTGTGCTAACAACACTGCCGTTGACCACTGTAGCGAAGAAGCGATAGCCGTAACGGCGGCCGACGTAGGCCGTGCCGTCGTCGCTACTTTATTTAGCTGCAGCGAACAAGGTCCACGGCTGAACGGAGCGGCGGGCTGCAGCGTCGAGTCCGGCCGTGAGCGTGAGCTCGTCCTCTTCGTTTTTCTTCGTGGCTCGCTACCTCGAGCCACGCGAGAGACGCGGCGCGGCCCGCGATGGTGGCAAGCGATGGCAATGAAGCTGGCCGCTATAGGGCTCCCCCCCTTTTAGGAGAAGCGGTGCGATTGGGGTGCGCTCGATGCACGGGCGCCCAAGAAACGGCCTTCGGCTTGGCGTGGTCGTGTAAATATGTTAGCGACGTTTCCATATAGGCGGGTTTGGCTCGGTCTATGGTCACAACCTCTTGACGTCCGTTGAGGTCGATGGTGACGGTTTTGTCTGTTCGACTAAGCACCTTGAAAGGACCGTCATAGGGGGGCGTAAGGGATGGTCGGATCCCTTCACGCCGAATGAAGACGTGGGTGGCTGTAGTCAAGTCCTTGCTGACAAACACGCCGGTCGACGATGCATCCCGGCTAGGGCAAGGGCGCAGACGTGAAAATAGGAAGCGAAGCTGCTGAACGTAACTGTCGGGATCAGGCGTGGAAACAGTAGCTGGCGCGAAAAATTCACCCGGCATACGCAACGTTGCCACCATCGCGGCCCGCGATGGTGGCAAGCGATGGCAATGAAGCTGGCCGCTATACCACTTTGGGAGTGTACGATCCTCACGCGTCAAAAGTTACGTGGGGATTACGATCGGGTTGCCCGCTCTCCCGAGAGATATTTTATACGTGGCCAACCTGGAGCCCAAACTTCTCAGCTGTGGTCTAGGCTTTGAACTGAAGTACAGTGCAGTGGGAATGGATGAGAGTCGCAGACTCCCAGGGCTCGCCTTTCCTGATAACTATGTGGTTACGGCGGAGTCCCCCCAAGAACCCAGGGTCTTGCTGACACCTGTCAGGTGGACATGACTCGCCTTGGGCTACGACGTTTTAACAGGCGAGGTATGGCCTAGTCAAGAGGTTTAAAGGGATCCTCAAAGGGTTTGGTGATTTCGCACAAATGCGTTGCACCGATAGCCCGAGTCCTTCTGATAATTAGCGTAACAATATGAGCCCACTGCGGTAAGCGTGTAATTTAGCTAGAAAACTTTAAATACGCACATCGCGAGAGATCGACGCTACTCGAAGATTTTTCAACCGCCCCTTCCCACGAAGCGGAATCCACATGACGTCACGAGCAATGAAGGGCAGCCAACGGTATCGACGCGGCATCTGGCAGCGCACAGACGAGTCGCCGGCGCACTATTACAGAGGCTAGCTCTGCCGAGGGTGGCGACCTCAATAAAGACATCGCGGCGCTATGTCGCTACGGAGGGCTCGGCACAGCGGCTGACGTGGGAGGCGCAGTCGCCGCTAGCGCGCACTCCGCAGCAGATAGAGTTGAGGAGGAACAGCAGTGGTAAGGAGGAAGGCGACAGAAATAAGCCCGTAGCTACCTTAGCTCAGGGTGCTTCGCTTTGCTTATGGTGTGAATGATTTCACAATTGTGTTGCGAAATAATGAAAAAATGTCAAAAAAACGTTTCAGGGACCCTTTAAGCCCTCCTTTTGCCTTATCTCTTGGGCAAGCCTTGTACCTGTTTTTACCCGAATAAATACTTCCTCACTTCCTCAAATGTGCAGTAGTTCGTTTGCCGGGCCCATTCATGGACGATGTTGTAATGGGACTCGGTGACGGTTTCCTGAAGATTGCTTCAACAAACAGGTACCTGGGAGTGCAGCTTGCCCATGGGCTGGAGCTAACTGGTCAGCATGAGGACATCCTCCGCCACAGGGCACTTAGGGCTCGGAGCATCCTCCGTCGACGATGTCTCTGGGAATGCAACCGTTTAGTGATGTTCGGGACCTGTGGAAAGTTGTCAATATGCCGCCGCTAACATTCTCCAATGCAGTGCTCTGCCTCTCGGCACCCACGCGGTAATGGCTTGAGTGGCGACAGCGAGAGGTCGGCCGGATAGCCCTCGGTTGCCACGCTGCGGTAGCCAACGAGGCTACACAGAGTGACCTAGGGCTGGTTCAGCTTTGAGGCTCTGGAGGTAGTCAGCAAAATTGCTTACCGTGGCCAACCGGAGAATGGTGAGCCGGTGGGTTTTTGATTACTTGGCAGTCATGTGAATGAGTACTCAGTCTGTGAGGCGCGTATACCGCATTAAAGTAAATTCGGCCTCTCTCACTCCCCGATAATCGCAAACTCTCCGGCTGATTGGGCAAAAGAGATGCGTGAACGGGTGCTGAATGAAGAGGCACAGTGGATGCGTGATATGACGGAGAAATCTATGCTGGCTGTCTACTGGTGCTACAAGCAAAGTATCGACATAATGCACCTTTATGACAACACCCTGTGGAGCAGGCGAGAGCCGGTGCACTCCGTCCTTTTTCGAGCCCCATGATGTGAGTGGTGTGCGGTGTCAAATATGTGGTGGTGAGGATAAAACTATTGAGCCTGTGGTACTGCGGTGCAAAGACATTGTCCCAGCTGTTGCGCAGAATATTTCTCAAGAAACTGCTCTAGGTTTCGATCGAGCTGATGTAGACCCCAGTGTGTGTGGATAAAGCTGCAGTCGCAAAAACGAAGGAACGCCTCGAACAGTGGCGAGCGGCGACCGTTGCTCCAGGGAGTAGTCTCCTTCTTTCGTTCTCTTTTCATGTCCTTTTCTTCCTTTTTCCTTTCCCGTATTCCTATCTCCTATATTATTATGTTCACCTGGTAGGCATTGGAACATTTGTTGGCCATGGTGCGGTTGCCACCCTCACCCGATACAGAGTGTTGGCCGCATCATCATCATCATATTATGTACAGGAGACCATCTGTAACTTAGCCCATAGCAGGTTCACTGTAAATATCTGAACACATCTCACTGTTTGCATACTACGAGCACCTGACAGAAAGAGCGCTTTCCACGTCCTTTCTTAGTCTTGCCCGCGATGCTTTGACGCGCCAATGCGTGCATAAATTAGGCATGTAATGAAGATATGCTACAAACTGCGTAGGAGAGGGATCAAGGGGATGGATGGATGGATGGATGGATGGATGGATGGATGGATGGATGGATGGATGGATGGATGGATGGATGGATGGATGGATAAACGGACGGACGGACGGACGTCCGTCCGTTCCGTTCATTTGTCCATCCACATCGGGACAAAGGACTAGCCTCTCTGCCCCGTCGCGGGCCAGTTGGACAGCCCGTAACTGTCCGCGGAGATAGGGGCTCCGTAGATGCACATCCTAGCGTGAAGATGACTGCGTTCATCGCCGCGTAATGCGGGACACCTCCAGAGGATGTGTTCTAATTTTCCTATTGCATAGTGCACATGCATTTCTCTGACATTCGGGTAAAGCCTATGAAGAAGTGGGCGGTTCGGTATGCCCCTGTCTGTAGAAGCGATGCCTGAGGTCTATTGCACTTGCAGAATAGGAGGGGGGAGACAGATACTCCGGGCCAAGTAAATGGGGATGCTGATAGAATATAGCTGGTTGCGCAAGAAAGGTACTTCAAGAGCGAGGTGGGAAAGGCAAAGCTGAAGAAAGAAATCGCCGCCCAAGCACTCCATACAAGTGGTCAACCATCTGACGCTGAAACGCTCAGCCTCCCTCTTCGAAGAGTCAGCCCGTTGTTGACACTTCCGTTCCACGTTGTGAGTGTGCTCAGTGGCATGACTAGACACAGCCACCCGTCATTTCTGCACACAATCCGCGTGGCGCGTGCAATCCTCTTTGTTCGCGTGTGCCCGGTGTAGACGAGGTCTTTGTTCCATAGTTTCCGATGCGGTTCGCGGCTGCGCTCGTCGTGAACTGCCCACTCCTCTGATTCTTCGTGACGTATTTCATATTCGGAGAGAAACTGCTGCTGCTCGTGCCTGGCCGAGTTCGGCGAAGCAACGACGTCAGCAATTGCGAAGCCCATCACACGCCTCTTTTCCCTTTTTTTTGCATTCGCTCTGCATTTGCATGCGCGCTCACTCCAAAAGTTTCTGCGCACTCACAGACTGCTAGCCATATAGAGTTTCGCTGTAGAGCTGAAACTCTTTTCAGTGGTGATTAGGTGTCACCCGTGGTGCGGTTGTGAACTCAAGGAACGCGATGTGGAGCTTTTCAACTCACTGAGGCTGCGGTTGGCATGCAGGGTGCATGACTCGTCAGCTAATATGGTAATCATTTTCCCGAAGAACGTACACTGCACATCACGCATACGTAGTTTCGACTAGCGCTCCTTACTGATGTCTTGAAGCGCCTGAAGATAAACGCATACAGTGAACTTTTTCCACTTTGATATTCAGTAGCTTACACTGCACTAGTCACAAACAGCGTCATGTGCCCTTCATATTTTCAAACATGATGGTACAAGCAAGGTCCCTGAACTCTGGAGACAGATTTAATTCTTGCGCCTTCATACTCACGATTGGATAAAAAGTTGTAGATAACCAAAAACCAGAAGAAATAGTAAAAGAATTGTATCTACACTGTAAACCAGTTTACCCCCTTAAAGGTGTTTTACAGCGTCTATAACTAACACCCTTCCACCCTAGCGAAAAGGCATTTTGACGCACCGAAACACCTTTTTAATGGGGGGTTTCGAATTGTCAAAACACCCTTCATACCGAAGGGTGTTGATGCAGTAGAACACCCCTACCCAAGGGTGCAAGGGAAGCTATCACACCCTTTGCCTAGCAGCCATGCATTCCTGCACTATTCTTTATATATAGTATCTATATATTCAGTTCTTTAAAAGCGGCACCAAGGAGACCTCTATGTGGCCTTCTTACTGGGGCAATAATCAATCGGTATTACAGCACACAGCAGCAAGTATTCACATGCATCACGTACTGCTGCTCGCCCCGCCACGGTGGTCTGGTGGTTATGGCACTCGGCTGCAGATCCGAAGGTCGCGGGATCGAATCCCGGCCGCGGCGGCTGCATTTCGATGGAGGCGAAATGTTGAGGCCCGTGTGCTGTGCGATGTCAGCGCACGTTAAAGAACCCCAGGTGGTCGAAATTTCCGGAGCCCTCCACTACGGCGTCTCTCATAATCAGAACTGGTTTTGGGACGTTAAACCCCACAAATCAATCATCAACGTACTGCTGCTCATACCAGACATATTGACCAGGGATGTGGTTTTATTTGTTTATTAGCATCAGTTCCATTTGCAACACACATGATGGTGGAACAAACATTTCACATACTTGTGCATCACAGTATGTAGCTGCACTCTGGGTGGACTAAACCATTGTGGACGCACCTTGGCTTTCAAATATATACTAAATTAACAGCACAGGTTCAGTGCTAGTGATGTGCAGATGGCCTCAATATTGAGTATGTGGCCATAACAGTCGACATTCCTTCAGTAGCATCGATGATTCCTGGAATCTGCATTTCTTGCATTGACAGAAACAAGGCCTCTGCATCTTCATGGATTCACTTATGTAGATAATGCACAGAGCATGTGGTCCTTTCACCTGCTCCTAGAAAAAAAAAACAGGCATTATTGGCAGATGTGAAATTATAAATGGGCACATACATGACATTACAGTCGTAAATGGGGCTGACCACTTGTTACAGGGAAAAACAAGAAACCACTGGACGAGTGCTTACCACCAAATTTCTTTAACAAAAAATGAATTCATACAAACCTTCTCTAAGCCAAATGGCCTTGACCTTGTGTCCAATGTAAAACTGCACATTCGCCAAGCACGTAATGCCTTCCACTTTGCTCTCGTTAAGACTGTAATACCGGTGCCATGCGGTCACTTTTTATCTTGATCGGCCGGAAGACCGGGCCGGATCAGGATTGAATTGCTTGGTCATCATTGATTCCTTCATGCAAGATTCGGAAGCGAGCCAATTGAGGTTGAGGAATTTAATCCCGGCGTTCTTAAACATCAGTAGTGCCTCCTCTTACTTTGTTACAAGGCGCTAGAGTACACAACGGCAGGTGTTGCACGCCAAGGAAATCATGATAGTTCGTTACAAGGGTCAACAACCTCACTGTCACAACTGCGACGGGTTATTCCAATTTTGAAGGACACAAAAACTTAGTGGTCAACGTATGAGAGAGCTGAGGCATACGTGCAAACTAAACGTATTGACTAGTATGCGATCGGAGTCCAGATTGCAGTCATCGCGTGAAGTCACCTTCCCGAGTGGCAGAGATAGCCTATGTAATCCTTGGTACTACAATTGCACAAGGCTATTACAATTATTTATTGCTAATATTTAGTTACAGAGGGCATGTTTGTATTCAGAGAGCAATACAGGGGGTGTATAAGCTATGCAACAGCTTATAGACCCCTCTCCGCCACTCCTTCAATACTGAGCAAACACACACACACACACACACACACGCACAGGTCATTCCATATCAAGTGAACCAGACTGTTTTTCGACCATCTCCAATCTCACTGAAAAAAATAGCATTATTACGTCTGCACATGCTAATTATTCAACAGTCATTCCATGGGAAAAAATTTCTCGCCGCGTTAGGGCGCTTCGAACTTCGTGCTAAAGAGTGAAATAAATTTATACAAAATTATTTATTTGAGACATTGCTACGGAACAATTTCTTTCTTATTCTTAAAGGGCAACTCCGGCGGTTTTTCCACCATATTCTGATATCAATGTTTTCCAATGGTACTGATAGTCCTGTAGCAGCCATGGTGGTTCATTTTGGTCAGAGTCTCACCAATAATTTTAGATGACCGACTGAAAGGTGTGTTCAAACCGAAACCGAAACGCGTAGACCCTTCGTGAAGCGTATGCGATGACGTCACAGCCTCCCCGCGATCAGAAATATGGAGCTGGTGCCAGAAAAATGACAGTGGCGAGGTCATCTCACAATGTATTGGGTTGTGCCAGCTTTTCTGACCTTAACGGCGACGATTTGAGCGCTGAATTATGGCCGTTTTGCTCTTGATAGCCAGCTAGCTCAGGTAGGAAGCATTGAAGGTGATGACGTAACATACACAGGGTGGCCCGCGTGTGAATCCGCTAAAAATTTTTAAAATTCGTTTCCAGGATAACTGATTGACTTACAACCGCCTGGATTGGCATATATTATTACAGGGCCGAGGAGAATATGCATTGAAAATTTCATTGAGATCAGTGCACACTGAAAAATCGCCGGAGTTGCCCTTTAAGGTGTCGTTCTTTCATTACTGCTATTGTCTGGTCATCCTTTTCTTAATTTACACTATTTTTTGGTCATGACGAAAAATCACTTGATGTAGCATATTTTGCAATTTTTTAATGAAAATGCCAACTTAATTATGAAAAATGCAATTGTATTTCCCAATTTCTAGCTTCGAGCACTATGCGATAAAGATACTGTGATATAACCCAGAAACCTTGTGGTTAGGGAGGGACAAATTAGACAAATATCGCATACTGACCCATAATGAGCCATCAATTTCTCAATGTTGCCCCGCCACGGTGGTCTAGTGGCTAAGGTACTCGGCTGCTGATCTGAGGGTCGCGGGATCGAATCCCGGCCGCGGCGGCTTCATTTCGATGGAGGGGAAATGTTGAGTCCCGTGTGCTGTGCGATGTCAGTGCACGTTAAAGAACCCCAGATGGTCGAAATTTCCGGAGCCCTCTACTACGGCGTCTCTCATAATCAGAACTGGTTTTGGGACGTAAAACCCCACAAAACAACAATTTCTCAATGTTGCGGTTCAAGTGAAAATGTAGCTTATAACTGATTAAGTAGTACTCTCTGTGGGTACTTCACGAAAGAGTTTCTAAAAGAGTAATTTTTTTTTAATCGCGAAAAAAATTTTGGTATTCCAAATCCAGAAGAATAAAGCGTCAAGCGGGCGCCACTTTCTCTCTGTGGAGGCCTCAGCTTTCTCAGCCACATCGGATACCAGATGAAGTGTTGCATCGTTTTAGTGCTATTGGTGTTTTAGCGCGATGTTTTATCAAACCAGATTACACAAATCTGACGAAGAGGCGTACGACTTGGAGTAATCACAGTAAGGTACCATGGGTGACTGCGAAAAGACACCTGCACTGATGTGTTGTGCGGTGAAGTTGAAACAAAGAGAAGCCTTGTGCAACCATGCGATTGTTAACTTCAAAATTTTCTTTCTCACTTAAAACAAATATTACTCCTTTAAAACCTTTTCGGTGAAGTACCCGTAGGGAGTTCTACTTTATGAGTTATACGCCACATTTTTTACTTGGACCGCTACCTTGCGAAATTCATACCTCAATATCGGTCAAAATGAGTTTTACCAAACTTTTCCCTCTCTAGCCACAAGGTTTCCGCGTTACATCACAGTATTTTATCGCTTAGTACTAGAAGCTGTAAAGTGGGAAATGTAATTACATTTCTTATTATTAAGCTGGCATTTTCATTCAAAATTGTAAAATATGCTACATTGAGTGATTTTCCGGCATGGCCAAAAATAGTGTAAATTAAGAAAAGGATGAGAAGGCTATAGCAGTAATGAAAGAACGACATCTTAAGAATAAGAAAAAAATTTTTCCGCAGCAATGTATCAAAGAAATAATTTTGTATAAATTTATTTGCACGAATGGTTTCACTTATAACGAGAAGTTCGAAGCGCCTTCATGGGGCAAGAAAATTTTTTTCCCAAGAAATGACTGTCGAATATACTTACCATGTGCAGATGTAACAATATGATTTTTTTAGTGAGATTAGAGATCGTCAAAAAGAGTTTGTCTTATTTGAATATATATATATATATATATATATATATATATATATATATATATATATATATATATATATATAACCGCATCGTGCATCATATAAGAGAGGCAGGAATTTGCGCCCACCTCTTCCACCATTTTCTCTAAGAAACTAATTGTCCATTTACATCCAGCATCAATGAGGGTGTGCATAACAAAAATAATCCATGCAGTGAACTGTTCCAATGCCTTGCCAACATTTGTATCTAAGGAGGAAAAGAGATTCTGTAATCAAAAGCAACATACCTCATCGAATATATGTTGGGGTGCACGTTGACCTGTAGCTATTGGCTGCGACTTTGGCAATTCCGTCAGGTACAACGTCAATGTCCCAAAGGTCGACGGACTCATCAAAGCATTTGTCCAGCACCTGGGCACAACTGCAGCAGAATCAATATTCCTACAGAAACAGTTTAAATTTATGTACAGAATGACAGATATGGGACGACCTAATTTATTTAAATAGATTCTACCAATGAAGAGTACAGGGAGCAGCATGAAATTGGCGATCAAAGCACTGGTGACTAACGGGAGGCATGAAAAAAGAAACAAACACTCAAGGTGCGATATCTTACCTGGGGAGACTCACCTACAGCACTTTCCCAATGATTGGCTGGATGTTTAGTATCAGTAAATCCCTTGTTGCATCACTGCAAAGTAGATTTATATTGATAAGTGCGCGCTCAAACATCAGTGTCCTACTGAAAACTAGCGTTACGTGCACACTCTTCGGTACGCAGCTACAATCACATTTGTCATCGACTTGACGTCGCTGACGCAAATCAGCCCAGCGTAGTCATCACGCGAGCTAGCCCATGACTACGACGAACAGGCACAACGGACGACAAACGTTTACGCGACACGTGTTGCGTGGCAGATGTGAATATTCTTCTGTGTTGAACTTTATTAATCGAAGCACTGTCTCGGTGGCGAAAGCACGTGCAGGTTGCCACATTTAATTAAAGGCTATTTTCCAGGTGATGCAGGCAATCTCTTCACTATTTGTCACTGGTAAAAGAGCGGACAAGTTCAGTCAAACTGCACACGTGCTAAATAACGCGACGCAAGTGGCTGTTCGCGATAAATACAGCAACAGATAGCAAATGACTCGACGTACAACAAAAGTCTCGCGCCTGTAATGAATCCTACTACTATAAATCAATTTAGCAGTGTTATTGCTTACCTGAGAACTGTGACGTCCAAAGTCAACGACGGGACCGAAAACATCGCACTCACGGGCAGAGGTCTCAGGGTCAGATTTCTTCATGGGCTACCCGTTCCGCAAGCACTTAACAGTCGCCGCCAACATCGTGCAGTCGAGTGTCTCATCGCTCATTTCAAGCAATTGTAGAACACCAGATTTGAACGCAAACTAACAAACTCGCTAACATGAACGCCATGTGCGCCAGCCCTGCGAGCATTCTGCGAGCGACAAAGCAAGTTGAAACCTGCTGCGTTGGCGATGGCAATCGTACTGCCGCGGAAGCGAAGCAAACGAAAACAACTTTTTAAAAGCACATGCAAGCATTGCCTCTGAGACTCGTTGCAACATTATTGCGAGAAATTCATTTGTAATGGCAATTATTGAAAAAATGGTTGGTGATAATTATTTTCTACACTTAATTTTAATTAGTGACAACTGCTTTATTATTAAAAAGAAAATAAATGTAAAATAGCCGGTAAATGTTCCGGATCTCGAAATTCCCTACATTAAAAAATGGCGCTGATGACGCTGCACTCGGCTTTTTTTTTCTTTTTTTTTTCGCGTGCAAAGCTGTTGCAGAGAGTCGTAGACTTTCTATTATTCCGTGTAGAAAAAGTGTAGCTCTGCCCACCTACAGGATGGTGTTTTTATAACAGGTGTACAGCATGATGACTAAGCTGTGTACACCATTTCTGTTACTTTATTCCAGAGATTTTACAAGGTATTGAATAGGTAATTGACAAAAAAAAAGAAATGTGTCAAACCTCGTGCTCCATTGCATAACAAGCCCATAACAATGAATGCAAATATGTGTGTGGCGGCTGAAGTGTATGCATGTACATTCTGCTGTAAAGAGTTGGGGATGAATTGGAGCAAGTACTTTTACTTTCGAAAGTGCTGTTTCTTAATAAAATATCCCGGCCAATGTGTTTTACGTATGACCGCTCTTTTTATCTAAGCCCAAATCAGAAGTTTCAAATATATCATGAATTTCATTATTACGTGTTCTGTAATTAAATATTACATGTACTGCTCCACAATAAAGACAAGAGAATCGCATTCACAGGAACGGTAAAACTTCCTGTGCACTTTTTTCGTCTATGTTTCCTTTTTTTTTTTAAGTGACGGTGGCATGTAGCAATGAAGGAAATGCAATGCATACAACCGAACGGACGTCATACTTGATGGGCCAGAGAGAGAGAGAGAGGGAAAAGAGGAGAAAGGCAGGGAGGTTAACCAGATATTAGATTCCGGTTTGCTACCCTGCACTGGGGAGAAGGGGAGGGGGTTAAGATGACAGCCGAAAAAGGGTACAAGATTCAAGACAAGCACAACAAAAAACACGCGCACACACATACACACACACAAAGAACGTTCCACTTATAGACGTTCACGAAGGCCCGTAGATGTCAAGAAGCGCAGTAGCGCTTGCATGGCCTTCTTCTGCGACGTGATGTCTAGTCGATGGCGTAGGATGCCTTCTTCCGACAGTGGTTGGTCGTCCAGCTTGTTGAGTGCAAGGCGAAGGGGTTGCCTCTCTACGCTGTATCGTGGGCAGTCACATAAAATGTGCTCAGTGGTCTCTTCGTGACCGCAGTGGTCACAGGCTGCGGTGTCGGCCAGGATTAACTTGACATCTGGCGTCTGATCTGAACGGAAATCGCTTGAAATGCATAATGCCAGTTGTGCGTTGTTGCCCTCGCCTCTAAATCTTGTAACAGCGCAGGGGACGGATACACGCCACGAACGGAAATGAGATCTAGCACTGAATCTTGCGTCCAGTATGCTTATAACAGATTCTCGTGCTCTCTTTCATGTTCCTGAATCCGAAACCGATCCGAACAGTTCTTTCGAGGAGACACTTGGACAGCGTTTTACAGCTCGCGATGTGCAATCCAAGTACTTGTTCTAAGTGACGGGCTCTGCGGGCTTTCGAGCAAACTCGTGGGTGTTTTGGCAACTCGTAGCACCTTTGGCTCCAAAAGGGTGTTTTATGAACAACATTAACCCTTACCCCTACCAAAAGGCTATTTCGGTAATCAAAACACAATTACACCCCAATTTTCTCTACTTTCGGTTTGTCAAAAGGGTGTTTTGGTTGCTCCAAACCGCTTTAAGGGTGCAAAGTGGTTTACAGTGTAGACAGTTTAAGGCCGTAACAAGAGTAGTTAGAACGTCGTCTGGCATAGAGGACAGTTATGATTGCCTCCTTCCCTTCACAACGGGCGTTTCGCTGCAAACTAGAGATACTTCGTCTAGTTGCTACAGTGCAATGAGCTTTTCAATTTTGATCGGACCCTTTACAGCACTGTGATAGCAGGCTCTTTATGAGAGATTGCTTTCAGACGACTCTCTCAGGCAGAGCCCCCGAGAGTTCGAAAACGAACAAAGCCGTCCTTTACAAAATATAAACAAAACGCAAAGCTTTTAATATAAACTAATAAGAATGAGCAGAATTAAACAACAATAAGCACTTGGGAGAGGAAAAAACATTACAGTATTGAGAAAGTAGCTTTAATAGGCGTGTCCTGGCATTTTAGTGCGTATGGGCCCGGCAATGATGTGCGGAGGTGACGCAGAAAAAGTGCATGGCTCGCAACAAATCGTCGATTAGCTTGAGTGATGGGCGGATGACCGAAGCGCAGCAGACTCGCCAAGATGACGGTGCCGGAATTATGGTCGCGACGGACGACGTGGCCGGCAAGACAACTCAATCAGATTATAGCGGCATCCTGGTTAAGCCGCTCGGCACAAAGCTCGGGCCCGTAGTCCGGCTGCTCCGGTGCTGCCTGAAGGAACAGGCATCTGCAGGCTGTCGGCTGGAATCCGCACACCACTGGAGCTTTGAGAACAGGCACCGACTCGAGTTCCGAGGTCAGGAAGTGGTTCAACGGGAGGTCCCGGTCGGGTGAAGGCCTGGTGGCTCAGGTCTGGAACAAGGCTGCCGCCTTCACCGCCCGGCCCGGTCGATGATGATGATGATGCTCCTGAAGAACTACGGCATTTACCCACCAGGGGGGATTGGCCAAGAGTTATTTGTTGATTACGTTTTGATTTTAAATTATTGGAAGTAACCGATAGAGAGAAAAAAAGGATGTTTTAGAGGGAATTTAATTAGTGGAATTGTGCATGTTAATCATTCAAACCTGACAGATGAGTCACCAAAACATGTACAGAAGAATATCATAAGTATGTTTTGCAATACTGACGAGAAGAGTAGACGCTCTTTACAACTGAGTTTTTTTTTGTAACAGGAATTGTCAAAATGGAATACGATTCGTCATTTGTATGTAATTGCACACAGCATTGAATACATCCCTGTGGCAATATCCCAGAGCTGAGGCACCAAAAGATAGAGCAACTTCAGTTGTTAAATTTAGTTGTTCAGTTGTTAAATTGAGTTGTTAAATTCAGTTGTTAAATTTGATCGATTACCTGCCCACTTCGACTCCTGGAACAGCTGATGATGGTGATGCTCCTTCACATTTGGCATCTACCCACTTGGGGGTATTAGCCAAGACGACTCAGGCGGATTTGTGTTTCATTCACCCCCACGTAGGTAGATACCGACTGTGATCTCCAACCGATCCTTAGTGGCTGTCGTCTATCGACCCCCAAGCGGCTATTTTCAAAATTTATGCGTTTCCTTGAATCCCTCCTCTCCTACGTAGGTGAATATAAGTAAGATGTCACACTAGGAGGAGATTTTAATGTAAATACGTTAGCTGACACCGCTAACAAAAGAACGCTAGAAAAAACAATTTCTTCATTTGGCTCTAATAATGTTATTACCGTGCCTACAAGACTCACCATTACACCTTCTTCGTTACTTGATCTTTTCATAACAAATATACATCCCTCACGACGAAAGGCGGGAGTCATGAGTACAGACATTAGCGATCATAACAGTATATGTTTATGTGTGTATACAAATAGGCTGAGAACAACGCACAAAAAAATGTGCTTTCAAGAAATAACACTACGAACGTTGGAGGCTTTCCAAGAGAAAGTAGAAAGTTTTGATTCGAGCGGTATATTCAAAGAAAGCGATCCCGACTGAGCGTATAGTAAACTTGTGAATCATTTTTGTCTCTATATAATCAGTCATTTCCACACGTGTGTTTACAAACATCGAATAAAATTTGTGAACCATGCATTATGCCAGAATTACTAAGCAAGATTCAGGTTAAGGACAAAATGTTTAAAAAGCTCCTTGAAACTCGCGATATTGAGCTACTCGGAACCTACAAGACATATCGGAATAGTCTAAGGAAAGAAATTAGAAAGGCTCAGGATAATTATTTCTGTGACCTTCTTTCTATGTCTGCGTCAAGATCAGACATAACGTGGAAAAAACTAAACGCCTTATTAAATCGATCGAGGCACTCAAAAATTTTAACACAAATAAGACAGAATGGTTACCTAGTTTAGTGGAATTCGATTAGCAGATTTATTCAATGATTATTTTGTCAATATTGATACCGGAGCAATTATTGACGATGCGCTCATGTCAGCGAGCTCAACCAACTTTTCAGGTAGATGTAGATTGACGAGAAGCGCCTGTGCAGCCAAGGCAGCGACCACAATCGTCTGCTACTCGATTTCGGCTGATCAGATGCTTCAGTGCCCCACAAGCGTTGTGCAAACAGGGCAAGTACTTAACCAGGCCATTCCGGTTGTCGTGGAGGAATTTGAGAAGTGTGCGTGAGAAGTCAAGCTTGCACCTACGAAGACTGTGGCAGCTTGTCCATGGTTATCCAAAATATGGCTTGCGGGAAGCGCCATACACGTGCTGTCCGATCACCTTGGTGGGATGTCGAAGTGAAAGCTGCATGGCAAGCCCGCCGTGAGGCAAACCGTCATCATAGACTCCTTGCAAGAACAGAGACAAAGAGGCATTTTGGCACCTTGGTCGGAGTACCCTGACCTAAAACACAAACATCGAACATTGGTACAACAAACAAACGCCAATATAATGTTCGCCTGCTGTGCTGTCTAAAAGAAGAGGGCAAGTCGGCGTCGCGGAAATTCTGGCGATATGTTCAGTCTGTGTTGGACCGATACAAGGACCGTTCAGCTCGGCAATGCCGTCAAAGGGGAATCAATTACGGAGTTAAAAACGCACCTCACCTCCCATCTTCTCCGTATGCATGGAAAGCCGGAGGAAGGAGAGGGTGCGTTGGGGGAGAGAGCTCATGTGCATGAGCTCGAGCCTGCGCCAGGAAAGGCGCCTAATAAGGGTTTGAAATTGCGATGGGGGATCAGCAGAGGTGATATAGATTGGTATTGAGGCATATTAGTGCCCACACAGCACCTGGCCTCGACGGACTGCCAGCCAGTCTGTTTAAAGGCTTCGGGAAGGCAGGCAAAGAAGAGCTTTCTCGTCCTTTCCCCAAAATAATTGAAGCGGCACCAGTCCCGAGCGATCGGTGCCTTGGTCGTTTGGTTTTTATACCAGAGAAAGGAGGTCAAGCTCAACTCATTTAAGAATAGCGCCCACTAAGGGTCGCCGGTGTTGTGTAGGTTCTTCGCAGGAATTTTAAAGCAGTGCATTAACGTGGGGGCAGAAGCAAATCAGTTGCTTACTGGGATGCAGAATGCTTTCGGGCCAGGTAGAATACTGGTAGACAATTCGTTTGGACTCGACGGGTGTGTGTCGATTGCCAAGTCCGAACAGCGGTACCTACCGTCTTGTTTTAGGTGTAGAAAAGGCTATGACAGTGCTCAGCACGGTGCACTTTTGGGCAGCCTGTCTACAACTGGACTTCCCGCGCCTCTGCTCTCTATGAGCAGCCCCTGTGTGCTAACAACACTGCCGTTGACCACTGTAGCGAAGAAGCGATAGCCGTAACGTAACGGCGGCCGACGTAGGCCGTGCCGTCGTCGCTATATTTAGCTACAGCGAACAAGGTCCACGGCTGAACGGAGCGGCGGGCTGCAGCGTCGAGTCCGGCCGTGAGCGTGAGCTCGTCCTCTTCGTTTCTTCGTGGCTCGCTACCTCGAGCCACGCGAGAGACGCGGCGGGGCCCGCGATGGTGGCAAGCGATGGCAATGAAGCTGGCCGCTATAGGGCTCCCCCCCTTTTAGGAGAAGCGGTGCGATGGGGTGCGCGCGATGCACGGGCGCCCAAGAAACGGCCTTCGGCTTGGCGTGGTCGTGTAAATATGTTAGCGACGTTTCCATATAGGCGGGTTGGCTCGGTCTATGCTCACAACCTCTTGACGTCCGTTGAGGTCGATGGTGACGGTTTTGTCTGTTCGACTAAGCACCTTGAAAGGACCGTCATAGGGGGGCGTAAGGGATGGTCGGATCCCTTCACGCCAGATGAAGACGTGGGTGGCTGTAGTCAAGTCCTTGCTGACAAACACGCCGGTCGACGATGCATCCCGGCTAGGGCAAGGGCGCAGACGTGAAAATAGGAAGCGAAGCTGCTGAACGTAACTGTCGGGATCAGGCGTGGAAACAGTAGCTGGCGCGAAAAATTCACCCGGCATACGCAACGTTGCCACCATCGCGGCCCGCGATGGTGGCAAGCGATGGCAATGAAGCTGGCCGCTATACCACTTTGGGAGTGTACGATTTGCACTACATAAATTAAGCATTGTGAAACGTTTTACAATGTATGCATAACATTAAGCTATACGTTAGAATAACGCTAGAATTAAACATTCATAAATATTGTTACAATGTATACTAACATTGGGCCTAACGTTAAGATAACATTACAACTAACACTCTTGAAACATTCACCGAATGTTCAAGTGTGGTATTACACATTAAATGAAATGTACACTCGACTCTTGCAGTGCCTTCTAGGCACAGCAGTAGTCGAGTATATATTTCACCTGATGTTTTAAAAATGACATAATCCTCCAAACTTGGCTTCACAGCAATACTTTATTAGTGAGCTTGCATAATGCACAAGAGTGAAATGATGTTGTAATGAATTAAAACTAAACAATACAAGCATCATTTTTCATGCATGTGGCCTAAAGCAGTACATCTGTCTTTTGAGGTAACCTTAAACATAAATGGAAAAATACCCAACAGCAAAAATGAATAAGTACACGAAAAACACTTATGTCAAATAGTCAGATGCCACTTCTTTGACACAAACTCTGTATGCACGAATTTTGGCACAAAATTTACTCAACAGAATGGTCTAAGTAAAAGCTGTAGGATGTGAAACAAATATCAATGAACTAAAAGTAGTGAAAGGTGTCGAAAATGACAGTGTATGTGAAATGTTCTTGATGTAGCTAGGTCCACACAAAGTTCAGGCACCATCATGTAGTACTTGACACATTAGAGTACTCAGCAGCACAGTTGTAACAGCAATTTGTGCAAGTTGGTGCAGTGGTTAGCATATGTACAAGGGAGATGTGAGGGGCACTTGGCGCACAGGAGATACGGTGAAACACTTGGACCAATGAGGATGTGGCTAAACATTTGGCTAAAATAGGTGACATAGTTGAGTACTTGGTACATTTGTGAAGCAGCAGAGTGCTTGCTACACTGAAAACAGGGCAAAGCACATGGTATGCAGGATATATTAAAGGCCTTAGGCATAGTCACTTGACACAGGACAATAGAGTAGCACAGGTACCATAATGGTAAATTTCAACATGAATACTTCAGAAGTTGAAGCATACATGCACGCTCAACTAGCCACACAACATCAACTGCCCACAACATAGTGACATCTTAATATGCATCAATAAATGCCACCTTAAGCTTGTAATAAACATTTCTACCATGCAAAGCAATCCAGACAGTTTTCTTGATAATGGATGTGTGGTTTCAGTACATACATATAGCATGGCTTCATGTAGTACTTTCCCATTTCATGGCTGTGGCCACATGAAAAAAACAACACTGTTGGAAACATCTGCTTATTTTAATATGCCCACGTGTAAGTAACATTCATTTTCTTACTGCCCACAAAAAAGTAACAAATTCTGAAGATAGCCTACATCAGAAATGATTTTAAACTTCAATGAATTCTGACACATCTATTTCACACTAAAACAAGAAAAACATGTCAAATATAAGAGTGCTGTCCTAGCAACATTTTTGTTATGACTGTCTTTCTATAAGAAGCACAAAAGAAAAGATAGGTAAATAAATGAAAGCTCATAAAATAAAGCCCATTCAAAGAAAATAACTTCTAATAAGCACTGATTCAAAAAAACCTGAGGAAGACACTTAGATGAACGCTTAAGAGTGAAAAGCTGAGCTGGTTGGTTCATGATTAAATTCAACGAAAAGCTGGCAAAGCAGGACATGGACATCGAAGTCCGGCGAAGGTATGTCTGCGTGTGTACCTTTCTATGTCCGTGTCCTGCTTTGCTGGCTTTTCGTTGAACTTAGACGCACACAGGTTAACAAGACAAAGTCCAAAGGCATTGAAGCCAGCACCCTCAGCATAGTGCACTTTGACTTAGATTTTGTGAGCAAAGCAAAACAAGGACACATTATATCACTCCCATGTTTTGATCTGATAAAGATGGGCTTATATCATATGATTGGGACTGCAGACAACTTTTTTAGAATGAGCCGTTTTAGGAAATCTTGTTTTACTTCTTTCTTCTCTCATTTTTCTTGTGGGAAGACAACCCGAGCACAAATGTTGCCTGGACATCATTTTATAATTGACACCATTTCTTTCTTTTTCAACGTGCCAAGGTGCATGAAAATTAAAAACATTCATGATTTGGGTAATGTTTGGAGCTTTCTACACTTTTTTTTTCTTTTGTAAACAGTACAGAACAACCAATGGAACTCATGGCCATGCTCCTTACAATGACCAGGAATGCAGCCACAAAAATCCTTCTATTGCGTACTTTGGTACGCAATAGGAGGACACGCGTGCTGCAAGCTTTCAATACTTTATGGCATGCTGCATGGCAATGCTATTATGGAATTCAGTTTTCGGTTCTATGCAGTCTTATGGAGAAAGCATGAATACCAAGTTGATGTGCATGTTCGGTCTCTCACGGAATCGTCCAAATGCATTACACCAATAATCAAACTCTCTCCAGTTCCATCTCTATATAAAAACATGTTCATTTGTCTCTTTTGACATTTGTCAGTGGGGAGCAGAAAAGCAATCCAAAAGCAGCTCAATGATTTCTTGCACTTTGCTGCAAGAAAGACGGCTCCTAATTTTTAAATGATAGTCATCGTCAGTCATAGAGTGAAGGCATAAAGCTGGCTAATTACTGAAACATGGAACAAAGCTATTAACGGTGACACCTGCAACAGCACTCCATAGAGTTCATTATTTAAAAAATATGTATGGAATAAATACTCGACACTACATAGATGACATGCATAATGAAATGTGGCACTGTCTAAATGCATATCCTCTTAAACGCACAGTGGAGGGTATGTATATCTGTACATTCATATCGCAAATCAGTCCTTCAAAGTTCGTCATATGCACTTGAAACCGATGATATTCAAGCAAGTCATAAACACGCACACACACACGCACACAAAACCCCTGCAACTTGCAACTTCACGGATGGAATGCTTGAGCTTGTAATGGGCTGAGAAGTCCTTGCCACACAGCTGTCAGGTCCAGTGCAGAAGGGTCCCTATGAAAGCACAGTTGGACAGGGCCATTAACATTCACATTAATACTGAGATCTCAAATCTCTACAAATCTGCTACTGTAGGGAACAAAAACATTAAAATGCAAGTTTTTTAAAATACTTTTAAAGTACAAAAAGCTATTATTTGATATTACTAGACAGCTCCACTCATTAAATTCCCACTTCCTCTCATGCCCAAGAATGTGCATGGGCCTTTTTGAGGTCTATAACTGAGAAAAGCTACTTCTCAACAACGATGTGGTCTGCTTCATGTTAGTACCATGGAGATAAGTGCAAGTGCTGATAAACTGGCTACGTCCCAAAGTGTAGTTTTAGACGCTATAACGGGAGGCCACAGAAGCACTTAAATAGTTCACGAGTTACTGTCCTGGCTTAAGTTCCACAAATGTTACTGAAGCAAAAAAAAAAGAAAGTTAAACACCCTAAATGACACATTCGTGTACTTGAACGAAGCGGCTAGGGAAATGCAACGACGCAAAGGAAAATTCGGCCACGCATGTTGGGACGATGATATGCTAAAACGTGCAGAGAGTAGCCCACTCTGAGGAAGGAAAACATAGCACTGACGGCGGTGAAAAGCATATGAACGATGTACGAATCATCTACATGCTTTAACAGCAACCACGTGGAACACAACTTCCGATAAGAGAAGAGGCGATGAAAGAAAGCCGCCAAGGCAGTTCCGCAGAGAAGATAGCATGAAATAAACAATAATTCAAAGAAAACAGTGATTCATTTATCGCGGAGGCGACCCGCTGCCCCCGAGGCAGCCGCAACTCGGTTCAAACCACCGGCCGAATAAGGCCGGCACATGCATAATAGCGTTTCAGCTCAAAAGCATTGAAAGAAAGCCGCACCACTCAGAATGTCGCGTTCAGTATGCGCGAAAAATAGACACAAACATGCTCGTTATACTAAGAGCAGTTTACTTATCGTGTAATCATAGTCGCGCCTTTTACATCGCTGCTCCTGATCGCCCATTGTTCAAAATGCCGACGGCAGTACTTACCAGTTTCCGTTCGGTGGACGCTCCACGACGTATAACAGCAGGTCTTCGTAATATGTAGCACGGGCAAAACACAATAGATGAGCACAATGAACAAACAACTACTCAAACAATAGAAGAAAGGCAACTTTTTCACCGAGCCGAGGCACAACGACCGAACTCCGAGCTCCGACCGCTCCGACGGACACAAACACACAATGCCCATGGCGACGATGGCGATTTGGCCATCTGGTTTGGCATAGAGTTTCGCCAGTTTCGCTTAGAATCGGGTCGCATACGCGGTAAGCGCGAAGTAACGTAGGCGAAACCTTTAAAATTTTTGTTGAATATTCGAAATATTCAGTATTATAGAATATTTAAATACCAGACGTACACTTGCCAGAGCGTTTTTATGAACAATTGTTTCTCAAGTCTAACGAAAAATGCGCGTTTTTCACTTGAAATAGATTATACGTACTACAAAATAAATACAAATGCGCAACAAATTGACGCTTACGAAGTTTTTTCTATTCAACTAGAAATGACATCTTTGTCAATCACTATTACACAGAAGTTATGTTAACCACTTACGTTAACATTTCGTGCGATCTCAATGTTTTCTAAACATTTAATGCATAACGTTCAACGTTATATGTTTATATTGAACGTTACATTAATATTCCAAAGCAAGCGTTAATATTACATTGCACTTCGAACATTAATGTAACGTTTGAGGTACAACAAGAAACGTTATATGTTTAATGTGAAACGTTAAAACAACGTTGTTGAAAAACATACAACGTTACTGCAACATTCACAACAAAGATGTAACGTTTTTCTAATGTTCTGTGCTACCTGGGTACGGGACACAAATGCTAAAACGCAAGCTTCCGGGGCTACTAAACCTGTTTGGTAACCAAAACATCGCACCAGAGAGATCATCCACACAAGAGCTGCGTACTTTTTTTCTCCAAACGATGGTGATAATTGCATTCATAGTTTTGCAATTGTTCTCCACTCATATATCTAATACTTGTTCGGACACAAACTAGAAGAGAAGCTCAGGGGAAGATGGATGCTTGAATCGATGAACAAATCGCAAGGTACGATTTAAAACAGGGAACGTCGCGGGAGCCAACGTTTCGACAAGCGGACTTGTCTTCGTCAGGGCGGCAACTGCCTTCAGGGAGGCAGTCAGGGAGGCAGTTGGCGCCCTGACGAAGACAAGTCCGCTTGTCGAAACGTTGGCTCCCGCAACATTCCCTGTTTTAAATCGTACCTTGCGATTTGTTCATTTGTTCTGACACAGTTTCTTATGTTCTTTGGCGCCATTATCATTTCATAAATTTAACACATACGTTGTCTCGTTTGCTCCTGTTATGTTTCAACACTGGTTCCTCCAGTCACGAATCGTTTCTTATGAATGTTTTCTAGTTATGAATGTTTTCTGATACCAAGTGTTGTAGTTTGTGACTACATGATATTTTCAATAAAAATTCACTGTAATGATCCTAAATATTTTCTTTCTTCCATCACTTTAATTTTTTGTGCTCTTTCTCTGCCCTGTTTATGTACACTGTTTAATAGCCTGTCACTTTGTCTTTCTCATTGTTATTTTGGTTATTCATTATCTTCAGCACCAGAGATTCGCTATTGACAGAATTGTACATAGTGAAAAGGCGAAAGGTGTGTCTGAAACAGCCCTTCTGCAAGGGTTAGCGGATACCTATCTTCCGCTGGGTCCTTCCGGTGACGCGGACTATCCTCGTTACCGGGGGGGAACGGTGGCGGAGCTGGACGCACCTTTCACTGAACCAGAAATTTGGGAGGTTCTTCAGGAGCTCAACGGACGCTCTGCACCGGGCCCGGATGGAATCTCAAATAGGCTCCTACGTAACTTGGATAGTAAATCCATCCAGAAGCTAACCGAGGAAGTCAACAAAATCTGGGAGACGGGGCTTGTCCCCGAATCCTGGAAGACTGCCTCCGTGGTGCTTATTCCAAAGCCAGGGAAACCTTTAGCACCGGAGAACATGCGGCCGATCTCGCTTACGTCCTGCGTAGGACAGGTGGCTGAACATGCGATCCACAATAGGGTGTCCCGGTACATCGAAATTCAAGAGCTATTTCCGCAAAACATGGTGGGATTCAGGCCTGCCCTGTCTGCACAGGACGTCATGCTCCTCATTAAGAGACAAATTATTGACAACTACACCAGAGATACTAGAGGCATACTAGCTCTAGACCTGGCCAAAGCTTTTGACAGCATCTCTCACAAGTTTGTGCTTGAGGCAGTCTCGGATATGTGTCTGGGACAACGTTTCCACGCATACGTTAGCTCCTTTCTCAGGGAACGCAGGGCTTCCATTAAGATCGGCCAACTAAAATCCGCGGAATTTACCTTGGGAGCGAGAGGCACTCCACAGGGGGCCGTCATCTCTCCTCTGCTCTTCAATATTGCCATGAAGGGCCTCTCCGAGCGACTCGCCACGGTTCGCGGGATTAACCATGCTCTCTACGCGGACGATATCACTGTGTGGTGCATGGGAGGGTCCGATGCCGAGGTAGAGCAGGCACTTCAACAGGCACTCAACGTCACGGAGGGCTTTCTAGTCGGTTCGGGATTGAGCCTCTCGCCTGCCAAGTCCGAGTTGTTACTTTACCGACCCACCCGACAAGGGATGAGGAACCTTACTCCTCTAGAGCAGATTCCAATATCTCTATACACACGTGACGGGCAGAGAATCCCCAGGGTAGACTGCATCAGGGTGCTCGGACTGTTGCTGGAGTCGAAGGGGCGCAACTCGCAGATTATAGCTCGCATCACTTCCAAGACGGAGAACATGCTTAGGCTCATACTCAGGGTCTCGAACCGCAGGGGCGGGCTGAGCGAGAGCAATCTCCTTCGGCTCTACCATGCGTTTCTCATGAGCCACATTAATTACGTCGCTTCAGCGCTGCACTGGTCCAAAAGGGAAGAGGCAAAAATCGACGCACTAATGCGCACGAGTATAAAGCGAGTTCTAGGGTTGCCTCTCAGCACGAGCACCGAAAAGCTCATACAACTGGGCATGCATAACTCCCTCTCGGAGGTGATCGAGGCGCAGAAAATGGCTCAGGTAGTGCGCCTGTCGTCCTCGCAGGCCGGTAGACGTATCCTGGAGTCAATTGGCTGCGGTCTTACACAGATTCGCGAACGTAAAGTGACTCTACCGTCTTCTATCAGAGGTACATTTGCCGTAGCTCCACTTCCCAGGAATGTCCACCCGCAGTACAATGTAGGACGCCGCATAGCTCGGGCCCGTTCCTTATTGAAGTCAGTTGCAGACAGCCCGGACCTCGCTACGTTTGTCGATGCAGCACAGTACGGGCGTTCTGATCGCTTTGCAGTGGTCTCAGTCGATCATAGTGGCAAGCTCCTATGTGCTGCGTCGGTTAGAAACGTTTCGGCAACGATTGCTGAGCAAATTGCCATTGCTGTAGCAATGAAGGACGCATCGCGTCCAAATGTCTTCACGGACTCGCGGTCCGCTGCCAGAGCTTTCGCCTCGGGCTCGATCTCGCGGGAGGCAGCAGCTATCCTCGGCAGCGAGGGGGCTGCCGGGTTTCACACCATAACATGGTTCCCGGCCCACATGGGGGCCAACGTACACCCCGATGTCCCCAACGCCAATGAGTTTGCCCATGACCGTGCGCGAGGTTTCACTCACCGCGGCGGTCCCGGCGAATTCGCGGGCGGGGATGCCGGCAGGTACAGGGACCCGCTCCTCACTTTTCACGAGATCGTGACTCATTATCATCTCTCTCGGAGGGTCTTTCCACTTCCTCACCCTAAACTCACTCGTCCGCAGTCTTCGGCCTTCAGGATGCTCCAAACGGGGTCTTTCCCTTCGCGAGGCAGGTTTAGTAACTTCTCGCCCAATGTTGAACCGCATTGTCCGAACTGCGGAGAGGCTTACTGCTCACTAGCTCACATGCTCTGGCAATGTCCTGCGTTACGTGACACAGAGTTCAGCAAAGAAGAGGACTGGGAGGAAGCCCTGAGAAGCGGCGACCTTTCGGTTCAACTTCGGGCTGTCCAGAGAGCCTGCGAGAGGGCGGAGGGCCACGGTCTTCCTGTCCCTGCGTGGGAGCGGCCCGCAACTGCTACAGGATCCCCCTAAAAGGGGACGTCCAACTGCAGTTTTTCAGGACAAAAATAAAGTTCTGTGTCTGCCTGCCTGCCTGCCTGCTGCTGTAAACGCGCCGAAGTGTACATTTTTGGGGGGCCGTATCCAGTCAAGCTGGTCGTCAGCTCTTTCTCCCTGCCTTCCTCATCTTATGCTTGATGAAAAATAAACGACCTATTATAATAAGTTATACTGCCTGAAAGGTTTATTCGTCCTTTGATGTGAATTGGAACAGCTCTCCGAGAATACGACGCCGCAGGCTTTTCTTCTTCTTCTCCTTATTTGTTTTTCGGATTTGTGACTGCTGGGTTACCGTGTTCTTCAACTATTGGCCACTGGGAACTCCGTGGGTCGTCCTGATCGGATCTTTTTCCTTTTATTTTATTTTGTAGCGCCGCGCCTTTTGTTCTTCTTCGTCGTCGTCTTTCATTCAGAGTTTTTTTCCAGTCAGCTAGCGTCTTCAGTCGTTGTTTTAGTTTTTGTTTAGGTCGCTCACTTTTTTTAACGGCCACTTTTCAGACCGCGCATTTACCTGGTCGTGCTTTTTACGAATCGCGCACTTCACTGCAGCACACATCACAAGTTCCTTGATGTAACACAATACCCGTTTCCGACTTCTTATACACTCGACTCTTGCAGTGCCTTCTAGGCACAGCAGTAGTCGAGTATATATTTCACCTGATGTTTTAAAAATGACATAATCCTCCAAACTTGGCTTCACAGCAATACTTTATTAGTGAGCTTGCATAATGCACAAGAGTGAAATGATGTTGTAATGAATTAAAAATAAACAATACAAGCATCATTTTTCATGCATGTGGCCTAAAGCAGTACATCTGTCTTTTGAGGTAACCTTAAACATAAATGGAAAAATACCCAACAGCAAAAATGAATAAGTACACAAAAAACACTTATGTCAAAAGTCAGATGCCACTTCTTTGACACAAACTCTGTATGCACGAATTTTGGCACAAAATTTACTCAACAGAATGGTCTAAGTAAAAGCTGTAGGATGTGAAAACAAATATCAATGAACTAAAAGTAGTGAAAGGTGTCGAAAATGACAGTGTATGTGAAATGTTCTTGATGTAGCTAGGTCCACACAAAAGTTCAGGCACCATCATGTAGTACTTGACACATTAGAGTACTCAGCAGCACAGTTGTAACAGCAATTTGTGCAAAGTTGGTGCAGTGGTTAGCATATGTACAAGGGAGATGTGAGGGGCACTTGGCGCACAGGAGATACGGTGAAACACTTGGACCAATGAGGATGTGGCTAAACATTTGGCTAAAATAGGTGACATAGTTGAGTACTTGGTACATTTGTGAAGCAGCAGAGTGCTTGCTACACTGAAAACAGGGCAAAGCACATGGTATGCAGGATATATTAAAGGCCTTAGGCATAGTCACTTGACACAGGACAATAGAGTAGCACAGGTACCATAATGGTAAATTTCAACATGAATACTTCAGAAGTTGAAGCATACATGCACGCTCAACTAGCCACACAACATCAACTGCCCACAACACAGTGACATCTTAATATGCATCAATAAATGCCACCTTAAGCTTGTAATAAACATTTCTACCATGCAAAGCAATCCAGACAGTTTTCTTGATAATGGATGTGTGGTTTCAGTACATACATATAGCATGGCTTCATGTAGTACTTTCCCATTTCATGGCTGTGGCCACATGAAAAAAACAACACTGTTGGAAACATCTGCTTATTTTAATATGCCCACGTGTAAGTAACATTCATTTTCTTACTGCCCACAAAAAAGTAACAAATTCTGAAGATAGCCTACATCAGAAATGATTTTAAACTTCAATGAATTCTGACACATCTATTTCACACTAAAACAAGAAAAACATGTCAAATATAAGAGTGCTGTCCTAGCAACATTTTTGTTATGACTGTCTTTCTATAAGAAGCACAAAAGAAAAGATAGGTAAATAAATGAAAGCTCATAAAATAAAGCCCATTCAAAGAAAATAACTTCTAATAAGCACTGATTCAAAAAAACCTGAGGAAGACACTTAGATGAACGCTTAAGAGTGAAAAGCTGAGCTGGTTGGTTCATGATTAAATTCAACGAAAAGCTGGCAAAGCAGGACATGGACATCGAAGTCCGGCGAAGGTATGTCTGCGTGTGTACCTTTCTATGTCCGTGTCCTGCTTTGCTGGCTTTTCGTTGAACTTAGACGCACACAGGTTAACAAGACAAAGTCCAAAGGCATTGAAGCCAGCACCCTCAGCATAGTGCACTTTGACTTAGATTTTGTGAGCAAAGCAAACAAGGACACATTATATCACTCCCATGTTTTGATCTGATAAAGATGGGCTTATATCCTAAGATTAGGACTGCAGACAACTTTTTTAGAATGAGCCGTTTTAGGAAATCTTGTTTTACTTCTTTCTTCTCTCATTTTTCTTGTGGGAAGACAACCTTGAGCACAAATGTTGCCTGGACATCATTTTATAATTGACACCATTTCTTTCTTTTTCAACGTGCCAAGGTGCATGAAAATTAAAAACATTCATGATTTGGGTAATGTTTGGAGCTTTCTACACTTTTTTTTCTTTTGTAAACAGTACAGAACAACCAATGGGACTCATGGTCATGCTCCTTACAATGACCAGGAATGCAGCCATAAAAATCCTTCTATTGCGTACTTTTGGTACGCAATAGGAGGACACGCGTGCTGCAAGCTTTCAATACTTTATGGCATGCTGCATGGCAATGCTATTATGGAATTCAGTTTTCGGTTCTATGCAGTCTTATGGAGAAAGCATGAATACCAAGTTGATGTGCATGTTCGGTCTCTCACGGAATCGTCCAAATGCATTACACCAATAATCAAACTCTCTCCAGTTCCATCTCTATATAAAAACATGTTCATTTGTCTCTTTTGACATTTGTCAGTGGGGAGCAGAAAAGCAATCCAAAAGCAGCTCAATGATTTCTTGCACTTTGCTGCAAGAAAGACGGCTCCTAATTTTTAAATGATAGTCATCGTCAGTCATAGAGTGAAGGCATAAAGCTGGCTAATTACTGAAACATGGAACAAAGCTATTAACGGTGACACCTGCAACAGCACTCCATAGAGTTCATTATTTAAAAAATATGTATGGAATAAATACTCGACACTACATAGATGACATGCATAATGAAATGTGGCACTGTCTAAATGCATATCCTCTTAAACGCACAGTGGAGGGTATGTATATCTGTACATTCATATCGCAAATCAGTCCTTCAAAGTTCACGTCATATGCACTTGAAACCGATGATATTCAAGCAAGTCATAAACACGCACACACACACACACACACACACAAAACCCCTGCAACTTGCAACTTCACGGATGGAATGCTTGAGCTTGTAATGGGCCGAGAAGTCCTTGCCACACAGCTGTCAGGTCCAGTGCAGAAGGGTCCCTATGAAAGCACAGTTGGACAGGGCCATTAACATTCACATTAATACTGAGATCTCAAATCTCTACAAATCTGCTACTGTAGGGAACAAAAACATTAAAATGCAAGTTTTTTAAAATACTTTTAAAGTACAAAAAGCTATTATTTGATATTACTAGACAGCTCCACTCATTAAATTCCCACTTCCTCTCATGCCCAAGAATGTGCATGGGCCTTTTTGAGGTCTATAACTGAGAAAAGCTACTTCTCAACAACGATGTGGTCTGCTTCATGTTAGTACCATGGAGATAAGTGCAAGTGCTGATAAACTGGCTACGTCCCAAAGTGTAGTTTTAGACGCTATAACGGGAGGCCACAGAAGCACTTAAATAGTTCACGAGTTACTGTCCTGGCTTAAGTTCCACAAATGTTACTGAAGCAAAAAAAAAAGAAAAGTTAAACACCCTAAATGACACATTCGTGTACTTGAACGAAGCGGCTAGGGAAATGCAACGACGCAAAGGAAAATTCGGCCACGCATGTTGGGACGATGATATGCTAAAACGTGCAGAGAGTAGCCCACTCTGAGGAAGGAAAACATAGCACTGACGGCGGTGAAAAGCATATGAACGATGTACGAATCATCTACATGCTTTAACAGCAACCACGTGGAACACAACTTCCGATAAGAGAAGAGGCGATGAAAGAAAGCCGCCAAGGCAGTTCCGCAGAGAAGATAGCATGAAATAAACAATAATTCAAAGAAAACAGTGATTCATTTATCGCGGAGGCGACCCGCTGACATCAACTTCTTAAAAAAGAAGAAAAAAATCGCATACGGTGTTAGGGTGCTCTTAAAGGCGAGACACTACTTCCAAAGGCACACTGCTTGTGACTACTATGCCTTTATCTTCAGTCACATAAACTACGTATAGCATCATGGGGTCTCACATATCACTGTCATATAGCCCTTTTGCAACACATCCAAAATAATGCTGTTCGCATCATCACTTCGGCTCCTTATAACGCTCATGTTACCTCCATTTTCACAAAGTTAAACCTACTCACAATAAATAAGCTTATCTCCTACAATCATGGCATCATCATTTATCGCATGCTTAAGAATCCACAATTACTTTATGTCATTGGTCGAAACAGTCTTGTTAATTCAAATAATACTAGATTCTCTCTTCAAATAACAACATTTTGCTTCCAAAGTCACGAAGCAACTACGGAAAACTAACTGTTGGTTTTGCAAGCGTCAAATTATGGAATGATCTACCACTTCACTTAAAATCTTCACCAACACAATCATCATACCAACGATCATTAAAAGCTTATATGATTTCTTTGTAGACTACAGATTCTCTAAATTTTGTTCACATTTTGATTTCCTTTTCGTTATTTCTTTGTAAACTTTACCCTCTCAGTGTATATTTGTTCGTGTTATGCAATGAAATGTGCTACCTCATGTTTATCATTGTAAGGAATATGTAACTTTTGTATATATTTCTCTTGTCAACCAACGCATGTTTAGTTTTGTTATGTAATTAATAACAAGAGGTCCCGCTACAGTTTTTAACTGTGGGACCTCTTTCTGTATACTTTCTTCCGTTGTGTAATACCTTGAGAAACAATAAACTTGAACTTGAACTTGAACCATGTAAGCCGAGCTTCCACAACATAACAGTCGAGAAAACTTCGATCTTCAGCTGTGGCGCCTGTTTAAGCGACCACATATTTTACCTGATAACCGCAAGTTCCCAAAAAACAATGTCGTAGTGCGGTCTAATAAAGTGTAAATAGCGTGGTATGGAAAGGCTACAAGCAAGCACTCCTTCCTCGTGAGTAAAAAGTAAATATAATTTCAGCGTGGAAAGCTCCCCTAAGGTCACTGCCCCACCAAGGTAGTCTGGTTTTTGTAGCACTCGGCTGCAGATTCGAAACTCGTGGCTTCGTGTCGGACCTCACTCGAAACGCTGCCGCGGCGGCGGCATTTCATGAAGGCGCAGTGATTAGGCCCGTGCACTGTGCGATGTCAGTGCACGTTGAAGAAACCCACGTGGTCGAAATTTCCGGAGCCTTCCTTACGGCGTCTTTCATAATAAGATCGTCTTTCACAATTAGAGCACTTCTTAAGAACGTAATTAATATGATGCACGAAATCGTTCAATAAAGCGTGATTTCCGATCTCTTAATTTCTGTTTTGGGATGCTGGTATTGATTCGGTTCGCTCAGTCTTGAAGTAGGATATGGCACATGTGATCGCGCGATGACATCGGTTCACGCGATCGCGCCTTCGTGCTGTTTCGTTATTACTGTTAAGACCGGCGCCTCTCCTTATCACCATAGCGGTTTCAGCGACGGAGGAGTTGGTGCAGTGTTGACGTGGGCACCAGCTTGGCAGCGGGGCTGTTGGATCGTGCCTCGCCTCACCCCGCCTCAGCCGCAATGGCAAAGGAACTCGGAGTTGTAGGTTGTGCGTCGAAAGAGCTCACTGCGCCTGAGAGAATTAATCTTAACACGTACGTACTAGAGTATCGTAAATGGACCGCTCGAGCGCGGCGATAATCGACAAGGTTGCGCTGACAACACCGGGTGCGCCAATTGAGCCGGGTGCACGGACAACGCCGCATGCAGTCTCTCGGTTTCTTGCTGAGACAGCTTCCCAGCTCCATGGACGGCCACCGCTCCACATTCTAAGGTTTTCTTGCCGGGGATAACGAAACGTTCCCTTCGAAGGCCATGATCAACCAGCTGTGATCGTAAACAGGAAAGCTTCTGCCATCTGCCATCTATCGGCGCTGATTCCATCCGCATGGCCTTAGAGATTGGCACGCCTCTGGCTCATTTCGGAGGTTATGTGTTCACATATTTTGTTGCCATATTAATACCAGTTACTATCGCCAAGCATAGCTAGCGACTCACTAGCTGGCAACGTGAGCGTTGCAAGATTGCGTCGATTACGGGGACACCCCCCCCCCTCCCGCCTCCATGAGCTAGCCCATGCGCAGCTTTGCTTCTAAGGTCGGCATATCAACTCTATGGGTGTCTCGGTGTATCTATAAATTCCCTAGCCAAGTCGCCAAACAGGCCTAACGCCAAACAGAGCAGGCCGCACTTGCAAGCTCGATAGCGCGCGTTGCGACAGGCCATGAATGCTTCATTTCTGGTTGTGCTAGAGACTTCGTGTGTGTCCTACATTGCTGCGTTACTTCGTGACCTTTCTTCTAAATCGAGAGAGGCTGTGAGGACTCTCAGCTGCGTGAACTTCGACGTCATTGTAGGGTCGGTGGTCAGTTAATTTGGATGAATCACCTTTCCTATAAGTGGTTAAATGTGCCGATGTAAGCATTTGGAAGTCGCAGTACGCGATAAGGAATATCTGTAAGTGTGATTACACAGATATTCCTTATCGTGGAGTGTAACAGGGAGATCGAAAATATTCCTTAGGTAAGGTAAATAACAGGGAAGGTATTGCTTAGGTGAAGTGCAACAGGGAGCTAGAGCTTGACGTTGATCGATTTTCGTAGCAGCCCGATAACAGCCTCGCAGCAAATGCACTGTATCAATAATTCGGCGAGCTCTTCTCGATCACAATCTTCTATCACCTCACTGTACCGAAAAACTGCGTTAAGAAGTATTCCCTCTTCCTTATTCTGGATATATGCTTCGTAGAATGAGGCGTTTACATATCGAATAAATAAGGTGTTGATCTCTCTACACTTAATGGTAGGTTAGCACCACATTTGTTAACAGTGTGGTGCTAACCCCTTATACAATGTGGTGCTAACCCTTACACCATGCCTCTGTTGAGGCCTTTACGCTACGCGTAGATAAAATAAATAAATAATTTCATGTGTTGAGACAAGCCAGAAACAGGTTGACTTGAAGGACTACGGCTACATTTAATATAACGTGCCGGCGCTCGTACAGCGACTAGCGACAACGCGTGCGCGGGGTTTACAGTCAATGAACGAACTTTCCGTACGAGACCGCACCCATTTCCAGTGCTGGCGGGCTTGACTGCACATTTATATACCACAACATATTCTTTGCAGCATAACAAAAACACACTACAATGAATCTGCTATAATGAATCTTATCTTATAATTGAATGATTGATCTTGATGAGAGGCCACATGCCGGCCCCACCGAGGGCGCGCCTCCCCTGACTCTGCACGCATACTTTTAGCACGTGGAAATCTGGACAGAAGTAAAAGAAACTGCGAGCCCAAGCACCACACAGGAGAGCGAAGAAGCGCGAGAAGAGAGATGGACCGCGGCAAAGCCCTCGACGTATCTAAATAACATAAACAGTGCACTAAACCTGAGGGGCCATGTAGGCCATGTAGGGAAATTAGTGCGCAAGGTGAGCGCCAGATCATTGACGGGATGCGCAGCATGGATTTTGTTTGCGCTCTGGCTGCACTACCGCACAGCCAGGTGATGGCGAGAAAAGTGTTATGTTGTGAAGCGTGCTATCAGCACATTTTGCTCTAATTAACCAGTTACCAACACTAAATTAACCATTCGTTACCATGAAGGAGGTCGCCACCTTTCGATATATGCGCGGTTTAGGTGTGGGATTTGCTGAAAAATGGCTGAAAGGCAAACCTTTACGGCTTCGGAGCAGCCTTACATCGAGCAAACGACGAAATCCCTACTCCCAACACGACGTGATCGGCTGGCTTCGCCTCAACGCTCGGTCGCGTGGTCGCTAAGCTAAAAAGTTGTGCGTCCCTTAAGAGTTCAACGCGATAGCGATGCGTGACCCCATTCTCATCGCCTTCTCTTTCGCTTGTCATGCTTTTCAGTCGCCTAGCCATGTAATTGTCATGGCAACACACTTGTTATTGCATGTCTTTACTCGTGGAGTTGAGATTGCGAATGACTGCAACACAATGGGCGAAGTACAAATGGGCGATGCACCACAAAGCGCCCCATAGAAGAAAGCACCGCAGTTCGCCTGGCGCTTCTGCATAGCACAGAATGCATCACAAACGTGTCAACGCGGCCTCAATGAACGTCTACACGCTCGCGAGCACAGGCGCAAGCACAGGCGACCGCGCCCTTAATGGGCAACTCCGGCGATATTTCAGTGTCTACTGATCTTAATGAAATTTTCAGTATGTATTCTCCTCGGCGCTGTAATAATATATGCCAAACCAGGCGGTTGCAAGTCATTTTGTTTTCCTGGAAATGAATTTAAAAATTTTTAACGAATTCCTCTGCGGGCCACCCTGTGTTTTTGACGTCATCACCTTCAATGCTGCCTACCCGAGCCTGTGGGACATCAGAAGCAAAACGGCAGCACTTCAGCGTTTAAATCGTCGCTGTCAAGCTCAGAAAAGCTGGCATAACTCAATACATCGTCGGATGACCTCGCCACTGTCATTTTTCTCCATATTTATCACGGCGGGAAGGCGGTGACGTCAGCGCATACGCTGAAAGAATCATCTACCCGTTTCGGTTTCGGTTTGAACACGCCTTTCGGTAGGCTGTTTAAAATTATTGGTGCGTTTCTGAGCAAGTTGAACCACCCTGGCTGCTACAGGACTATCAGTACTGCTGGAAAAGACCAATATCAGAACATGGTGAAAAAACCGCATGAGTTGCCCTTTAAGCCAAGGTGCGAGCGTCCTCCTGCATGTTCCATGCATGCGGAGCGGCGAAACACGGCGCCGTTAGTGTTCCGTCCTTTGACTTAATGGGCTGTATGTTCGAAGGCCTTCAAAACGCCTGCGCGAATCCTGTATTAGTCTAGCAGAAATTTCACCCAGTTTTATGGCTTCACAGAATTTGACAAGCTTTGAATGCACCCCTGCTCGTGGTGGGGAAGAGTCTAACATCTCTTTAGATCCTCATACGGCCCTAGCATGTTTAATGTGATTAAATTAAGCATAAAGTACACTATCCACGACCTCCTTGCCGAAGGCTTCGCTTATATCAGAGGCACGTGAAAGTGCGAATAAGATCACTTGTCACGTGTCATGTCGACGGCGCAGGCAATACGGGTAACGGTTACATCTCGCGTGACGTCTATTTAGGGCGTTTTCTTAGAATGCATATTATTAAGCCTATGATTGCACGCGTGAAATCAGAACGTAGCTACAGAATGTTTTGTGTTATTCACTAATCACTGTGGTTAAGTGAACACGGCTGAGACATTTGGTCTTGTGAATTCCTGCTGCCTTGTCGTGCTCTCTCATGTAATAATCAGCAAACGTTTAGCTAGCGACAGCTTCGAAACACCTCAAAGCATCTTCTCAGTTGTGAAGTTTACCCAAATGGGGTACGCTTATGGATATAAGATGCAACACGACCGCAGTCCTGACACACTAAACCACACGGTTTCTTAATTCGAACGTGTGCAACGTGCCAAAAAAGTGCGCTGTCAGAGTATTCTCTGAGCACAAGATGTGGAACAGTATGATAAATGAAGCCTTTTCCCTGACCAGTGTCGTTGAACCAGAATTGTGGGACGAGGTCCGGCAACGGGTCGCTGAACAACGCCACCGAACCGCTATCCTCGGCCATAGTGACGGCAAGACAATTTCGCGACCGCAGAGCAGCGACGACGGACGGGTGCAGCACAGAGATCGGGGCCTCATTCAGCGATAGCATGATCGTCTCCATCGTAGAAATGAACCTACGACAGGGATTACTCAACGACTCCTGCATAGACTACGTCAACGTAAGCGATCTCCATAGATCTCCTGCTTCCTATACATATGAATACATCAGTAGGAAATGTTCATAATGTATTGTGCTGTGGCGACACTGGCTGACTCCGCCATGTTCTCCGCGGTTCATTGGCGGAATCGTCTGCTGAGAGGCTGTCGTTGATGGTGCTCAAAAAGCACCAGTTTTCTGCGCCACTCAGCGGAGAAACGTCAGTGGAGCGTACTGTACTCCCAAAAGTCAATGAGAACACAATATCAAAACCTTGCGTTCTTAAAGACCCACCCGGACGGCGACTCTAAGGGTGTACTGCTTCTCAAAGAAAGGACTACGTCAAAATTTCTCCTTTTTTGACGTGTGCTTGACATCAAAGGCAAGCATTTCAGGGAATTCTTGGTTGCGAGAATATCCGGGCGTAGAATATCTAAGATAAGCTCTTATGACAATAAAGTGTTGAACGTCATTTACCACTGCGACTACAAACGAGCGCCCGATATCGAAACCACGTTCTTTCTGAGCTGCACTGTGCTGCTTTCCGCTTCTCATTTTCCGACCGCAGGATCCTTCGTAATTCCGTGTTCAATCTTTTCTCGAAAGAATCAATGCATGCACGCAGGTGTAGTGGGCCCATAACGCCTCGTAAAAAATTGACTATCGTGTTTTCGAGTTTGCACGTAAGGCACTTGTTATTTCACCGCTGCTACGCATGTAGACTCTATGGCCACACCTAGGTCCGCCGCTGTGGGCAGGCGGCCTGCTGAGAGGATTGTTGTACATAGCACATAGGCGTGTGAAGGGGCGAAAACTTCTTGTCAGCACCACCTGGTCGATCCCCGTCGTATTTTCCTAAGTAATGTCTCGAGCGGCGCAAAGTAGTGGCTGTATACTAATTATATTTAATAACGCCCACTCAAAAGCCTAGCGTCCCTGCGCTCTCGAAACGACCATACAATGCCACAGGCTGGCATAGGTACTATTCAGTGATGTCACCGCATGACAATTGAAAAAGTGCAGGTATAATATGGCACCTGCAGCTTAATACATGCAAAGGTTACCCATAGAAACGACCAAGACTAGCGCTGAACTTGCAACAGGTTTCATTGGCATGAATTTCACATATATATGCACTACAGCTGCACATGCGTAAAAGCGTCATCTCTTTATCAGAGAGCTGTATCGATGGCGCGCTAACACACATTTCCCTTATAGCCGGGAAATGCTTTCTTCTTCAACAGTTTCTCAAGTAAAGCGCGATTTGCTCTTCATCTGTAATGCAGGTCTTTCCATGTTAAACAATGACTAGTCAGGAAACACAGTCTTTCCCTTCACGCGCGTTTTTCGCATTGTTCTCGTGGTCGTTTAACACGCTCAGAGCGGACCTACTTGCACAGAAGAAGGGGTCCGTTAGCGGACGGTTCATAGCACCCCAGACACCTACACCTTAGAAGTCAGTGCGCATGTCTAAACATCTGATATGGCCTGCGAGTTCGCGCCGGTATGAACTGCCGGCACATTGTCAGATTATATTTTTAGGCACCCTGATTGGTTTCAAATGTGTTGACGTCTGCTGGGGCTATGAACCGTCCGCTAACGGACCCCTTGTGCTTCAAGAACTCTCTTGAAAAATCTTTCCCGCACTGTATTTCAACGGCGTTAGAGCTTCAAACTGAAAGACTACGGGACGCACGGTACCCCCAGCACCTGCTCATTTCGATGGCAGAGAGCCTGCTAAACAAAGTGGGGCCGTCACCCGCAAACGTGTGTAGGCAGCGCACCGCGCAGGCGTAAGGTAGCTTTCCTTGTGTATGTTCACAAGCTTTCACACAACTTCAAGAAGGAGGCCGAGCGGTACGGCGTAAAAGTCGTATTCACCGCACCAAGCAGGCTGCAAGATGTCTGCACAATGACCGACCCAGGGGGAAGGAAGCAGCAAGCCTGCGGCACAACGCATAGAGCCCTTCCCCTTTGTTGATTGCTCAGAAGGTGTATTCTACGAAATTCATCCCAGGTGCAGAAAGTATATTTTGGCCGAAGTGGGAGATGCGTCAAGGTTAGTTTAAGGGAGCATGCGAACAGTGCGAAAAGCTAACGAAAAGAGAAATATGTGCTAGGTTACCTGGCTGATCACTGTTTAACATGTAAGGATTGCTCACTTCAAATGCATAGTACATCTGTCATTATGAAGAGCAAATCGTGCTTTACTAGAGAAATTCTTGAAGCGCAACGTATTTCCCGGCTATAGGGGAAATATGTGTTAGCGCACTATCGGTACAGCTCTCAGATAAGGAGACGGCGCTTTTACGCATGTGTAGGTAATGACATCTGGGTTGGATAGTGCAGATATATATATAGTATGTGATATTCATGCCAAGAAAGCCTGTTGCAAGTTCAGCTTTGTAGTCGTGGTCTTTTCCATAATTTCAGCGCTGTAGTCGTGGTCTTTTCCATGTGTCGTCTTTATGTTTTATTGAGCTGCGGTCCTCGTAACAATGTACTAACACGCCCAACTCGCCACGTCAGTAAACGTACAGTTAACGTCGTTTGGTCTAAAGTAATAGATTTATATGAAACCGCGAAAGTACGAAAACAGTTAGACAAAGTACGTCCCCGCGTGGTGCGCCGTACGGAAGCAGGTTCGGGGCGCGGTTTGTTTTCCCATGACCTTCGAGGGTGCGCCAGTTTCAGAGGCTATGGTGACCACTAAGATGACGTCAAATGCAGTTTACAGGGAAGCGCGAGCAGCCAAATTGAAATTGCATTTTTATCGCTCCAAATCAACCAAGACGATGCAACGAAGCAATCTGTCATAGCTTACATGGCCGGGATTCTAAATTCATTGTACAAAATTTTCAGAAAACTGAGTTGAAATGAATAGGTGGACAGCAAAACGGCGCGTCCTCGGCTACGGTTCAGGTTCGAGGCCTGGCTCCTCGCTGCCCTAGAGTGCCTGTTGTTCAGCTCACTTGGAGGAGAAACATGTACACGTCTGTGACGCTGTTTTCACCTTCTGCCCAGTGATCGTGTTCTGGATTGTTTTGCGAACGGACGGAAAATATTTCACACTTCACAGATCCACGGGCGTAAGCATAAATTCGTTAACCATGCGAAACACGCAGATCATAAGCTTTTGGTGGGTCCTGAACGCAGCAGTCTTCCCATTCAAATGTTATATCGTGAAACACACAGAAACATTCGCCGAGTATTGCGCTCTCGTAGCACAACGAGGCAAAAGCCAGGTTACACACCGATCCTTAACGATTCACGTTTAGTTTTCGACTTTACTTATTTCGGTGCCGGATAGGGAATGCGGCTATGTGCCACAGGTGATTTTGTTGTCGCTAAATCGTGACGTAAGCGGCAAGAATGCCAACTTATTGCTTTCGAGAACTGTCATACATGTTAGTCATACTCTTAATCCATGTCTTTGGAATGTACGACGGGAAAGAGATGCGAATTACGCGAGTTCTTTTGAATTTTTCGCACCACGGCCTAGCCTACACGCCTTCAACTCGCTTACCTGAATGTCCGAGTCCCTTTTGGTGGCTGCCTCACCATCGCTTGGACATACGAATACATGTTGTTCAATAATGTCAACGCATTTTCACAAATACCCTGGGGACTTCTCACAACAGTGCAGGCAGTGCACCGATTCAGTGCGCTTGCATTCCTTACTGCACTGTCTGCTCTTATCAAATACACGATAAATGTTGAGTGGCAAAATGTCCAAGGGAACATACCACATGCTCAGTTACTGCTGTGTCATCCAACAGTAAAACGACCGATGGCGCTTTTGAGGGACGCGACGCTACCAACTGCCACAATCCTTGAGATGGACTTGAAAGAAAAACTCATGGCGTATGCGCAGGGCATAGCAACAATTCAAGTTTGAACACCGTGAAAGAATAAGCTTTCAACTAAACCAACACGGAAAGGTGTAAAACAAAATCGAGAAAACCAAATAATTTCATCAGTTTGCTCCGAAGAGCACACCATGTGTCACTTTGGAGGTGCTCACATTTCAGGACACAATATGCCGATCAACACTCTCGGTTGCGAAACAATGTGCAGATGTCCTATATGTGCTTGCTTCAATGAAGGAATCATAGTTTTTTGTGCCCTTAGCGCCTTTCCAAACAATCTGGAAGAGGTTTCATTCGTTGTTCAGCTTAGTTGCACAGTACTCCAAACTGCCATGCGGTACTTCGCGAGACAAAGAAAAAAAACGCGACTGCTGGCGGGACACGCAGAAAAGCGACAGCGAATGCACGAGCGCCTGTTCGGCAGGATGACGGCTCGAACCGGAAGTCGATGGAGACGAGGGAGTAGACCACGGGAATCTGATTTTTGCTATCCACTTATTCGCCTCCTGTCGAGGTAACCCGAGCAACAACTAAGGAAACTGATGCGGCCGAGCTGTGGAGTACGTGTCTTCAACACGTTCCTTTTTTTTTTTTTTTTTCACATATCTGATTACACTGAGTACAACACGGGTACTCGTGCATGATCCCGTTATCCTTACGTATCTCGCCTGTTAGGACACGTGTTTTGTCTAGCACTACAGCTCCGAACTAAGATTAACAACTTTACCTAAGCTCGCTACATTTGTGCGCTCGGTGTGACAATAATGTAATACTTGTCACAAATTAAGGACGCGATTACACGGCACGCAAAAGCTAGGGGTACCGGAAATATTGAACACATGGCGTTTTGTAGCGCCCACTAATAACTCGCAGCAAAAGGGACTCTACCATTTTCGCGTACATGGAAAGTAAATGTAATCTTTATTGAATATTATCCTCACCCAACCTGCCAAACGGAAGAGGAATATTAACCGACGACCTTTATTTTAGGCCAGCCTCAAAGAAGCCACAACCCACTTTGCAGATCATCACACGGTTCACGGCTGCCAACGAGCCGGAACAGCAGTGCGGTCGCATTTCGGACACCGACCGCAGGGCCTTCAGCACCTCGCACACGCTGGGAATCAAGCTGTTCTCGAGGACACCGCTGTCGTACTTCTTCAAGGGCAACATACTCGCCGTCGTCGTCACCGCGGCAAACGAGCGTGAGTTGCGACATCGCTGCTGTTGCGTTCGCCACGGATACAGCTACACCTCGTAAAGGGTCTGCGTGGGACTGTAACGCAATAGCCTCACGGATCTCGTGTCGCGGAATATCCGTTGTCGGCGTATGCGTAGGCGCCCGGCGGAAATAATCTTATAGAGCTGCCGCTACAGCCGTAGCAACGCGAAGTAACACACCATGCAAGTCCTCTGTCCTGGTGCAGGGACTTCAGTGAACAAACTTTAATTTCTCAAAGTAAAATCCGTGAGACATATTGCAAACCGCGATTCCACGAACAGCTACACATATGACATCTCGTACTGTAATTCTGTTAAGAAGAGGAAAGTGTTACTCCTGTTACGAGGAAACTTAATTTCTTCGAAACTCACCAATTCTACCGATCTGTAGAATAAGGTTATAAAGCGGTGTGTGCGAGCGTGACATTTGCATAGGCGTGCAAGGCTTCCACCGCTGGCGGATTCCGACAGAAGGAGCTCCTTCTGCAGCTCCTTCTGTCCGGGCACCGCATCAGGATTGCATCGTACAGCTGGCGCTACGGCGAACGACAGGACAGCAGGCAGGTCATCGGAAGCAGTAGTCGGGCTTCACGAGCGATGTTTAACCGCTTGCCTCCTCTGACTCCCACGGGCGGCGCTGCTTCTGCAAGCGGCCATGAGCTCCTACTGTCGAATGTCAATCCACGAGTACCGTACATACATTCGGCAAAGAGTTCCAAGTAGTGAACGGATATAACCTGATAAATGTGTACGCTTTTTTATTGATTCTCTTTCTTGGCGTACTCAGGCGCTCCCCACACACGCCCTCTCCTCCCCAATCTGGACAGCTCCCGATTCAAAGCACGTTGTTGTGTTGTTTTTTTTTTGCCTTACGACGACTGACCACGCTTTCATAGAGCCAGTTTCTTGCGAATGTCAATTAGATGCGGCACCAGTTATTTCATTACATTGGCGTTGTATCGACCGTAATATCTCTAACAATATTCAGCGCTATCATCTGCTGCCTGCCACAGCCGTCAACGGTCGATGTGCCTCGAACCAGTTTCTCTGCGTGGCTGAAAACAAGTGCATCTATGAGGGCTACCGGTGCGACAGTATCAACAATTGCGGCGACAACAGTGATGAATACAAGCTGGGCACGTCGACATGTTGTAAGTGCTCGTTCACTTCCTTTCAATGGCAGACACCAGACGTGTCTGGTCCTGCACATTTTGCACATAGCACATGTTGCACATAGGGGCGGTTGGCGGCTAACTCGAAAGACGTAGGCTCGATCCCAGCAGCTGCTGTCGCGCGCTCGATGAAGACGAATATGTTAGAGGCCCGTGTGCAGCGCGTTATCAGTGCGCGTTAGGGAATCCCAGATGGTCGAATTTTATGGAGACCTCGCTGTGGCATGCATCATTTCGCACACAAAAACCCAGCAATTATTATTAAGCGTTCATTGACCTTATGCTCTGCTTCTTGCTTCTGGTTTTTGACTGTATAATGTCATAACGGCTTCGTATTGTTACGTATTTGTACCAACTACCCCGATCAAATAGTCTTCCGTGTGTTGTAGAAGAAAGAATTTGTTCCTTAGGTCGACTCTACAACAAAACCAGACGGAACAAAGAATAAATCAAGTAGTAAGCAGATTACTGACCACAAGGAGAATGAAAGTGACAGCCCACGTTTTCGTATAGCATAATAAAGATAATAACACAATAATGATAATAACGCATAACATGTTAATGTATAACATGATAAAGAACTTCTTGGGCAAGTTAGTGCTTAGATTTCGTTGGTATAAATATACCTCACTTCTTTATGCATAGTGTTCATCTCATGTGTTGAAATATTGTACGTGCATATTTATCATTTATAATGTTGTGGGTTTGTTATTGCAAAGCATATTTATTTATTCATTTTCTTTTGCTTGTTAATTGTGGTTTACTACTTAAGTTGTCGATAGTTCTAAGCATTATTGTTGGTATTGTTTTTAATGGTATTCCCACTCCTGCTTGGACCCGAGTAGGGCCTGCAGTATTTGTAAATAAATAAAATAAAATACCTGGTTGCAGCACGAAATACATTCGCGTGAAAAGGAGAAATAAACGGGAGAGCGGCGAAGCGCCAAGCTATCTACCCTTTTAACGGCAGTTTCAGAACACACAGGAACACAGGACAATTTTTGCGGCGGCGGAGAGAACTAGGCTGTGACGCAGCATGACATGGCCATGATGACATATCCTGAAAAGAGCGAATTATTGTAGAAGACTGTTGACAGATGTACCGCTAACGCAACCTGGCCTATAGTCTTGTTAAGATAAGAAGCCTTCGACAGTTCTCTGGCTGTCTGGCCTCTATACTTTTGCCAAGAACCTACACTTGCCAGCAATCAATAGGTGGACGTCTTGGGGCCGTCACTAAAGGGACCCTGAAACGGTTTTGACGATTTTGTGCAAACATGGTGATCCGGTAGAGCGAGTCATCAGGATTATTAGAGGACAGATTTCAGCGTTCTGCGTAAAGTGTGTAATTTACAATAAGGATTTGAACACGCGCATCGCAGAAGACCGCAGCGGCTCGCCAAAAGGAGTTTTTAAACGCCCCCGCCACCGAACGATCGATGGAGAGGCCGCTGATTGGCCCCTAACCAGTGACGTGCGCGTAATTTTCCCAACCTAACTGTGAAAAGCGTGCACATACAACGTGCTCCTTCGTTTCATCCAACCGTATCGTCGCGGCATCTGGCGGCCTACACACGAGTCGCTGGCGCTCTATTACACAGGCTATCACTGCCGAGGCGGCCGACCTCAGCAAAGATATCAGGGCGCTAAGTTGCTACGGAGGGCTCGGCAGAGCGGCTGACGCGGGAGGTGCAGTCGTCGCTAGCGCGCGCTCCGCAGCTGATCGAGTTGAGGAGGAACAGCAGTGGCACGGAGGAAGGCGACAGAAATAAGCCCAAGCCTTAGCGCATGGTGTTTCGTTTTATTTATCGTGTGAATGATTTCACAATTGTGTTGCCTAATCAGTGATGCAATGTCAAAAAGAAGAGCCAGGCCTGCGCGGAATCGCAGGACAGTGACAGCGTAAGCTCAAGGAGCGACCTTCCTAGAGGCCATTGTAAACGCTTGGGGAAACTAGTGCAGGTACAGGTGGTGGGTATCCCCTGCGCCATAACTCTGCGGTCTGGGCTCCTACCTGCACAGCGGTCTGCTGTGCCCGACGTTGCCCTGCTGCAGCCGCGCGCGTAACTCAGCGATTCACTTCTTCAGCAGCGGTCCCCATCTTGCGAGGAGGCGCCATCAGGTATATCGAAGAGCCAAGTCAGGTTGCTGTCGGGGCTGCGCACGTCGCCTGTCGCGTGACGCATGGAACGATGCGACAAAACTGCTTCACGAGGCAGCGCTTCGTAAAAACCCATTTCGAAGGCTATGCGGAGGAAGTCAGCGCCAATAGATGGCAGCAGTTGTCCTGTTCTTCACGAGGAGCGATATTGGTTACGGACACGGGCGGACACGGGCGGCGGCGGAAAACTACTGCGCCGTTGTTGTGATCTCATAACAGCTTACGCTGTGAAAACGTTTCAGGGGCCCTTTAATGAGTTGGTGGTGCCTCGTCATGGTGATCCATCGTGATTATCGCACTCAGGCTCTGATCCGAAGGTATAAGGGAATAGAAACTCTGCCATATGACGGCCGCATTTCGATGGAGCGAAATGTTGAGGCCCATGTACTGTACGGTGACGGTGCGACCAATGCACATTAAGGAACTCTGGGTGGTCGAAATTTCCGGAGACCTCCGCTACGGCATCTCTCGTACTCATAGGCTTTGGGATGTCAAACCCAAGATTATTATAACAGTTGGTAATTTGGCGCTTCACTGTCTTCTGTCTCCTTTCTTTTCTCCTAGACCGGCAATTTCCGATTGATTTGCGCTTGATCAAAAAAAAAAATAACACACGGGGTGCGGCCTGCGACGTCGCCCAAAACTGGCGTGACAGTGGCCTCCGCGATCGGTTCCTGCGGCAGCCGATGGCAGAGGCCACGGTGTGACGAACCTATAGTTCTGCACTCCATCTCAGCGACGCCACTGCTACGGGGCAAGCGAGCGCAGGAGGTGCCGCGAATTCCGCATGTTTAGATTTTCAAATGTTTTGCATATTAAACATGTGAAAATATGTGAAGCGTGCAGTTTTTACACGTTCTTACATGTTTCAGTTTTGCCGCAGAGCTCCCTCCTTTTAATATCGTTCGGAATAACCAACTTCACCATCACTTCGCTGTCCGTGTTATACTGCTGCGTGAAAAACGCCTTGTCCAGAAAGAAGGTGAGTTCATGCTTGAAGAGAACGCTTTTCTTTTCAAACTCCCAAGGCGACATCAGTGTAGGTGTCCTGAATGGCGCTGGCCAGTAGCGTTTTTGGTCTACTAAGTAGACCGAGAGGATTGATTGGGGCAGACTTTAGGTGAACTCTAGGTGGACTGGCTCGTACCTACACATATGCAATGCCAGTATAAGCCAAGCCTGATCTTTTCCTTTCTTTCCTGATTTCTTCCCTATGTGTGGCTTATACTAGCGTATCGAATGCGGTGCGTACGTACCGTCTTTTAAATGATTGTCGTTAATTATTCAGAAACGGGTACTGTACAGCAGATCACGTTCATGTGATCAATAAAATCATTGAGAAAACGCCTGAATCTCTATCTCTCTATAATATATCTTTCCTAGGCTTCATTGTCTGTTTGCTCATTAAGTTGTTTCTAACAAATAAAGAACGAGCCCTTGACCCCTTCCCTTTCGTTATATCTCTATAAGGCGTTCATGGACTACGAAAGGGCCTTGTACTCTGTGGAGATACCAGCAGTCCCAAACGCACTGCGCTCTCACGGAGTACTCGAGACACGCGTGAATACTTTAGTAGCCAATATCTGCGAAGACTCCACAGCCACCTTTACTCCTCGTCAAGAAAAGCAGTAACATACAGTTAGAAAAAGGGGTAGGACAAGGAGATGCAATCTCTTAAATGCTGTTGTTTAGAAGCGATATTTAGATAACTAGATTGAGAAGAGATAGAAATAACGATTAACGGAGAATACCTCATGAACCTACGCTTTGCAAATGATATCGTGCTTTGCAGCAAAGATAGCGACGAAGTGCAGAAGACGATCAAGGATCTAAGCTGTGAGGGCGCTAAGGTAGGACTGGAGATTGTGAACACGTAGAAAACAAAGACAATGTCAGGTGTCGCGGCGAAAACAACGAGACTTCGCGATAGCGCAGCAGGCACTAGAATTTGTCAAGAATACACATACCTAGAACAACTATTCACACAATAACCTAACCATGCTTAGGAAATCCATCGAGAAATCAGCATACGGTAGACATTCCCAACTTGCGACTGTCAGCCTACCCCTATACTCAAATCGAAAAGCATACAACCGTTGCGTTTTGCTGGCATTAGCCTAGGGGGCGCAAACTTGTAGATTAACAGAGAAATTCGGGTGGAAGTTATTCACCACACCGGTAATGGAACAAAGAAAAATACTAAAAGCCACGCCAAGAGATAGAAAGACAGTAGAGCGGATCAGGGAACAGACATGGGAAGCCGATATCATAGTCTACATTAAGAGGAAGAAATGGGCATGCGCTGACCACGTAACGAGGATAGATATCCGATGTTCAGTTAGAGCGACGGAATGGACAAAAAGGGAGGGAAAGCGCAACCATGGGTGACAAACAGTTAGATGGGGAGAAGAAATTAAATTATTTGCAGGCACGAAATATAACCACCTCGTGCAGGACAGGCCAGAGTCGAGAGGACCATTGGGAGAGGCCTTCATCTTGCAGTGGACGTGTTAGGAACGATGGCCTTGTTGGTTAAGCTACTTTCTGTACTGAACTTATGTTCTGACATAGCATCTACATTATACAAATCTAAATTTGCTTTTTTTTTTCATTTCCATAATAACCCCCCATCCGGAGGTGCTCAGCAGGGAACATAGTGTTGCTATATGCTAGCACCATAACGTTGAGCGAAAGTACCACCTCATGAGCTAGGACTCCCGAGCGGATGTTCGTCCGCGCGTTGCGGCGCACTGAAATGTACTTGCGTCGGATCGCTTGTAATTGATGCGTGTTATGCGTAGAGCTCCGTGTTCTCAGATTAATCCGAAAAAAAATACGATAAACACTCGCCGGCAAAATTCTTTACAATTGGGATTGATCCGATATACTCCCATTTTAACGGCCAATATGACCTGGTTCAGTTTTCTACCAGAAAGCGTATGTTCTAGGTGGTCATTGATACACCGTCCGGTTTGGCTTGTATAAACATTACCGCGCGTCCACAGTATCTCGCAGACCGCAGCCATCGCACATTTAGCAAAGGCGTTATCGTGCACGGAACGAGAGTCGTCAACGGGGCAACGTATGTAGTGACCACGGGAGCCCGAGACGACATCTTAATATACGGTCCCCTGGCAACACTAGGGCGTGCCATGCGCTCATACACTGAGGTAGAACGCTCCTTATTGAGCACTCAAGAACACCCATTGTATAACCAAAATTTGCCATGCTGCCTGGGGAGGGGTCCTTCAGCCCATGTCACTCGAGGATTACTTGCAAAAGTGCTGCAGGGCACTGTTAAACCTATTTACTGAAAATAACAAAAAAAATGCTAATGTTGTTGACATATCTTCTCATCTGCGATTATAGAAAAAGATTCTACTGCAGTAGCTCTGGAAAAGCTTTCAAGCATAAGCCTAGCGTCTACTTCACAAGTAGTCTATACCTGTAATTTGTTGAGCCGTTATGTGTACTCTTTGATAGCAGATGAATCATGGCATCTGCTTTTTATGCAAGTTCATTTGATGTGGAACTTCTTGACAGCCTTGAAGAGATTATCCTTTTCAAGAACAGGTGAAATCTTTTATTGTTCTGGGATATTACGAAGAGGCCCTGATTTATACAGGAATTGTTCACTGAGTGAACTGGCAAAACTAACCTTGCAATCAACGTGAGGTGTACGATACCCATAATCCAAGAAAGCTCATCTTTGGTAAAGCAGGAAACACCTATAAGAGCTATGCTATTTAAAATCGTTTTTTTTTTCTTAAATGTAGCCAAGAATCTTTTCTATCTGCTCCTGAACAGGGCCAGCGGGATGACCGCTTCGGCTCGGCCACGCCCCCCTTGGGCACCGGTTCCGTGAGTGGCGGCGACGGTGCCACTGCGCAGGACGTGTCCGCTGATGACGAAGGCTCTCCTGACGTGATGACCTCGGCCCCTCTGAAGTCGGAGGGCGCCGGCAAGGTGAGATACACGCAGCGAGTGGCTCATTTCGTGCGTGCTGCTGCTAAACCACGCTAAACTATAGGTGCCGACATTCAACGCGCATAGTGGTGAACGTACTTTGAAGACTACCAGCGTGCAGTGAAATGCTATATTTAGTGTAGTTGGCCTATGCGCCTGGCATGTAAATTGCGTTTGCGTGACTTTAATTAGTTCTATGGGGGTGAAATGCGGCCAACGTGTACTTAGATTTAGGCACGCGTCTATGAATTCCGATTAGTAAAAATTCTTCGGGGGTCACCCACTGCCGCGTGCCTCGTCATCCTGTCGCGGCTTTGGGGAGAGAAAATCGCAGAAATGAATACTGTCATTCTCACTCGGGGCTCGTGTGCATCAGAAGGGAGGGATTGCTGCAAACTGCATAATTTGGTTGGATGGTTAGAGCGTCCGCCTCCAGTGCGGGAGGCTGTCTAGAAGAACTGCGCGGAAAAAACAAACGACCACATAAACCAGTACACAGACATGAGTGTAGTGTCTGTGTCTGGTTTATGTGGTCGTTGGTTTTTTTTTTTCGCGCAGTTTTTTATCGCGTGTTAAGCTGTCCTGTGTCACTCAGGTGTAATCGGGCAACCCGGTGGGAGAGGTTCAAGCGCTCGGCAGTGTGAGTATTCGCATCTCTTGAGGATGACATCTCCTTTCTGCTTTCTAGATAATGTTATTTTGATTTTGCAACGTGAAACCCCGGCAATTTTTTTATTGTCCTCCCATGTTAGGTGGTCCGTGAGTGTAAGCCTCCATATATTAATATCGCCTCATTTATTATGCTGAACGTTAATTATAGACCAAAAGAAATCTAGAGGCCTTTTTACTTGACAACCGTCATGCGCTGTGTCCATTCAAGTCGCGCTTAAGAGCGCTCACCAGTGAGAGCGCCCGAGTACTTTTAGATGCTCTAGCGTGCATAAATTTAATCGGATTTACATGAGGTTTGCGGCATTGTTTTCTCTCTTAGTATATGGAGGAAATATTGCTGGCTGACTCTTCACTCAGGCTTCAATTTTTTTCTTTTACAAATTAGAAGCAAATATCGAAAGAAATTGCATTATTTGACGACCCGCTGTTTCGCATCGTCTGCTGAAGAAAAATAAACCAATTATCTAAACTTCGCAACAGTTCCTGCCTTTATGTTTCCTTACTGTTACGGCTCAGCTTGCATGACTATCAAGTGTATGGTTTGCATTTTACAGGCTACGAAAGCACTGTGTATACCTTCAGCGTGAATCTAAATTTCGCGCCATCATTTAGTGGCGCGAAGTGGCTCCACCTGGCTAGAGTAACCTGGTGTTGATTAGTTGGTGACCCTACACACTACCGCCAACCTCTCATACGGGTGTACTCCTGCGCGGTTTCTCATATCTTGCAGAGAAAACACCATCACCAAGTTTGAAGGAACTTGGGTATTGTAGTTTGCTTTTTAGATGCGAAGCAGCTTGTGGTCGGGGCTATGTCACTCCCTCCGTCCATCCATCCATCCGCCGTGTGGCGTCCACACCCGTACTGCGCATGCGCATCCTACTCCCCCTCCTCTCCGTGTCTCATCTCCTCTCCTCGGCATTCCTCCTCTCCTCTCCGAACGACGCGCATTGACTATGGAAACGCCCTTTCTTCGATGAACGCTTTACCAGCTCGCAAGGAACGAGGACGCACCCTCGCCCGCGAGAGACAACGCTGACGCAGGCAGTATCTGCTAGCGTCACACCAATGCAAACGCCACACCTAGTCAAACCGACGCATACACGGTGCTCCTTCGCATCGCCTCATGGTCCCCTTTAGCGGGAGATGGTGTAATTTTTGGGGCTGTATTACTTCTTTTGTCCCCCTTTCTGTGCTTTCACGTCTTCGTCCAGCTTCCCACACGCACGCTTTCTACCGCGTTACCACAGTACTTCTTCTAGCAACCTCGTCTCCAAACAGATGGAACGACCCTAAAGAATCCTACCCTCTCCGTGGCTAATCGCACGTTTAAGCGTTGCCAGGAATTTATATGCGGCAGTGAAACAGAAAAGAAGGGGGCGCAGTAGAGGTTGAGGCGTGCTCCCGCAAAGGCTGCAGCAACTAGTGCCATTTTTCCTTTCCTAATTAAGAACCACCTCCCTCTCTAAAACAGCGCAGGTGGGCTTTTGTCAGGGTGCGCCTGGCAATGTGTGCGTTCCAGCTAGAGGTGCTGGTCTGTGGACGGACGTAGTTCAAGACTTGGGGGAAGTTGCTTGCGCTGAGGAGCCCATTGCCCTGAGTTGTTATTGGGGAATACATTGTCGTGCCCCGGCCGCCATTGCATATTTGCGAATCGTAGAAATGTGTCGTTATATATATATATATATATATATATATATATATATATTATATATATATGTGTGTGTGTGTGTGTGTGTGTGTATAGATAGATAGATAGATTATATATATATATATATATATATATATATATATATATATATATGTGTGTGTGTGTGTGTGTGTGTGTAAATAGATAGATAGATAGATAGATATTTGCTCACGAATGAATCTGTAAAATATAGAGAATCATATACAAGAATTTTAAATAAGTGAAGTTTTCCTTCTTTCAATTATAAAGCGTGGAGCAACGTACAAGCTTTGCAGTTCTTCTTTCTTTTAGTTTCAATGTTCCCAGTCCACTACAACTATGTGCCGAAGCTGTCTTTATGGCCAAAAATAGTTACTGTACTTGGCCATATACAGTAACTCTAGCAAAGAAGCAGCTGTTCTACCCCTGGACCACTTAACACAACAAACAAACGCAATAAGCAGAGCTATCAAATTAGCCTTGTCTCAGTGCACCTGTGCGTGAGCGAAACATGTACGGGCTTGGCGTACGTTAAATTCCCTACAGGCCTAGGTGGTGTTGTATAGTCGCGCTAGAATAGTGTGAGAACAAGCTTTCTCGTCGGTTGCTTGGCTATCCTTATTTCTAAAAGCTTTCTTCGAAGCTTTCTTCAAGCCCAACTCCGGCAATTTTCTCACAGTGTCAACATATTGGAGATCCTATGTGTTCTTGGGGCATACCTGTCACACCGATGATGAAAGGAAGGCTCATCGAATTTTGTCTGAACCTTTATTATACAAAAAACAACACAAAAAAGCTCAAAACCTATACACTATGGAACAGTCGGTTAATCACGTGCCCTGGTAGTGTGCGTCTACGACTGGAAAGTTGTGAAGCATAGGCAGTGCAACATATCTAGCTGCTTGTGTCTTCACCATGTGCAAAGGAGGCAAATAATAACAATAGCAACCTTTAGCACCGCACACCACACTTTAGCTCAGGCACACCATACTTATGAGCGTTGCTAGTGTCAGGCCCGTAGCCCGGGGGGAGGGGGGGGGTGCCAGCGCCCGAGCCCCTTCCCCAAATTTTGGTTGAGGGTATAGCATTGAGAACTGATAACACTATTAAAGCCTATTAATAAAGCCGCATTTCAAAAGTCACTTCTTGTACATACTGCATTTTTTACCGGAAATGTAAGGAAAATACGTGTTTTTGTCAAATAGTCGAGGCCTTCAGCAAGTGGGCCCCTCCTGAAAACAATTCCTTCCTACGGGCCTGGACGTGGGCACTTCTGTGGCCGAAATTGCTTGGATTCCACTTCCGGTCAAGCTAGTGCACGAACGCGGAATGCAGGGCTCCGTCAGAGCGGCATCAACGGACCGCGGGAACATGATTCCTTATTCGAATTAAGAATGCCAGGTTATACTGCCTTATCTGCCAACACGATGAATTGTGCTAAACACCATATTTATGCAGGCTGACGTAAGTGCGAGACCCTAATAGGTGGAAGATTTTAGAGATACTTTGTTTCATCTTGTGTGCGTGTGCGTGCGTGCGTGCGTGCGTGCGTGTGTGTGTGTGTGTGTGTGTGTGTGTGTGTGTGTGTGTGTGTGTGTGTGTGTGTGTGTGTGTGTGTGTGTGTGTGTGTGTGTGTGTGTGTGTGAAAAAATTTTATTCGATTAGAGTTTCCAGGCCCACAAGGGCCCTTTACATAGGGGGAGTCCTTATTCCGGGACCCCGCTGGGCAAGGCCGATACCCGCGCCCGTTAGACTAGAGCCCTTTGAGACTCCAGACCTGAGCAATTGAGTAGGGCTGCATCCCATGCCTCTCTAGTAGGGGAAGGGTTAGGGTGAAGGGAAGGACTCATCTGACATGCCCACACCATGTGAAAGTTATCGGAGATTTCCCCAAAGTGGGGACACCGCCGATCACCTTTAGCGTCAAAATGTTTGACGATTGCAGGACACAAAAAAAATTGGCAGATCCCACGTGCAGTGGGAATCAAGGACATGCGAAGCACGCATAAGGAACGTAAATTTGATTTGCATTGTTGCATCGCTATACCGAGTTTGGTACATATGAAGTTAACGAAACGGCCACGAGAGCACCAAGACTGTGGCATGTAAACCATGCCGCTCATACACGCATGTCATGATTCTAACGTTATCACTTGTCATTTACGTTCGTCATGCAGTCGTGTTGTGCCATAGCAATTTTGGTATACATCCCTTTAAGGAAACGAGTGGAATGTAGATCATGCCGCTAATGACATGCATGTCACGATTTTCATGTTATGACCTGTCATTTATGATCGTCATGCAGTCATGTTGTGCCAAACCAATTTTCATATAGGCTCTGTGCAGTCAGTCAGTTCTCCATGTGCGACGTCAGCGCCAGAATGCACTGCCTGGCGGAGAGAAGCAAAATTGGTCAGACTGTGACAGGGAAATACGCGAACGCGATGCGCGTCTCCAACTCTATAGCAGCAGCGACCGCCCGTCCCACCTTCTTTCGTTTTATTTCCTTTGAGACGCGCGCTCCAAACCTGCGACAAACTGTTCCAAAGGGCGACGCCGCGAGCGTTCGTGTGGTTCGCAGCACGCCCGGAAAGCAGCGAAGAAACGCGCGCGTCGCTGTCGCCTCGGTTTCCACCGTGCGCGACTGAGCCGTCCGACGAGAGCTAGGTAGCGCCCTCTGGTCAGTAGACGGAGCCCATACATCCCATTAACGAAACGGCAGTATAGCGCCAGGACCATGGCATGTAAATCATGCCGGTCATGACACGCGTGTCATGATTCTAATGTTATGACCTGTCATTTACGTTCGTCGTGCTGTCGTGTTGTGCCATAGAGATTTTGGTATACATCCCATTAACGAAACGCCTGGCATGTTAATCATGCCGCCCATGACATGCATGTTATGCTTTTCATGTTATGACCTGTCATTTATGTTCGTCATGCAGTCATATTGTTGCATACCAATTTTCCTACACATCCCACTAACGAAACGGCCAAGAGAGCACCAAGACCGTGGCATGTAAATCATGTCTCTCATGGCATGCATGTCATGATTTTCATGTTATGACCTGTCATTTACGTTCATGATGCAGTCATCTTGTGGCATGCCAATTTTCGTATACATCCCGTTAACCAAAGGCGTGGAATGTAAATCATGTCGCCCATGACATGCATATCATCATTTTCATGTTGTGACCTGTCAGTCATGTTCGCCATGCAGTCATGTCGTGGCATACCAATTTCCGTATACATCCAATTAACGAAACGGCCGGGTGAGCACTAAGACCGTCGCATGTAAATCATGTCACTCATGACATGCATGTCGTGATTTTCGTGTTATGACCTGTCATTTATGTTTGTGATGCAGTCATGTTGTGCCATGCCAATTTGCGTATACGACCCATTAAGGAAACGCGTGGCATGTAAAACATGTCATTCCTGACATGCATGTCATGATTTTCATGTTATGACCTGTCATTTATGTTTTCCATGCAGTCATATTGTGGCATGCCAGTTTTTGTATACATGCCATTAATGAGACGACCAGGAGAGCACCAAGACTGTGACATGTAAATCATGCCGCTCAGGACACGCATGTCATGATTTTCACGTTATGACCTGCCATTTATGTTCGTCAGGCAGTCAGGTTGTGCCATACCAATTTTCGCATACATCCCATTAGCGAAACGGCTAGGAGAGCACTAAGACCGTGGCATGTAAATCATGCCACTCATGACATGCATATCATGATTTTCATGTTATGACCTGCCATTTATGTTCGTCGGGCAGTCATGTTGTGCCATACCAATTTTCGTAAACATCCGATCAGCGAAACGGCCAGGAGAGCACAAAATCGTAGGCGGTTAGATAGATAGATAGATAGATAGATAGATAGATAGATAGATAGATAGATAGATAGATAGATAGATAGATAGATAGATAGATAGATAGATGCGCTCAAACTCGCCGAAGTTCGCTAAGAAATGCTTCGCATTTAAAAGGTCTTGGTCTGCAGGAGCCTGAGTGTTTGTTCATCGCCCTTGCTCAGGCCCTTAGCATCTTGGTGTGCTCGCCGACGTTGTCACACTGGGGGCGTATCAGATGAATCATGTTTGGGCTATCACCATGAAGGATGTCGCCGCAACGGAGAAGCTGCTCGCCGCAAAAGATCTCAAGGTGAAGGACCGCAAGTGTATGATTATCGACCGAAATGACCGCGCTTCAGAATTCACTGGCGGCTTCACGGCAGTGTTGTACGGAACGTCGTTCCAAGGAACGGCGTTCCTGGAACTAGTTTTTTTTTATAGGAACGAAGGAACGCTATCGTTCCTTTAAAAGTTGGTGGAACTGTAACGGTAACGCGTTACATTTATGCAGTAACGGCAGGGGGAACGACGTTCCTTTTATAAGCGTTCCACAGGTCCACATGCAGGACGGATAGGCCGGGCCACAACCGCCGAGGCCGAGCCTCGAGTCCCGGCTTCCCTGTTAGCAGTCTCCTTCACTCAAAAGAAAACTACACGCAAAACGTCATTCCTTTACTCTCCCTCTTCGAGGCTTCGACGAGGGCGAAACTTCCCTTTCACCAGTGTAAGCACACCACACAAGTGCATTTCGTTACCCCCTTACGGTGGCCGCGCCCTGTCGCTGGGCGAAATGTTTCCGGCTGTCTACGGCAACGCAGGCGGAACCGCAGCCAGCCGCGAAATTCTTTTCGTCCCTTCAGATCCCGCCGCCAAGGCTCCCTTCGAACTAAGACACTGACAACGCGCGCTTTGCTCAATGCATTGGTTTGAGAATGCGGTTACGGCTGAAACGTGTGGGCCTCGACGTCATTTTTGCTTTCAATAGCATTTTCTCCGCAGGAGACCGCTCGGCGAAGCAGACGAGCAGCGGCAAATGTTACCGTGAAGTCAAGATAACGTAACGTGGCTAGCAGGCAGGCAGTGTCTCGATCAGCGTAGGGCGACACTTAGCAGCCGGAAACGTAAACCACGAGAGTTTGGAGAACAGAACTACAAGGCCAGCCAGCACGACCGAGCCGGCTGGGGTTTGTTAACAAAAGGGTGGCGTGGTTCTTGTCAAACGTCCAACTGAAGATCGCTGAGAAGACATCAGCTGCTGTGTTTCCACGGACGCTCCCGGCTTGCTTGAGTGGGGAATTGTAGGATTCTCCGAAAGTCGTGTTGCAAGCGACCGTTCCGACGCAGCATACTCTACTCGACACGCTGCCAGCCTCTGCTGATGGGGCGACAACGTCCGCCGAAAAAGGAAAACTTGGCCCTCCTGCTGTGACGAAACGGGTCGACGAAAGGGCCGTAGTTATGGCGAAACAACTCTCAGGCGCCAGCAGTGGTGCAGGAAATCGACAGGAAAGCGCGCGGGACGACACCAACCACGTGGGGAGGGGTAGAAGTCTTTCGCTTTATTTGAGCCTGTCTGAAGAGCAAGGAAGGGTCGTTCTGGAGGCTGGACACACTGCAGTGACCTTTCACTTGGCATTCGAAAATCACGGAACACCACCTTGCCTCCTGTGCCATCTAGATTCTGTTGCAGTGAGTGCCGATATGGAATTAGAGGTTGCTTCCTGGCCATGACTACCCCCGATGTTTCAACCGACTGAATACAACATCGCACGCCTGTGTTTAGCCCAATGTATGACTTGTGCTCCATCAAACAATACAAGTGGAGTGTCGAAAAGATCGGCGAGAAACTTAAAGGGACCGTCTACCGTCCTTCATCGCTCTCCTGTTTTTTGGCTCAATAGAAAGCGTACCTTTCGAAGTGTCCCAGCGTGCAGTGGTTTCTCCAGAAACTGAATAGAAATTATTAAAACACAATTTTTTAACTACGAAGTCGCTCCTTTCCTAGTGTAGACATGCCAGCAACACTGGGTACCGCGCATGATGCGTCGTCGTCTCCCTGGAAACCCTTTCGGGCGTGGGAGGCATCTCAACGCGAACCCCTTCAAGGTCGACATTCCAGAGGCGACGCCGAGGAGGAGAGGCGAAGGAAAGTCGGCGCGCGGGGGTGAGTCTCGGACATGCAGCGCCGCATGCATGACAAGCTCAGTACTACGCGCCTCCGCAGGCAGACGAATTCGAAGGCAGCGCCACCTGTGCCACCCCGAAAGCAGCGAAAAAAAGAACAAATTGCTTTTGCACGCTATAACAAGGTGTCTCATAGGGTGAAGTACGCTTTTAAGACATACATAACAGGTTTTCCGCAGAATATGTATGCCTGCGTGGGCTGGTTCTCGTACACTTGGAAAATGACGAACACGCTGTTGGGTGTCGCTAGCGGCGTTTTTTGCACCACTTTCAGAGCGAAATTAAAAACGTAATTCCTTTTTTGTGGGGTGAAAGCGTGCTCGTTCCCGTAAATGTGACGCACGGTCTGCCAAATTTTACCACAATCTTAAAAAATTTTCTGAGCGGTAGACAGTCCCTTTAAAGAAGCACGTGCAGGTATGGTTTATTTAATGTTCTTTCCTATTCGCATAACGGAAAGACAGCTTTGTGTTCTAAGTGTAAATCGGTCCATTTGTTACTTTCTTGTTCACATTAGGTATGATTTCTACTATGTCTTGATCTCATAAGAACTAGAGCCACGCTCAGTAGCACGTGCGCAAGTTTTTGCTACTTGGGTTGCGCGGTTGTGCTGCTGCGAACCTTTCAAGCGTGACATACGTCCTTTTTGCTTTCAGACATCATTTCTTGCTTGGTGTCCGATGAAATGATGCACGTGAGGCGATTTATTTATTTATTTATTTATTTATTTATTTATTTATTTATTTATTTATTTATTTATTCTCCACATATCACTGCAATTTCACTATTGCATGAAAGTGGGGCTGCTGTAGAAATTGAACAGACAAAGCGTACTCCTTAGGACGCCATAAGAAAAAAAGATACTCCTACGTCGTCGTCGGTAAGCTCATCAGCTGATCATGCAGTTCGAATTCTCCACACCGACACACGCTGCGCACCACCATAAATAACAGCGAAAGAACAGTATCACAAATGCTTTAAAATTGTGCGACCTAAGCAAAATAATATATTCAGAACTGTCAATTAGACTACTAAACGACTAAAAAGTCTACTAATACTACTAACACTGAGGGAAGAAATTTAGGGCAGCAAATGATGACGACATATCGGGAAATCTTGTTCCAGTATTGATAGGCGCGGGTGAAGCACGAGCTATTATATGAAAATGTAAATCGACAGGTCTACAGCATACATACCTTTTAGTGTTAAATGTAGGCTTGCTACTCACAATGTCTCATGTGTTGGTGAATGTGAGTGACTTTCTATCTGGACACCTGAGGAGCACTATTCTGACTACTCATTGGAAGACCCATTATGTGTTGCACTTGTAATAGACTATATATCTATAGAGTCAAATTCGCTGTGAACGATTCGGGACTACGTTCGGTGCTCCCTGAAAAAATGTCTAGAAGCATTTATTTTCATATTTTCTATCTCCAGGTAATCTGCTGCCGGTAAGGTTCAAGTTCACGAAATGTACGTAGCTCGAATTGAATTTAAAGCGTTTAAGTCACTTAATTTCAGCTCACAATTCTCCGAGACTATTTTGAATCTTAAAAATCAAATGTAACGTAAATGTAACGACAGGTTCCAATTTCCAAAATGTAACTGGAACGCGTTCCTTTCTGATTGAAGGAACTTGTAACGGGGAACTCGTTACAAAATCGGGAAGGAACGAGGAACGAGCTTTCGTTCCTGTTTTGGAGGAACGTGTACAGCACTGCTTCACGGAGTGTCTGAAGAGGACGTCCGAACTGCACTGCTGCCTTACGGAAAAGTCACTGAAGTGGCGAGGCAAAGGTGGCGAGGTCAAGGCGTGACGGATAAGGGTTCGACGACCCGAACGGTGACTTTGAAGTTGGGGACGGGTGTCAAGATCCAAGACATCCCGCACCAAATAAAAGTGGCGGGAGAACCGGCACTAATTGTCGTCCCAGGTAGGGCCCCACTTTGCCTTCGCTGCAAATCAAGCGGGTACATACGTAGGGACTGTCAGGTGCCACGTTGTGCTCTTTGCCATCGGCAAGCCCATGAGGCCTCCGAATTTGCGAAGAGCTACGCACGCGCTGTTGGATCCTCGAACGGCGCGGACACGTCAGAGCATCTTATGGATGAAGTCGAGGCGGAAGAAACTGCGGAAGCTGCGAACGTGATACGTCGCACGCCGTCGGGCCTCCCGTGTCGACCGCTGTGTGCGAGGCGGAAGCGAACTCGTCAACCTCGGAGCACTGGCCGCAGCTTGCACAAGATGCCGAAGTGAAGCGTCGGTAAACAAGGACACTTAAGTCAACCCCGACGACGCCGACGCAGGACAAGCCCGAAAGCATGGACGTATCAGGTGCACCACCAAAGCTGACCCATGAGGATACAGAGACTGCAACGAAACCCGTAGGGGAAGGGGTACCGCCAAGCAAGACGGCACCCCATCGTCGGACGCCCTATCGACCCCGACCGAACCTGGCCGCCAGCAGAAGCGTGGCGGAAACGCCGCCCTCTGCAACGACGTGACGCCAACTTGGCCATGGCGCAACGCCGTAGCTTGCGCAGCTTTACTGCCGTAAGCACCATGGTCCCAGCCTCTCTTTGAAAGCGCAATGGTTTTCCTCTCGAAATCGTTACGCATCGCTACTATTGATGTCCGAGCTCTTGCTTCCACGAGAAAGCATAGTCAGCTGTACCGCTTGGTGAATGAATGTGACTAAGACATTGTAGCGATACAGGAAACTAAAGCTGATGGTGAAGCAGAGACTGGGAGCATGGTGCGACGTTTCACGTCGGCCTTTGATGCTGTTACGAGTCATGCTGTAGCAACATTGGCAGGTTTTTGCATTCTTTTGAGCCATAGTTTGGGCCTATCGAGGAAGGCAACGATATGTTGTAATGAGCGGATGATTATTTACGAACTTCTTTCTGGTTCTCAGGAGTGGCGCATAATTTGCGTGCATGCGCCCAATAAATCAGAAGAGAGGTGTTCCTTCTTCGAGCTTGTTCGCCACTACTGCGATTGCCAGAAAATTGTCCTCCTTACTGGTGACTTCAACTGTGTGCTTTCTGCGGCAGACAAAACCAGTATGCAGGCGTTTAATGATACGGGCACCAGAATTCTACGGGAAATAATATGTGATTTCTGTTTGGAGGATGTAGGGCAATGTTTAGAAGGTCCACGTAATGTTCAATTTACTCATTTCCGAGGGACAAGTAATGACCGTTTATACAGAATTTATATTTCTTCGGATATTTCGCCCCTGTGCCAGCGGTATCATGTTATGCCAGTATGCTTCAGTGATCACTGCCTTGTTTTATTTCACTGTTGCTACGCAGGAAGAAACGCGACACAATTTTAATGGGCACGTGTGGAAATTCAATTGCAAAGTGCTCAATGATGATGTCTTTTTGAAGGAAGTGATTGCAACAATTAAAAAACTGAAAGAGGACAGCGAATCGCCGATGGGGGAGTGGTGGGAAACATTCAATAATCGGATAAAGATAAAAGCAGTGGAACGATCGTGCGCTGTAGCAAGGGGGGCAAGAGCCCAGGAAAAAAATACTTCGTTGCAACCTTCAGTTGCTTATCGATCAGGAACCTCGCAAACCGGGAGAATTTACCGAATATACAAAAACGGTGAATGGTAATCTAGAACTTATTGATATCGAAAGATACTGGGGTGCACTGGTTCGAGCGAGAGCTGAGAGACTGATAAGCGGGGCAACGCCGACGAAACGAGCATTGGGTGCGGGAAAGTGGCATTGGCAAAAGGGGCATGTAGAAGAATTAGAACGCTATTGCATTATTATTCAAAGAACCGAACAAATTACAAAAACGTTTTCAGACTACTATAGGGCGTTGTTTCTCAAAGACGTAGTTGAACAGTTTTAAGACCCAATTCGTGTCTGATGATGCAACTAGATATTGAGGTGAGGCAAGTTTTAGAGAAGCCTATCACCGTTGATGAGGTGAACTGTGCGATAAAGAACATGACTTTCGGAAAATCACCGGGTCCTGACGGCCTTCGCGCATCCTTTTATAAAACTTTTAGGAGCACTCTGTCGCCAGTCCTGACGATGATTCACAACGAAGCTCATGGCGCAATATCACTTCCCCCGTCTTTTGCTACGACGTACACTACACTTACTCAAAACACTGACACCTGACAATCCTGTGACACTGCGTAATGTTACGGCTTATCGAACCATTAGCTTAACTAACACTGACTATAAAATTTTCATGAAAGTGTTAGCTCAACAACTACAAGGGGTATTTACGGAAATTGTAGGGCCGCATCTGACGTGCGGGATTAAAGGCTGTTCTATTAATACGAACACACATGATATGGTGTCATTGCGCAAGCAGACGAGGACGAGAAGGACACAACAGGACAAGCGCAAGAGGATAAAGCTTGTCCTGTTGTGTCTTTATCGTCCTCGTCTACTCACGCTATGACACCATTTCTTGCAAGGAACCAACTAGCCCAAAATGCCACATTGTCGAACACACATGTCGCTTGTTCTATTCTCGAATGCCGTGATACGACGGGCGCCGGTGTCGCTATGCCACACAAAAAGTTCGAGAAGGCTTTTGACACGGGTTCCCTACGACGCCCTCGTGTGTGTATTATACCGTGTTAATGTAGGCCGTGTAATAACAAAAGGCGTAGCTATGGCGTATAGAGCTTGTAATACGCTTTTAATAGTGAAGAAGGTGATCGGTGGGCTCACACCTTTGCAACGCTCATTGCGTCAGGGGTGCCCTCATTCGGCGTTACCTTTTTGTTTTTATGTGGAACCTTCTTGTTTCAGTGTAATAAAGTGTGAACACATACACGGATTTAAACTACAACAGGCAGAAGTGCGTTTGCTCGCATATGCTGATGACATTGCAGCCTTTTGTACAGACTATGACAGCATTGCACAAGTGGCTAGAAGGATGAAAAGTTATTGTGCCGCAAGCGGAAGTGCTGTGAATTAGGGAAAGTGTCTCGGATTCTGGCATGGTGACTGGCCGAGTACCCCAGTCAACCTCGCCAACATAAGTTTTGTCAATACTCTCGTTAAGTACTTAGGAGTGCCTCTGGGCACTTATAAGGACGGTGATCCATATTTGGCACAACTAAATTGATAACTTGCGTGAGAAAGCCAATAAATGGAATGGATGGAATTTGTGTCTTCGCAAAAGCAACAGTGTGCAAGCTTTTCTTTGTAAGTATATTATGGTGTGTAATACAGGTGATTCACTGTTCCAGAATGAATGTTCAGAGGCTCCATCGCATATTTGCATCGTCCATTTGGAGTTCCACTTGGGAGAGGAGTAGTAAAACGAATTTATTTAGGCGAACCAGTGCTGGAGGTCTTGGGTTAGGCCATTTGTTTTTGCGCCAAATAGTTAATCATTTTATGTTCCTAGGAGATGTACAAGATCCCTTCCTGCGCACAGTGTGCCAGTTGCGGCTAAGTAAAACTGTACCGGACCTCGTCGTATCCAGATGTCATGTTCAGGGAAGCATTACAGGTTTCCTGAAAGAAGTTGTTGTGTCCGCCAGCTTTTTGTGTGTTCGTTTCTCACTGACGTGAGTCGAAAAAAGTTATACAGGGATCTGTGTGATCTAGTGTTGTTTGTGCCGGTATATGGGACTTTGTAAAATACAGGTGGCGGGTAATATGTTCTTAAGCCTGTTAAAAGAATGCCGGTGCCTCCTGGGGTTAAAACTTTTTCTCTCGTTTGCACACCGGCACGTTCACAGTAAAGACCTGGATGGCGAAAAAAATAAGCTTTTGTACCCTGGGGAGTACAATGCGAAATTTGTGAACGGGACAAAACCAGTGATCACGTCTTTCTAGAATGTAGGGATGTGGTATTCGTGTGGGACATCCTCCAGAGGACACTTGAAACTTTATTGATTCGAACGAATAACGGTACATGCAAAGGGGAACGTTTATTTCTAGGCCTAAAGTAAACAGCCTTTCTTTTCGAAGATCTAAAGGTCCCTGGTTCGATCCCGTGTTTCGACATCTGCAAAATTACTCCCATATTTTTTCTAATCCCAAGATACAAGCAGCGCTTTTTTTATTCGTTATCTAAGTCAGAACATAGCCACTAATTCTTGTGAAAGATCACTGGGAAGCTGGAAATTAATAAAGAATCAGAGTAGCCGGCGTCAGGAATAGCAAAGATGAAAGAAACGATACTATTTCGGTATATTAATTCAGTAATCGCTGCACTGAAAACACAAGAATCGCTTTCGTCTCTCCGACGTGGGCATACGTGCTGCCGAAATAGCTCCGTTGGGAGAGCGTTAGACTGAAGATCTAAAGGTCCCTGGTTCGATCCCGGGCTTCGGCATCTGCTGAATTACTCCCATATTTTTTCTAATCCCGAGATACAAACAGCGCTTTTTTTATTCGTTATCTAAGTCAGAACATAGCCACTAATTCTGGTGAAAGATCACTGGGAAGCTGGAAATTAATAAGGAATCAGAGTAGCCGGCGTCTGGAATAGCGAAGATGAAAGCAACGATAGTATTTGTATATATTACTTCGTGAATTGCTATGTTGAAAACTCAAGAACCTCTTTCCTCTCTCTGGCACTGGTATGCATGTCGCCGAAATAGCTCAGGGATTCCACTTCCGGCCACCGAGCGTGACGGACGTGTTATCATGGGCTCGGACGAGCCAGTGCTTGCGGCACAGCTTAGCCAAGGTATATGCAAACTGGTAGCGCAACTTCCATAGAAGCCTATGTGTCAAGAAGGTGGCTAGTCGTTGCAACTGTCGCCATCTACGTATGGGGGGGACAACTAAAAAATGACGTCACAACCGGAACCGGAAATGACGTCACGTTTTAATGCTACATGGCGCGAAATTACGAAATATTTTGTGCGGGCGTCGCTTTTCATTTCTTATAGCTGCGCGTTCTTTTCCTCTGTTTTTGTTTTATTACGGCTATGCTGGCTGCATAATGGCAGCCTGCAACAAACTAGGAAGACAACAAAGACAGATTTGAAATACAAGCTGTATTTTATTGGCGAAATATTGCAGTTGTGTAGAAAAACGCATAGAAAAAACACCAGATAAACATCGAAGTGCACAACTAAAGAACTAATTTACAAATTGGCTACTGATTATTTCACGACCTACAGCTGGAGATTGCCTCAACTATGTCAGAAGTGGACAGCATGCTGCATTGTCGTTGCAGTCGCTTCCCTCTGTGCCTGTTGTTGAAGCTTCCAAAGCTTTGCTCGCAGCCGGTCCATCTTTCTTTTATCTTCAGCAGTGGAAACACTGGGTGGCGCTAAGGAAAAATGGATTCCGTTAGGGAAACTATCGAGGTTCACGGGACAGCGAAAAAGAAACAACATGTAAGCAAGATACACTCAAGGGGAAACAGATACTTCACGGGCACAATAAGGAAACACAGAAGGCCTAAAATCACATTCTATGCTGTTTGAACCGCCCTGTAGAAAACCAGTCAAGTAGAAGATAATTTTGGTATACCCAAGTAAAGCTTACCCAAGCTAACCATAATGTTAATGCTGCTTTGCCTATGGCCATTTTTCTTGGTACTGTAACCAAAAAGAAATTCAGGACCAATTTGTATTAAAAAAGTGACTTTTAAGTCAGCTACCAATAAAAGTAAAACAGGTGATACCTCCATAGAGAGAAGACAAAGAATTTTCTGTAGGCGCATTTAAGAGGCTGCTGTGTTATTTCGTTTGTCTTAACCACTCGTAAAAGTATTAGTGTTACACGACCAAAATAACGCTACCATAACATCGAGAAAGTACACCAATGATCCACCCTGAAATATACAATTATAGTTTCAACTTTACCTGCTACACATCAAGGTATATTCTAGCAGAAATTTGATGACTTTGTTTGGGGAACATTTACTGTGTAATATTTGCTGCTCTTCCACATAAATATTACTGTCACGGAGGAACTTGCTATATAATTGAGATCAGGTATTTCCCTGGTTGCCACTTAGCACTTAGTTTAAGCTCTAACCAAAATAAAAACGAACTTCCCCGTCAGCTGCAACTTTTCACCTTCCTACACTACATCACTGAGCAGCTCAATGTTGGCAACATGAATAGACACATACATTGATGTCAAAGGCCCGTGTTGGCCAGACAAGTGCCTTGGCGACAGCCTCGCAAACGAACACTCCATGCCTGCCATGCTAGTGCTGGATGCTCCAACGGGGCTGTATGGCTCCGAAGCATGTGTGTCCAGCTGAGAAAAAAAACACAATCAATAGTAGAAATTTCTCATCAGAAAATACTAAGATCAGCTATTTATCTTAACTTAGAACGTTACTCTCTCGTGTCTAACCTAGTTAGAAAATGTCAGCCCAGTGATGTGTTAGGGAAACTCAATGATAACTTCAAAAGCCTACAATAACTCCCCCCCCCCCCCCCATCGAATAAAACTTCTAGAAATCAGGAATTGTAATTCTGCAATAGTAAGAAATATTGAGCGAGTTAGATCAAAATTGCTGAAGGTTGACAAACTTCTAACGCATGGAAAATATTGGGCAATGGGTGCTATGTTATCCCTTCTATCTGTAACGCCGCATTTTTATCAGAAACACTGAGCCATCATGACGGCCTAAAAATTATTGCGTCGCGTGATCCGAACAATAACAGCAGCCGGGCTAACAAACAGTGGCTTGTTTGTTCTTATAAAGCGTATAACTGCTTTCAAAAACATGCTAAGACACTTCTAAAACAATTTCTCTATTACTTTGTAATGAGAAAAGTGTAATCTTGCGGAATAAAGAAAGTAGATACATTACACCAAACGCAGTACAAATGCTACACACCTCTAATTGTGCAGCATCAGTTAGGCCACTACTCTACTGATCTCCGCGTATTGCTTTCACAAGTATTTCCTTCTGTGCGCCAGAGATGCTCTCAGAAAGATAAATCAAAACAGACGCTGACATAATTGCACAACCGGCGTATTTTTTTCCAGCAGAATATTTAAATGCCAATACAGCACCTCAATTCTGTATACAAGGAGAAATAGTTTTAAACACAGGAAAAATTATGTATACGTGAAAGGCAGTACGCATAAGCCTTTATGCCCTCATACTTCATTGTCCTTGGCTGTGCCATTTCCCCCAGCCTTGAAAAAAGCTTTAATATCTCAAAACAAAATTTCAACCTAAAGATAGACTATTTTTACGATTTTTTAAACTCTTACGCTGATCAATAAAGCAGGCTTTCGAGAAGTGTAAGCATACAGGTACAGATCAGGATAAAATCACTAATCCTACTCGTAGCAATGACCATGCTCCTCCGAAATAATCGTCTCTGGTGAAGATGGGCATGTGTCATCCAAAGGAACTGGTTAACTTGTCTCTGTACATTTAATTTGAAGAGGGTGCAAAATCACCGCTTCCCCTTCTTGTGTGACAAGCCTGTTAAAATGTTTACGGTAGAAAATAACCTTGCTTCAAAAGGAGTTCTTTACCAAAAGACTGCTCCTCATGACAGGGGCAGTTCCATGCACAATGGAGGGCAGCTGGTGACGGCTGTGATGGTGTGCCTGCACAAAGAATGAGAAATGATACTCTTGTAAATTTGCTATCCCCTAGTAACACAGCAAACCTACAACACATCTGCTGTAGAGGGAATTTCAATTTCTGCTGCGCTGTTGCCACCACTGTTGCCGGGGTTCTGCACGTCTTGACTGGAAGTGGATGCCGCAGATGCACATCTTGGAGCTTCTTGCGGAGTTGCCTCTGCACATGAAAGATAAAATCATAGAGGCAGCTAAACGAATGCTGATTATGTGGTAATAACAAGGATCCGGAACCAAGCTATGCACACAGACGACAAAACCACTTAGATATTTTCTTGACTATATAACGTGCCCCTACGTTTACTAGAGTTAAAGTGAAACTAGAAGTGTGTCAGTTCATGCTGCTATAAATAACTACATTGTTTAAAGCGTGTGGGTAAAAGAAACCCTACCACGACACCCAGGATAGGGCAACTGAGAATAAATGAGCCATCTGCAGGTTATCATGCGTTGCACGACTTAACAGGCAAACAAGCATGGCATCACACCTCAGCCACAGTGCTCAACTCTAACAAAACAAAAAGGGCACTTACAGATGCAATCACTTTCACAGCATCGCACACAAGGGACGAACACGCAGACGAAGTAGAAGGTCCACATGTAATCCTGCACAGTAAAACATCAAACAGAAGATAAGAACAAGTGTTATCAGAACGCAGCGCCAGTTACTGGCGTGGAATGGTTTTGCAGACAGACGCAACATAACGTGTGCAGTATACAATTTAATCGAAAGCTGAACCCAGCATCTATATATCTTTTTCGAAACCTACGCGGCAGCTTTCCTACACGAAAAACTTGACAAAACATTCAGGCACAATCGGTGTAGTCTAGCTTAGAAGCGGTTCGCGTGTTTGACTCTGACCATGGCCGGGCATGAGGGGACACGTGATAAGAGCTCTTAATTGCGCCCGTCGCGCCTCCCCCTTTAATTAGGCCCTCGTCAAACACACGAAACGCTGCACTCATTGCAACAATAGTAGCGAGGACAGGATGCACCGCCACTTTGCATAAAAGCTATCGTATCGGTTCCGGAACTCGTGTGTTGTCTTTACAATGGCTCACGAGCAATAGTTCGAAAACTCACCGTCCAGAATCGAGGGGAAACCGATGGAGTGAGACGCCCGGCGCGAAAGGGTTGCTCTTGCAGACGCACACAGAGCCGAGTTTCTTCGCGTAGCTTGGCTGACTTATCGTCCCTAAGGGCGACAGCACGCTGTCCGTGCGCTGGCAAAAAAGTCACTGAAACGGTTCCCAACGGCTCCGACGGGTTAGATTACCTTCTGCCGAGTGCCACGACTGGAAAACAGCGCTTATGCGAGGAAATTGCGTACGAAGGACACGCGCAAACATACTGCGCAAGAACGAGCGACGCCACTTTCACCCGAAAATGAGCAAAATCGTTGGCGAGGCACGCAGAGTTGGGCTAGGCAAGACAAACACAAGCCCACATTACCAGACTGCCTGCATACGCCCGCTGTTTCTGAAAATAAACCAAAAGAATTCGCAGTCAACAATATATCAAAAACCTAAAATTTTATAAAGTAATCTAATAATTTATTTTGTGACATAAAATTAAAATATTGAAAATAAACGGTTAATTGAATTTTTAGTTCTCGTTATTTGTCCCCTCCTCACCTAGTCGCGCTTTAATCGGCACAAGGTGTTGATGTCTGTGGCAATAGGTTTCGGACCACTTTTCGTTCCAACTTTCGTGACCCATATAGATTGACCTTGGCTTAGCCGCCGAAACAGGAACGCTATGGAAGATAACCAGGATTATCAAGTACTGCTGCCACATCTGCCGAAAGGTCGTATTGTTTTAAACACAGTATTTTTGCACGGTGACCTACAAGCGAGACCGTACCGCGTCGAAGACCACAGGGATGCGCTTGCTGAATTGGAGTTGCTACCTGAGGTGGAAGCCTTAGGTGCATTTCAAGTGAATCACGTGTGGGCCGTGACGTTCAAAGGCCAGTGAAGGTATGCGAAAGTTGTTGGCAGCCGGACCTATTAAGGTGAAAAACAGGAGGTGCCTGGTCGTCGACCCAAACAACCAGGAGGTTCGAGTGAGGGTACACTGGGTGCTCCATAATGTGACTAGTGAGGACATACGTGTGGCTTTCGAGCCGTACGGTGAAGTCACAGACGTGAACAGGGAGCGCTGGCGTGTGTCCGGAGTGTCAGAGAAAGGATCGACTACACGTGTGCTAAGCCTGAAACTAAAGGCAGGGGTCACCATTAAGGACGTTCCCCACCAAGTACGTGTCGCTGGAGAACTTGCTCTCGTCGTAATTCCTGGTAAGGCCCCTCTGTGCTTGCGCTGCCAAGGGAAAGGTCACATTCGCCGTGACTGCCGAATCCCACGGTGTCAACGGTGCCGACGGTTCGGCCACGACGAAACCCAGTGTGTCCCTACGTACACAAATATAACAGGGCCCACCACAAACAAGAATGCTTCTGAAAATTTCATGGACGAATTCGAAGCCGAAGAAGCAGCAGCAACGGCACCGGAGAAACCAAAAAAGCCGGAACCGCCCCCCAGTGCGACGGAGAAGCGGGTGTCGATAACGATCCACCAAAAAAATTTGGAAGAAGCGCCGGAAGAATCAAAAGTTGAGGCACTTCAAGGTAACGCGACCGAAAATTGTGTGGTTGAAGCGGCTGCGCCATGTGACCCGTCGAAAGATGGGAGTGAAGCTATGGAAGGCATCGTATCGATGTCCACCAAACGAGGGCATGGCGACACCGTTAATGACTCGGACCTCCCTAAAGATGCAAGTGGCGGCCCTCCACCACCTAAATCGGCTTTGACGCGACGAATGTCGTTCAAGCCGAAACCGAACATTCCTCCAGACGGACGGCCAGAGGCAAAACCGCCGAACTAAAGGTGGAGCCTCGCATCCCTTCTGCAAGCCAGCGACATGCCTCCTCTAAAGCAAAGACGTTTAGACGCTGCTGCGGAGTCCAGCCACCAGACATCTGTTGAAGAGGCAGACACGAGACAGCTGGAAGATGCAGACCATGAATCGCCGAAGCATGGTGAACCCTCTTCTACATCTGTGAGCTCTGAGGTAAATGCTGTGCGCTCTGAGTGCTCCTCACAAACTAGAGACCAAAAACTTGCCTTATCCTTAAGAATCGCCACATTGAATGTACGTGGACTGGCAGCTAAGAAGCGCCAAAGTCAAATTAATCGTCTCTTTCTCGAAAATAATTTAGATGTGGCAGCTGTGCAAGAGACCAAGATTGAAATTGAGGAGCACACGGATGGCATGGTGGAAACCTTTCGGAGGAATTATAATGTTTGTGTGAGCCACGCTAAAGGTACATCTGGCGGTTGCGCAATTTACATAAGAAAAAGCGTAGGCATCGAAAGCGAAAAAGTTGTGGCGTCAGAGGAGGGGCGATTGATCGTGCTAGACCTTTTGTATTCTGGAAAAGAATGGCGTGTTATTTGTATTTATGCACCAAACACTGATAATGAGCGTGTTGTATTGTTTCAAAGAGTAGAATTTTTTTTGAAGTGTGAAAAATGTCTTGTTATACTAGGTGATTTTTTGTCCTTTTGTGATTTTAACTGTGTCTGCATGGCAGAAGACAGAGCTAGGAGTGTGCCTGCACGAGATAAAAGCGAGCGACTACTAACCTCGCTGCTTGAGGAATATTACTTGGAAGATTTAGGATACCTACTTTCAAAAGCAGGCCCACCCACTTTCACGCATTACCAACGCGGAAGCTGTGCAAGGTTGGATAGGATATACGCTACAATCCCCCTTGCGGAAGAGTGTGTTAACTTCGAAGTTAAACACGTATCTTTTAGCGACCATAGCCTTGTAACAGCCACGCTTGGACTCAATATAAAAAAGAGCAGGTTTAACTGGGAACTATGGAAGCTCAATGTGAAAATCTTAGAAGATGAAATATTCACACAAAGTGTAAAACAAAGTATCGAAGAAATGGCGTCGACTAAAACGCACGGATGGATAGCGGAGTGGGAAAATTTTAAAAACGCGGTCAAAATGACTGCGATTGAAAGGGGAAGCATAATTCACCAGAAAGAAAAGATGGAAGAGAAGGAACTTCATTGTCAGCTGAATTACCTTGTGTGCATGGAAAGTGCAAATCCCGGCCTATACACGAAAGACATACGTGAAGTAAAAAAAAAAAGCTTGAACTAATCGCAACAGAGAAGTACAAAGCATCAGTGATAAGAGCACGAGCTGAAAAGATATGGATGGGTGAAACACCCAAGAAGCGTGCGCTGTGCGACGAAATAAGATATTCAGTCAAAAATGAAATACATCAGATTCACCACCGTATGAAGTGACGTCCGAAAAGAGTAAAATTGAAGATGCATTTCTAGAATACTACAGTGAGTTATTCACGAATAAAACAAAACATGCAACCGGTCCTAAAGCCGAGATCATTAAATTAATGCCTAAGCTTGAGGATGAAATCAAGACCCGACTAGAGCTGCCAATAAGTGTGAACGAAGTCAGAAGCGCTATTAAGGAACTAGCTGCAGGGAAAACGCCTGGACCCGATGGATTAGGGGCCGCCTTTTACAAAACGTTCATTGAAGAGGTTACTCCGATCTTGCATGAGGTCATCAGTGAAGCGTACGAAAACGAAGCATTACCTCCCTCTTTCCGATCTGCTCATATGGTCCTAATACCAAAGACAGATGATCCTGAAAAGCTATTGTCAGTAGGAGCTTACCGCCCAATAACTCTAACAAACGTAAACTATAAAATATATACGAAAGCTTTAGCCAAACGGTTACAAAGTGTTGTCACATTACTCGTAGGACCGCATCAGACGTGCGGCATTAAGGGTCGTTCCATCTGTACGAACGTGCATGTAGCCCGCAGCGTTTTAGTGTTGCGATGCCGTGGCGGGACGGGTTGCTATGCTTCAACTTGATCTTGCTAAGGCGTTTGACCGCGTCACACATGAATTTCTTTTTGCATTGCTTGAACATGTCAATCTTGGAAAAGTAATGCTGGAAGGTTTAAAAATGGCTTACAGTGATTGTGCAGTGCGAATAATTGTGAACAAGAACCTTACAAGAAGTATTGACGTCAGGTCATCCATAAAACAAGGCTGCGCGCTTTCTTCTCTGCTTTTTGCCCTCTACCTTGAACCTTTCTGCCTCAGCTTAATTAACAACAGCAAAATTAATGGCTTCGTACTTCAGACGCAACACGTGCAAGTTCTTGCATACGCTGACGACGTTGGCGTTTTCTGCACTGATCGCAAAAGCATCGAAGAGGCGAAAAGCGTCACCAAGGTATTCTGCGAACAGACAGGATGTGCGATAAACTGGGAGAAGAGCTTCGGTTTCTGGCATGGCACGTGGGACGTTAAGCCGCAATCATTCGCGGGCATCAAATGGGCCAGCACACCGTCTACGTATCTAGGTGTGCCCCTCGAACATTATAACCAGACAAGAGATTACTGGGACGACCTGACGCCAAAGGTGAAGGAAGAAGTTGGTGGATGGCAAGGCCGTGAATTGTCAATGTTCGCTCGTGCGAGCGCTTGCAATGTCTTCCTGATTGCAAAGGTGTGGTATGTGCTACAGTTTCTGTCAATGTCTCGCGTCAATGTGCAAAAATTGCACCGTATCTTTGCTGTCTTCATTTGGGGCTCCTACTGGGAAAGAGTCAGCAGAACCAATCTTTTTCTTTCAGTGAAAGACGGGGGCCTTTGTCTTTCACATTTGTTCGTGAGACAAATTGTGTCGCGGTTTGTGTTTTTACGGGACCAACAAGACCCGTTTTTGAGAACCGTTATGCAACTTAGGTTAAAAAATGTAATACCTGATTTTGTTGTGTCTACTGCAGCTCCAATTGGTCGCGCAATAAAAGGCTACTTCAAAGAAGTAGTGATGGCATTCGGGATACTAAAAGCACGTTTCTCACTCGAGTATTTGAGCGTTGTACCAAGAAAAAGGCTGTACAAAGACATGATCACTGTAATGATGCCCACACCACTGTATAGATTACTAACCAATGAAAGCGCCGGGCAAGACGTGCAAGAGTGAGAAAAATGACCATTCGAGGACCTATAAAATCATTTTTCTTTAAATTACACACTAACACATTGCCTGTGAAAACATGGCTTAAAGACAAAGGCATATTTATACCGTGGACGATAAATTGCACCCTTTGTAACAAACCGGAGACCATCGAACATACATTTATTGGCTGCCGGGATCCAATTTTCTTTTGGGATGTGTTACAGAGAACCCCGAAGAAGGAGCTACCCATAACACCTCATGGAATTCGTTATCTTTCAGTGCACAATGAGTATGGTGTTCCATATGACATGATAATGTTATTAGGGCTTTACAGTCTCTGGATCACTCGCATGGCCGTGAGGCACATGGATTCTAAAGCTAAATCGACAAGAGAAAACTTCATTGAATGTGCAATTTATGTGCGCGAAATATATCGGACGTTAGATGAACCTCTAGCTTGTACGGAGGTATTTGATGAATTGGTGAAAATGAAATGTTTTTAATCCATCACAATGGTCGAGCAGACCAATCCGATTTTTATGTATATGTTATTGCTTTATTTCTGAATAAAAAGGTTATATAAGAAAAGCCGTAATAGCTCAGTGGGGAGAGCGTTAGACTGAAGATCTAAAGGTGCCTGGTTCGATCCCGGGTTTCGGCATCTACAATATTACTAATTTTTTATAATCCCGAGATCGCAAGAGAGCCTTTTTGATTCGTTATATATGTCGGAACATTACCGCTAATATTTGTGAATGATCACTCGGAAGCTGCAAATTAAGAAGCAATCAGAGAAGCGGGCATCAGGAAGAGACAGAGAGAGGGTGACAGAAACGATAGTATTTCGGTGTATTAATTCAGTAATCGCTGCACTGAAAACACAAGAATCGCTTTCCTTTCTCCGACATGGGTATATGTGCTGCCGAAATAGCTCAGTTGGGAGAGCGTTAGACTGAAGATCTAAAGGTCCCTGGTTCGATCCCGGGTTTCGGCATCTACAGTATTACTAACTTATTTTTTATAATCGCGAGATCCCGAGAGCGCCTTTTTGATTGGTTATATAAGTTGGAACATTACCGCTAATTTTTGTGAATGATCACTCGGAAGCTACAAATTAAGAACCAATCACAGAAGCGGGCATCAGGGAGTGAGAGAGGATGACAGAAAAGACAGTTGTTGTTTGTTGTTATGTGGGGTTTTACGTCCCAAAACCAGTTCTGATTATGAGAGACGCCGTAGTGGAGGGCTCCGGAAATTTCGACCACCTGAGGTTCTTTAACGTGCACTGACATCGCACAGCACACGGGCCTCAACATTTCGCCTCCATCGAAATGCAGCCGCCGCGGCCGGGATTCGATCCCGCGACCCTCGGATCAGCAGCCGAGTACCTTAGCCACTAGACCACCGTGGCGGGGCACAGAAAAGATAGTATTTCGGTATATTAATTCAGTAATCGCTGCATTGAAAACACAAGAATCGCTTTCCTCTCTCCGACATGGGTATACGTGCTGTCGGAATAGCTCAGTTGGGAGAGCGTTAGACTGAAGATCTAAAGGTCCCTGGTTCGATCCCGGGTTTCGGCATCTACAATATTACTAACTTGTTTTTTTTTATAATCGCGAGATCCCAAGGGCGCCTTTTTGATTCGTTATATAAGTTGGAACATTACCGCTAATTTTTGTGAATGATCACTCGGAAGCTCCAAAGTAAGAACCAATCAGAGAAGCGGGCATCAGGAAGAAAGAGAGAGAGAGAGGATGACAGAAAAGATAGTATTTCGGTGTATTAATTCAGTAAACGCTGCATTGAAAACACAAGAATCGCTTTCCTCTCTCCGACATGGGTATACGTGCTGCCAAAATAGCTCCGTCATTCTGCTTCCGGCAGCCGAGCTGAGCGGTTGTTAGAATCATGTGCTCCGGTGGAGCGGCGTTTGCGGCATCGACTAGCCGCGGAAACAGGATGGACGGCGATACCGAAGATACAGGCTATCAGATTATTTCGCCCGCACTGCCAAAAGGGCGTGTTGCGCAGAACACCGTGTTTTTACACGGCGATGTGAAAGGCAGGCCGTATCGAGTCGAAGATTTCAGAGATGCGCTCGGCCCTACGGGTCTTCTGCCGGACGTGGTTGCCTGGGGTTCCTACCAAATCAATCACGTCTGGGCCGTCGTCCCCGGGATTCCGGCTCACGCGCCGTCCGCCACCCCCCTCGGCCGTTTGCGGCGGCGCGCCGCGTCACTCTATGGGAGCGGAGAACAAAACAGCTATAACTCCTCTCCCTTTCCGATTTTCCAATTGCTCTCCCGGTTTCAAATAGCAAACGTACAAACCTTTATTCTGCCGGAGTTACAGCTTCGTAGTTGCAATATTCGAGGTTCCACGCGCATTTATAGATTAAAGCATTGGGTCTATGGGAGCCCTCTGAAATGTTGGTCACTTTTTCGCCTTTCAATCGCTACTGTGGTGCCATTTTTTAAAATATCCAATTGCTCTCCGGGATTTAGGTAGTGTAATGTCTTAGCTTTAAGATGGTGTAAAGCGTTTTGCAGTCGCTTGGTAAAAAAAAGTTCCACGGTCATTTTTATGACCGTGGACCGAGAAAAGAAACTGATAGCGCCCTCTCTCGACAAGGAAGAGCGCACGGTGCGGGGGCGCGGGAGAATTGAAATGGGCTTCGTTGGTTCTGCAAGGATCTTTATTCATTTGTGCTGTCATGATTCCGTGAAACAATAGTTAAGATACTTTGCGATAGTGTTCCTTATGGCGGTATGGTGCAGCGATCAAGTAAATCTTTTTTAGTAAATGGCGAGATATTCAGTGTGTGTTTGTATACTTCTACAAAGGGTGCTTCAGCTAAAATTTCGGCACCCTTAAAAAAATCCATGTGCATGTTCAGAGAATAAAATGAACTTAGTATTAGTCACTGTCCTCTTGACCGCTTCAAACTACTTTTAATATGACCTCAGGTAATTATTTCTCCTCAATTACATAGCCTACTTTTAAACGGTGGCTTTATAAGCAATCTGTTCCACAGGGAAGTTGTAAAGCATGTTCTACAGCGTCGATATGATGCATTTCCATGCTGTTAAGCGGAATACCTTTAATTATTTTGGGATTCTGAGAAGGTACGCAAGATTTAAAAAGTACCACGTGACCAGGCGCTTGTGCACCTAGTCACGTGGTACATTTGCAGCGTCAAACTTGCTAATAACTAATCACCGACGATGACTGTGCTGCATTGACCCAAGGAAAGATTACATACGGTGGGCCCACATTTCGCCCTTTCCGCCTATTCATGCACGCCGTCTGCACGCGTCATCGATAATTCATTCACGGCGCATTCCGGAGAGATAATTTCGCTGCGAGAGAGCAGCTAGTCACGTGGTATTTTTTTTTTCAGATTGTGCGCACTATCTTAGAAGCCAACAAAAATTAAAACTACTTCACTTATTATCATAGAAATACATTATTTGGGCCCTAATTGACATGCTTTACAACTTCGCTGTCGAACATACTGCGTTCTAAGCAACCGTTCAAAAGTTGCCTAATTAACTAATGATAAATAACTACCCGAGGTAATAAACAATTAGCCCAAGTTCGTGAAGACAACAGTGAATAACACTTAGCTGGTTACATCTCCGTAACGCGCATGTGGGGCTTTTTTTTTTTTAATGGTGGCGCAAGTTGGTTATTTTACCGAATAACTTAGCGAACTTTAAAATCTGCGTTTTTCAATTAGTGGGTACTATCTATAAGAATATCTGTTCACCTAAAGCAACGATTGCTACACGTTCTTATAATCAATAAAATTGTGTTAACGACGAAGAGCTCAGCTGCGTCCATACATCTATTGCTCTAACCTTCAAATCTTGCAAATAAGCATATTTGGCAGTCTCGCATACCTTTATGCGAGATTTGACGAGAATGTCATAAGCTGGTGGTACTGCCCCTGCACATTACCACCCGCTCCGCTTTGAGTGTTTGAACCACGGAGCATTCAAAATAAGGCAAGCAAAACAAGCCGCTTGAAAGCCGACGTCCCGTCTTTAGTGACTTGTCAAAAGAACGAGGGCAAAAAAATGCAGTTCAGTGTTTGAGGTGATTCTTGGAATGCGGAAATGAGGCTCTTTTTTCACAAAATGGCACAAGCACTGAGAGTTCTACTAGTTGTACGCGTCCGTCCCTCGGTCCCCTTTCAACCGCGTTCCAACCAGGCCGGCACCGCCCCCCCCCCCCCCCCCCCCGACATACACACACTCAGGGCCTGCGTCGCCCAACCACTCGCACCCTTTCCTACCATGTTTAGTAAAAACTGGAAATCGAATAAGTTTCAGTTTCCCAGGTCCCTGGTCGGCGCGGTGGTATAGTGGTTACGCGTGAAAAAAATATAAAGGTTTCTACAACGTTGCTTGTCTGATTAGGTTTGATGAGTAAAGAGAACTGGGTGATATCTTCAACCAATTTTATTTAAAGTAATATCCAACGTTTCAAAGACCGCACGACTCCTTCTGGGCGCGACTGGTTCGCTTGCAGTGGCGACAGTGCACCGGGAAAGGGAGAAGAGCAGGGAGACGTGGCGGCAACAAGTCAAAGGGGACTCCCTCGGGTGGCACATTGTGTGGAGGCTGATGCTTTCGCTCGTTCTGTGCGATGCGCAGGCAGGAGCGGAGACTTGTACAGACAGGGCCGATACGAGTGCGTTCTATGTAACAGCCGTGGTACAGACGAGGTGGGTCGGTTCCCTGAGTCGCGTAGATACGCCAAGTTTCGAGTAAAAGTCGTTTCCAGTGGTTGGTTTCGGTGGCGAGGACTGTGGCTTCTCAAAAGTTTATCCGGGGGAGCTTTCCGCTAAGGGGTTTTGTTCTCTCTAAGCCTCTCTTTGCGGTATTTTGCTTTGTTGATGTAGCTTGCAGCGCGGTCACCGCAGGGGACTTGTACACAATGCTTCGAGCTCGCTCTTTTCGTGGCCGGTCTTCCAGCATCGGTAGGGAACGTGCGATTGTGTTTTTGGGCTACTTGAGTTCTACTGCTGACGTAAAAGACAGGAGTTCCATCTCGACCACGGCAACCGCGTTTCCACTGAGACCAAAGCTAGAGGCCCGTGTACTGTGCTATGTCAGTGGACGTTAAAGAACACCAACTGATCATTTCCGGAGCCGTCTATTAGGCCATGCCCCGCAACATATCATAGTTCATAAAATCTAGCCTTCAATGAATACCGTCTTTCTTTCTTTCTTTCTTTCGGGGGGGGGGGGGGGGGCATTTAAATTCCCAATTAACTTCCCCTAGACAGGCAGGTCGGTCGATACGTTCAGCATCAAGCCCATATTTGAAAAAACACTAGCTCCTCGCCTACACAACAACTACACCGTCCATTCTCCCTCCATGAAAACACTAACGATGCACTGCCAGAAAAGAAACAAACTGAACACCCGTTCTTTTCATTTAGAACGTTTTTATAAAAGCGTCACACTACACGAACACTTAGCGTGAGGCGATCCCTATTTGAACCACAAATGAGTGGAGCTTGCCTCGCAACATATAATCTGGATCACTGAGAATAAATGTAACATATTCACGAAACCTGCCGCAGGAGGCTTCCACCGACACTTCCAGCCCTGCAACACAACAAAGCACAACCACAGCGCTCTCTTCAGTATAAAAATATTCCCGACGCAAACAGCGGGAAATGAAACGTCCAAGAGAAATCAAGTCTCTCGCAACAAAATCGCCGGCTGCTCAAACGGAAGGTCCGAGATCTGCTGAAGGTTCCGCACAAACGATTGTGCATGCCCATCTCAACGCACTGACATTGAAGCATACGCAACCCTCGTCCACAAAATTAAGTCTACAACTGAAGCCTTCACGTAAACACTCACCTAGCTGCCCCACAGCGATACAAATGCACTGCAGACACAAACAGAAGCAGCAATCGAATTGAATCATATGTCCAAAGGAGAAGCCTGCGTTCTCACGCCGATGCTCCCGCCAAAACAAAAATAAGCGATTATGGTATGTGAACAAACACTTCTCCTTCACTTTGAATCGAGTTCATACACGTTAGAAGTCTTATCCATAAACTTGCCAGCTGCAACTTCCATCTCAAAAGATACGCACACTGATAGAGAACAATAAGATCTCTAAAATCTTAACACTGAAGGTGACACTTGCCCTAGACGACACATTTACTACCACCAAGCAAACAGGAAAACAACACTGAGCAATGTCTCGCTTTCTCACTTGAATACACTCAAGGATATCACTCCAAAGAACAAATGAAAGGATTTTCCGAAACACGCAGATCTCTTTGATAGCCAGAAAAAGGAAATACAAAGAATAGCATTAAAAAAAGGGAGTCCGAACAACTTATATGGAAATTGAAAAAAAAAAAAAACGTTGTCTCGTACACCGTTTGCCGTTATCAGAAGTCCAATATGGAAATAAGGAAACACCAAAACATGCAAAAATTCGAACATAATCAAATCAATTATATTTTTATATTCTGCGTACGCCTGTCGCAATTACAGCATAATATTGCCAGTGGAGGCAGCAGCGCTTACTAACCCGACTACTCCCCTCAACAGTGCCGAGGAACTCTCGCATGCATCTAATGTGGTAAACCACCAGAAAAATTCAGTAAAGCTGTAGAAGCTCCCATTACTACCTTTTTACCTACCTTTCTTTAAGGAGAGTACGACGGCGAACGCGATCGTCGGTCGTCGATAAAAACTGATTAGTGGTTAAACGTGTCGACTTTTATACTGCAAATTTTACTACTGTCACTCATGCTCGCGTACAGTCTGGAATCTACTCAAACACAGGCGTCGGGCATGCTAAGTGCCTAAAGGACAGTCGTCATCATTCGTGGAGCAGCACGCATGCAAGATCGCACGCGACTGGCGCCGAGCGATTACGCCCGTCACAACAAAGTTAAAGTGGGTTATTTCAGTGAAACAAACGAAAACGAATGCGCGTGTCAATATTGCGTTAATGTTACCTGTAGGGTTATATGTGATGGATTCAAACTTCGTGGTAAAGCTATTTTTGTCCATGGGGCAATATAAATACATTAGGTTTCGGGATCAGATTTCCCGGTTAGTGTGCGCATTGTACGGTGTCAGTTTTGAGGTTTTCACAGACACATGAGTGCCACCGGCATTGTAATTTTTGGGTATGCGCTTCAAAAGACGTCTTGCACGAATACATGAGTGTCAGTAACTGGCAAATAGCCGCAGCGTCTGCATATGTGCAAATGGACATCTGGCAAGCATGCGAGCCGCAGCAGCAGTCGTAGACGCACAGGTATTTGCAACATAAATTCATATTCCCTGCGCTTCTTTGTTTCCGGGAAAAGAGGCGGCGGAGATGATTGCTATAAACAACTGCAAGAGAATTTAATGTTCCTTTATGTGACGTTTCGGCGCTAGCATGCGAGACTTCAGGCTACGTCTGAAGCTATAGGTTCATTCATTTCTCTCTCTCTCTCTATAGGTTATCATTGGATCCCCAACAATGCATTGCTGCTGTATCTGGTTATTTACAGCGGTGCTACGGTCACCCATCTAGACTTAGGATCTATCTGCCTGCTAAATGCGATCTTGCTGGATGTATTTGCAGCGGAGCCATATACAGCCACTTTTATGGCCGAAGACGTGTAATGAGCATATTAACTTATTAATTGTTAGTAATTATTACTGGGTCTAATAAAAAGTATAAGATAAACTTCATTTTTTCGATTATACAGAAACATCAACTAAAACTTATTTCCACCATTTCCACCTATTTACACAAGGGCGTTCTTTTTTTTTTCCTTTTTTATCTTTGTAAGAGGAATGCGCGTGCGTACAACCGTGACCTTACTACCGTTAATAGTGACGTAACTGAGAAGCATGTCAAGTTATTTGTATCGTGACCTATGAGTCGTATACATTCGAACCCTTCCATATAGTAATTTTGGTAAGTGAACGAAGCGCGAGTTTCCAAAGTTTACCCCATCCCCATAGCGTTAAAGAGGGGTTCAGTCGTGCTTACTTCACGTGAATGACGAGCAATGTGGAACTATAAGTATTTGGAATCCCTGGTGGCTGTACTGCATGAAAGCCAGTTGAAAATAAGCATTAATCGACTGGTTCTTGAAGTTTATTGCAAGAATTAAAGAAACGCCGCAACGTAGTTTTAATGTTCCTGTCATCGGATTCCAGCCGTCGCTTCTGCGGCTACAGAAACCATGATCTTGTGCTCAGCGGGTGCCTTTAAAAGCACCCCACTCTCCCGCCCGGCGCCGTGTCCGACATGTCAACCCACTGGCTTCGGCTAGCTTGGGTACGGTTGGCCGAACGATCGTGTTTGCATGGCCGGTATGCGGGCAGCTGCACTTTTTGTCGTTTCTTTAGTTTTCGCGCGCTCAAGTTCACATGAATTCAGACAGTGAAGGCACTGATTCAGGCTACGTATTTGGGGAATGAGTCTGTGAGAAGTTCTTCTGGCAAGGTTTCTGTCTTTGATGGTCATTTAACACAGGACGCTGCGAAAGTCTTGGTGTCATATATTTACTGCAAGGTCTTTCGGTTTGCAAACCGCGCGCATGTTCCCACACTTTCTGGCCGAGCAAGAGCACCCTTCACTGGTACAATGAACTTTTTTCTCGAGTTGTATTTTTGCAAGAAAGGAGGGGGGAGGGGGGCAGGAGGGGTCTCAGGCTTTGTTCACGCCTTCGCATGGGCTACCACTTGTGCGTACGGTCGTGCGTGGGCGCGCGGTGGCTGGTTTCGGGCGGTTTCTCTTGATGTTTTGTCCGTTTCTTTTCTTTTCTCTTTTTCTTTCTTTTTTGTTCACTCAGTAACCCGACTGACAGGCGTGGACTATCGTTTCTGTCACCAGAAAGGAAGGGGAGAGGCGGGAACAAGACCTTCTGAGGCCGTCGGCTCTGGTGAAGGGCTAGACGGAGTACGCAGGCTACGCATTGCAGGGATTATGATAGGAGCGGCTGTGCGCCGCGGTCCGTTTTGTTGCCGTACTGAACAGTGAATATGGCTGGAGTTTGTGCCACCTGTGACGCACATAGCGGCGCCCAATCTCACGCAGTGCGCGCCCATGATCAGCCACGATCGGGTGTGAGCTTTTTGTTGTTGTTGTTTGTTTTTTCTCTCGTCTACTGAACGCGCTGTCGTTGTAAAATTCACCCTCTAATGGGCGAAGCTAAGTTGCATATGATCTGTTGCAGAAACACTGTGCAGTAGTAAAAGGGTACGTGTTTGGCGTTCTTATTAATTCGCCGAGCTGACTGATCGTTGCGGGACTTGTCGGGCACACTTCTTGTGTCCATAGCCGATGTTGAGTATCAATATCCAGTTAGTTTTGCTACGTCCGCCAGAAATGAAGGGTTCCGATATCCCCTGGAGCTTCCAGAGGGTACAAATTTTTTCCCGTTTAAAGATGGAATCCACGAATGCTGCTCCTCCTCGTCAAGAGCAGAACGATACAACTCAATACGCAGACGCGAACTCTCCGTGCCTGGTCATGCACGTCGCATGTTTCCTCCGACAAGAGTTTGCTTTTCCTGTAGTTGTTAGCGCAACAATGAAAACTGCACTCTGGCATTCTGTCGACCTTATGTTGTCTGGCACCACGACAGAAGAGAAAAAAGAAACGCCAGGTTAGTCTGCAAAACGCCACACACATCCAAGCGTCAGCGCGCGCGCAAGGGGAAAATAAATTAAGGGTGCTCCAGTTGCTTAATCAGGCTTAGTCATGAAAGCAGTTTAGAAATGATTGCATATTAGTGAAGCATCCCATCCACTCTAAACACTTTCTTTTTTTTCAAACAGTGGGTTTTTCAACGCGGGACCGAAGTTTGTTCGACTATATATTCCCTGACCGCTTGCTTTTCTGACGTCAACAAAGAGACAGCCCATTTCACCACACCTCTACATTTCCTATCTTTTCTTACGTTTAAAAATCAGTCACTTGCCGGCCCATTATTCCTGTGCAGACGTTTGCTCAATATGTTGCTATGATAGTCGAATATCGTTACTGAGTTATAAAAAGAAAACCAGGAAAACATAATACTACTCCTATCATGCCTTCAATTGTCCATTACTCTTCAAACTCAGTTTTGTGCAATCTCACGGCTCATCGATGCTTTAGCATTATATAATGGACGGCGGCAAAGGCAAAGATATACAGTGCTGTATCAAAATAAATTGCATATCTCGGCAAACTGTGACCGCATAGGTTAGCAAATAATTAAATAACATTTGATTACCGATTTATAGGTACACCTTAAACGTTCTTCCTATTTCTTGCTTTCTGGCTACTACATTTGCGTACCTGCAGTTGCCAAGTGAATATTAAATCTAGGTACACACAAACGAGGCATTTCGCTAAGATTAGGATCATATAGTTTTAACTTGAACCAAATAGTACAGGGCTGAATTATATATGATTGCGTATATCGAGATTACAATTTGCGACTTGCGAAAGAAAAATCGCTGTAGTCCAGCGATCTCATTACCCGGAAGGGGTCATTGCCTGGTGCTAACGTTACAGCGCAGAATAACGGACAAGGACGCCATCCAAGTACCGTAGTGCCATAGAGCAACCGCACTGTTATCAATGGCGCAGAGATATGTACAGATTCGACTATATATAAAGTAAGGCATATGCAAAATAATTGAACTTTAACGTGATGAAGTTCCCCTTCAAGTGTTGCAAATAGTAATTGCCAAGTTTTCACGCGCCAAAACCCCGATGCGATTATGTCGCATGCCGTAGTTGAGCTCTTGGGAACTTTAGAACAAACGATGTTCTTTAACGTAAACTGAATTCACGCACTAAGCGGGCCTCTAGCATTCCGTTTCAATTGAACAGCGATCACAGTGGTGGGCATCAAACCCACATATTTCGGGTCAGCGGCAGAGCACTATAACCACTACTGCGGCAGCCAAATGTAACAAACAAATCTCGCATGACAAAGTTTTTTTATATCACTAGCTTTTAATATACGAAGACATCTCTAATGTTGACAAAAACATAAATACATAGCACAGGTAAAGGAAATAAAAGTGTAGCAAATGACTCGTCATTCAAATTTAAATAATTGCTAAGAACGGTGTTCAATAAGGTGTACTTTCGGGGCGTATAAACAAATAGTGGCGGGCCGTAGCACAGAAATAATTTGAACGTTCTTTGCTTGAAGCCTGCCGTTGCATAAAGCACAGTTGTTTAATTTTTCCTATTTTAGTATATGACATGAATCCGAAGGAGGTAAAAGACGGAAGCCCCAGCTTGCAGGGCTGTACACGACCGGTCTGGAATAAGCGGCGCATACTTGCTGTGAGAATACAGACACGTCTGCGAAGAAACCTCCGCGATCACCCTGCCAGCGAGAAAGAATGGATGCAGCACAGCAGGCGAGCGAGCCCCCCACCACTCCCCGCCCCATCCTTCCTACCTATTCTTTGCCTCCCAGCATCAGGTGCCTAAACGGGGAGAAAGGGGTGAACGGCGAAAACCCTCCAGCTACAGAACTCGACAAGCAAGTGGTGGGAGGGGGAAAGCGAGAAGAAGGGGGAGGGTTCAAAGTCATGCGGCACGTGGTGGAGGTCTTGGGAACTAAACCCGCATGGACCGGAATCCTGGACTCGCACCACATGCAATGAATATTCCACAAAACGTGTGCTGCAAGTCAAGGAACTTCAGGTTAAATAGCAACGCTGCATCATCGTCGACCCGCAAGATCAGCAGGAGCGTCTGCGTCTTCACTGGCTGCTTCATGGGGTAGCCGATGAAGATGTAAGTACGGCGTTGGCGGCCTTTGGGAAGGTCGTCCAGGTGACCCGAGAGCGGTGGCGAGTTCAAGGTGTCAGCGACAAGGGGTCGACCACGCGGTCCGTGCTGCTCAAGCTTAAAAGTGGCGTAAGAGTTGAGGACCTCCCGCATCAAATCCGGGTGGCGGGCGAATTAGCCCTCGTTGTGGCACATGGCCGGCCAATGCAATGTCTGCGCTGCCACGGCACGGGCCATGTCAGGAGGGAGTGTAAGGTGCCCCGGTGCTCACAGTGCCGCCGCTTCGGCCATAGTGAAGACCAGTGCGTGCGTACGTACGCGTCGGCAACTGGCCCAGCGGAAGGCGAAGACACGGCGCGGTTGATGATGAACGCGACGGAGGCCGAGGACGCGGCGAAAGGAGCTGGTTGCCAGGCGAGCCCAAATGTTTCAGGAGGGGTGTCGGCACCGGCTGGCGGGGACGGTGCAACGGAGCATAATGGCAGAGAGCCAGTGGTGGTTGCGCCAGAGCCAGTGGCTCAAACGGGCGAAGGCAACTCGAATATTCAACACGAGGTGCCTGAACCGATGGAAGCAAGCCAACACCAAGAAGCAATGGAAGAGAGCAGCAACGCTGGAGCACCGGACAAAAGGCCCCACGAAAAGTCGGCAGAAGGAAGCGAAGTGTCCCGGGGAAAGACCGATGAGGGGCCTCCTGCAAAAACGCCTCCGTTAAGGCGCAACAGCATCAGACCGTGTCCCAACGTTCACGCGGAAAAGGACAGGCCACCACCACACTCCAGCGGTTCTGGCCCGCCTGGAGGTTCCGGTCCACCTGGTCGTCCCGAGGACGTCTAGGTGCGTGCTAGACGCTGAAGGTAAGCATCATGCCCCGGGCTAACTTCTTAACTAAGCAAGCATGGCTCAAGCACCGGTACTTCGATTCGCTACGTTAAATGTGAGAGGTCTAGCTGCCAAGCGGAAGCAGAGCCAAGTGCATAGGCTGTTGGTGGACCACGACATTGATGTACTGGCAGTGCAAGAGACAAAAGAAGATGGCGACGAGGAGACCCGGGGCATGGTGCTCAGGTTTACGGAGCGGTATTACGCGATGATAAGCCATGCAATAGGAACATCGGCGGGTTGTATTTTGTTTATTAAGAAGTTACGAGGTCTTTTTTGCATGCCCGTCTGGTGTTACGAGTTTACGAGCTACGAGTTTTTTTTTTTTAGGGGCGAAGCTCCTTAAAGCGGCACCCGTTCGTCCCTCGTCGTAGTCGTAGTAGTGCGTAACCAGTCTTACGCTTTGACCTCCAAGGTGGTGCCGGTGGGAGATTTCTCCTGTGCGTTGTTGAACAATAAAAAGTTCGCAACGTGCGCGTTAACTAAAAGCCGAATTCTTCTGTCTCTCATTCCCCATTAGCAGCCATTTCGTGCGTCCCCGATGTATGTAGTAGTAGTAGTAGTAGTAGTAGTAGTAGTTAGTAGTGGGTAGCCACCGGCGCGTGCCTGCTGGAGCGCACGCACATGCCGAGGGCGAGCGCGTGGCACCTGGCGCTCGCCCTCGCCGCGAGCGCCGGGAGCCACGCGCTCCCCGGCAAACTCGACACTGCCCCGGCAAACGCGAGAGACAACGTTGGCGCAGGCAGCGTCTCCTAGAGAGTTTCTTGATTGAGAAATACCGACTGCTCGCGTTGGAGAAGCGTTCACCGGCAAAACCCATATATATATATATATACACTGGATCTTGACTAGCAATGAAGTGCCGGTGGGAGATTTCACTTGTGCATTGTGCATAGTTGAACCATGAGGATTCGTAGCATGCGCGTTAACTAAATTAATCCGGAACTCGGCACGATCTACGATGCACATCCCGAGCTTCGCCCACTCATCATCATTCACTCCGTGGATATGCTGTAATTTTTTTTTTCATGCCCGTCTGGTGATTAGTGTTTTGCGATTGTGATTTAGACGTCTTTCAGTGGCGCATAGGGTGCATTTATGCACCGAATTTGTTAGAGGAAAGGGCTCTTTTCTTTTCAAAGGTGAAGGAGCACCTATGTTTCGAGAGGAAGCTGATACTTCTCGGTGATTTTAATTGTGTAGTGAGTACGCGGGACAGGTCAAACAGACGGGCAGCGTTCGGAAAAAGCACCAGTGTGTTGAACGACATAATTTCAGAGTACGATTTAGAAGGATGTAGGGTGATTGCATGGACGGGGCACGTTGAAGTGCGTTTCACGCACTTTCAAGGTACAGTCACGCGCGCTTAGACCGCATATACGTGTCACCAGATGTAATCTCTCCTGTACGAGTTACGCTGTTTGACCTATATCCTTCAGTGATCATTGCTTAGTGAAATTTGATATAGGTCACAATTGAAAGCGGCAGGTTTTCCTGGGATCTGTGGAAGACGAACTCCAGTCTAATAGGTGACGAATGTTTCGTAGACGAAGCGCTGGACCGCAATTAGTTTCAATCAATGTTAACAGTGAAGACACACTGGCAGAACATGGGAAGCGTTTAAACAGCGAATAAAAATGCAACCATGGACAGATGACTTGCCCTCCAGTTTATCGCCTTTTCCTTTAGCTCTTCAGTTTGTTGCTTCCAGTAGTCATCGGTGTTCTTGTATGCCTGCAGCGGCACGCCAAGGTACTTCACTGGTATGTTCGTCCAATTGACGTTGGCAAAGAAGGCAGGAGTAGACGGCCATGCTCCGTGCCAAAAACCCAGGCACTTGGCCCAGTTTACACGACTTCCTGTGGTCTCACAGAAATGTTTAGTTTCTCTGATTCTTCTATGCCTTCATAAGTGGTACTACAAATTGCAACATCATCAGCATACGCTAGAAGTTTTACCTCTGAAGACTGTAATCTGAAACCAGGTACCCTATCGTTTGCAATTATAGCCTGGCACAATGCTTCAATGTATATGCAAAACAAAAGAGGACTGGCCGGGCAGCCCTGGCGCACAGAACGCTCAATTTTTATGGGGGCCCCCAATGTCTTATTAATTATCAATTTGGTACGGCAATTCCGGTACGCCAGGGCAACACCGTCCGTGATGATGGCACCAACATTGATATGCTCCAGAAGTGCAAACAAAATAACATGGGCGACACAATCAAAAGCCTTCTCAAGGTCCAATTGCAGCACGGCTGCAGAAGCTTGGGTGATATCAACACACTCTAGAACAGATCGCATCTTATGAACGTTTGTTGTGATCGTACGGCCCTTTATTCCGCACGTTTGGTACGGTCCAACCAGATCTTTTATTACTGACTGAAGTCTTGCTGCCAGAACTTTCATTAGAATCTTGTAGTCTACATTCGTAAGTGCGATTGGTCTGTATGCTGTAACTTGCTTAAGCCTGTCTGCGTCCTCTGTCTTCGGAATGAGCACGGTGTGCGACTCCCCAAACGATGGTGGTAAAGCTTCTTTCTCGTACGCCACGGTAACAACCCGTGTGAGTATCGGTGACAGTTCTTTTTAAAACGCTTATACCAAGCTGCACAAAGACCGTCCGGTCCGGGAGACTTGCCGGGATAAAAACGCATGCGCGAAGGAATAGCGTTGAAGAGATTGTGGCCGATGGTCGCGAAGTGACAGATAACTATAGCATTTTAAGTACGTTTACTCGACATTTTGAAGGGATTTTCGCAAGCAGAGAGGCAGACTTGGAAAGATTCAAAGTAGAATACTTGGGACGCATGCCCCAATTCAGTGATGCAACCAAACAGGCATTAGAGGCACCAATAACTACATCCGAAGTAGAACTGGCTATCGATATGTTGAATCCCGGCAAGTCTCCCGGACCGGACGGTCTTTGTGCAGCTTGGTATAAGCGTTTTAAAAAGAACTGTCACCGATACTCACACGGGTTGTTACCGTGGCGTACGAGAAAGAAGCTTTACCACCATCGTTTGGGGAGTCGCACACCGTGCTCATTCCGAAGACAGAAGACGCAGACAGGCTTAAGCAAGTTACAGCATACAGACCAATCGCACTTACGAATGTAGACTACAAGATTCTAATGAAAGTTCTGGCAGCAAGACTTCAGTCAGTAATAAAAGATCTGGTTGGACCGTACCAAACGTGCGGAATAAAGGGCCGTACGATCACAACAAACGTTCATAAGATGCGATCTGTTCTAGGGTGTGTTGATATCACCCAAGCTTCTGCAGCCGTGCTGCAATTGGACCTTGAGAAGGCTTTTGATTGTGTCGCCCATGTTATTTTGTTTGCACTTCTGGAGCATATCAATGTTGGTGCCATCATCACGGACGGTGTTGCCCTGGCGTACCGGAATTGCCGTACCAAATTGATAATTAATAAGACATTGGGGGCCCCCATAAAAATTGAGCGTTCTGTGCGCCAGGGCTGCCCGGCCAGTCCTCTTTTGTTTTGCATATACATTGAAGCATTGTGCCAGGCTATAATTGCAAACGATAGGGTACCTGGTTTCAGATTACAGTCTTCAGAGGTAAAACTTCTAGCGTATGCTGATGATGTTGCAATTTGTAGTACCACTTATGAAGGCATAGAAGAATCAGAGAAACTAAACATTTCTGTGAGACCACAGGAAGTCGTGTAAACTGGGCCAAGTGCCTGGGTTTTTGGCACGGAGCATGGCCGTCTACTCCTGCCTTCTTTGCCAACGTCAATTGGACGAACATACCAGTGAAGTACCTTGGCGTGCCGCTGCAGGCATACAAGAACACCGATGACTACTGGAAGCAACAAACTGAAGAGCTAAAGGAAAAGGCGATAAACTGGAGGGCAAGTCATCTGTCCATGTTCCCGAGGGCTACAGTATGCAATTTGTTTTTTTGTGTCTAAACTGTGGTACGTAATGCAAGTGATGTACTGTTCACGTGTCAATGTGCAGAAACTGCATAGGGTGTTCGCGACTTTTGTGTGGGGGTCAAACTGGGAAAGGTGCAGTCGAACCCATTTGTTCAGGCGTGTTAAGTGTGGAGGGCTGGGATTGGCACATCTTTTTATCAAGCAGGTAGTAAACAGATTCTTATTTTTTCGCGAGGCAAGCGACCCCTTCCTGCGATCAGTGTGCCAAGCAAGACTGGGGCGGCTGTTGCCCGAGTATGTCGTTGCCACTCAAGTCGCGACGGGAACTGTACGTGGTTATTTAAGGGAAGTCGTGGCAGGCGTGCGCTTTTTGAGTGTTCGTTTTTCTGCTGAATACCTTTTTTTCCGTTGGAAAGAAGAGTCTTTATAAGGATGTGTGTGATGCTGTGCTGCCAATACCACTGTATAGAGCGCTATATGGTGCAGGTCAAGGACAAAACGTTCTAAAACGCGTTAAAGCAATGCAAGTAGCCCCATCGACAAAATCATTCTTTTTTAAGTTACATACCGGAACACTTCCAGTAAGGACCTTTTTAGAGGGACGAGGGTTTTATATGCCATGGGGTTCGGATTGTCTGATCTGTAAACAAACAGAAACGATTGATCACGTCTTTCTGCACTGTTGGGAGGGGGTATACTTTTGGGATGTCCTGCAGAGGACAATCAAAAAACAATTGCCATTAGACCCGCGTGGAATCAGGTTCCTTACAACTGACAATGAAGAAGTACCTTTGGACCTAATCATGCTAACTGTCCTGCACAGTATATGGCGCTCACGAATGGCTGGATTCCACTGTGACCCTGATAGGAGACCACGACTGTATTTTCGAGAAAGCATGGCTCGGTTTATTGAAGTTGAGAAAACAAGAGAATGTGTTCCATCATGGATAGCCATTGTAGAGCCACTACAATATTGCTAACTTATTTTTTATAATCACGAGATCCCAAGAGCGCCTTTTTGATTCGTTATATAAGTTGGAACATTACCGCTAATTTTTGTGAATGATCACTCGGAAGCTCCAAATTAAGAACCAATCAGGGAAGCGGGCATCAGGAAGAGACCGAGAGAGGATGACAGAAACGATAGTATTTCGGTATATTCAGTAATCGCTGCATTGAAAACACAAGAATCGCTTTGCTCTCTCCGACGTGGGTATGCGTGCTGCCGAAATAGCTCAGTTGGGAGAGCGTTAGACTGAAGATCTAAAGGACCCTGGTTTGATCCCGGGTTTCGGCATCTACAATATTACTTATTTTTTATAATCGCGAGATCCCAAGAGCACCTTTTTGATTGGTTATATAAGTCGGAACATTACCGCTAATATTTGCGAATGATCACTCGGAAGCTACAAATTAAGAACCAATCAGAGAAGCGGGCATCAGGAAGAGACAGAGAGAGAGGATGACAGAAAAGATAGTATTTCGGTATATTAATTCACTAATCGCTGCATTGAAAACACAAGAATCGCTTTCCTCTCTCCGACATGGGTATATGTGCTGCCGAAATAGCTCAGTTGGGAGAGCATTAGACTGAAGATCTAAAGGTCCCTGGTTCGATCCCGGGTTTCGGCATCTATATTGTTACTAACTTAATTTTTATAATCCCGAGACCCCAAGAGCGCCTTTTTGATTCGTTATATAAGTCAGAAAATTACCGCTAATTTTTGTGAATGATCACTCGGAAGCTGCAAATTAAGAACCAATCAGTGAAGCGGGCATCAGGAAGAGAGAGAGAGTGTGGATGACAGAAACGATAGTATTTCGGTATATTAATTCAGTAATCGCTGCACTGAAAACACAAGAATCGCTTTCCTCTCTCTGACATGGGCATACGTGCTGCCGAAATAGCTCAGTTGGGAGAGCGTTAGACTGAAGATCTAAAGGTCCCTGGTTCGATCCCGGGTTTCGGCATCTATATTGTTACTAACTTAATTTTTATAATCCCGAGACCCCAAGAACGCCTTTTTGATTCGTTATATAAGTCAGAAAATTACCGCTAATTTTTGTGAAGGATCACTCGGAAGCTGCAAATTAAGAACCAATCAGTGAAGCGGGCATCAGCAAGAGAGAGAGAGTGTGGATGACAGAAACGATAGTATTTCGGTATATTAATTCAGTAATCGCTGCACTGAAAACACAAGGATCGCTTTCCTCTCTCTGACATGGGCATGCGTGCTGCCGAAATAGCTCAGTTGGGAGAGCGTTAGACTGAAGATCTAAAGGTCCCTGGTTCGATCCCGGGTTTCGGCATCTATATTGTTACTAACTTAATTTTTATAATCCCGAGACCCCAAGAACGCCTTTTTGATTCGTTATATAAGTCAGAAAATTACCGCTAATTTTTGTGAAGGATCACTCGGAAGCTGCAAATTAAGAACCAATCAGTGAAGCGGGCATCAGCAAGAGAGAGAGAGAGAGAGTGTGGATGACAGAAACGATAGTATTTCGGTATATTAATTCTGTAATCGCTGCACTGAAAACACAAGGATCGCTTTCCTCTCTCTGACATGGGCATACGTGCTGCCAAAATAGCTCAGGTTCCACTTCCGGCGACCGAGCGTGACGGATGTGTCTGTCATGGACTCCTAGGAGCGGCTTCAGCAGCCCTGCGGGGCAACGGTCACCAGATTACTGCCTCTGACAAGGATTACCAAGTTGCATTGCCTGAATTGCCAACAGGGTGTTTTGTTTTTGAATACTGTGTTTCTACACTGTGTTATCAGGGCCCGCCCATAAAGGGTGCAAGATTTCCGCGATCGCTCGCTCAGTTATTGCTCCTGGCCGAAGTGATTACCCTCGGGGCCTACCGGTGAACCATGTGCGGGCCGTGACAGTCAAGGACGACGACGCCGTGAACAAAATCGTCAGCGCTGGTGAACGCGGGGGTGGGGGGGTGGGAGGGGCAATCGTAGATGGTATTTTGCGAACGCGTTCAATATCGCCGCACGCGATTGCCCAGCCCCGCTCCCTGTCGTCAGCCGCGGGGCGTGGTCACGGAACACCTACCTATAACCAAATTATAAAAGATAAACTGTACCTTTGACAGTGCAATGAAAAATAAGGGTAGCGGTGGCGTCCTGAACTAAAATATAGGGCCAGGAGATGGTGCTGCATTTACTATCATCATTGTTTAGGTGCAATATGGGCCTTCGTTTATGGCGCCTATGTCTTTTTTTTTTGGCCTTGCTGAGCGCCCCTAGCAGGAAAATTTCAAACTAAGATGTGGGGCTAGGTTAGCAGTTCCACTCTGCTGACCTAGCCACTAACCTAGCTCAGGATGACGGTAATTAATAAGCCAATGCATGTGGGCACGTTAAACATGAGTGGGCTATTCCCAAGGAGAAAACAATATCAACTGTACCTACTAGTGACGTTGACTTTGGACGTTCTGGCAGTGCAGGAGACAAAATTCAAGGGCAACGAGGAAAGCGAGGTCATGGTGCGCCAATTCTTAGCGCGATACAGCGCCTTGGTTTTTCATGCCGTGAGGACTTCGTCTGGTTGTGTGTTCTTCGTCCGACATAGTCTCGAATCCAGAATAAAAAGCGTGACGGTATGCCCGTCTGATCGGCATATTATATGCGACATTTTGTTTTTGCCATTAGAATGGCGTGTAATTTTTTCGTGCGCACCAAATGCTGCTGACGAAAGGCCTACGTCTTTTGAACAGCTGAAACAGTACACTCACGGGTACAGGATCCTCATTATTATCGGTGATTTTAACGGCGTTCTGTCAGCCTGTGATAGGCTACAAGTTCTAGGATACAAGTACTGCTGCCTTGAGTGAAAAAAATGCCGCCCGCATCTTCCCACGGGGAGAACTCGAGTAAATGCGTCGCAGAGTGGTGGGGGTATCGCGTGAATGTTGCGTGATTGGGTATGGTTTGGGAATGCTTGTTATTTCGTCTTTATTATTCTTATTTATTGAATGAAGGAGAAGCGAAGGCAAGGAGTGTAAAGTTAAAGTGTGTCTTTATTGCTTGGTGCCGTCGTTGTATTGGACGGCACCAAGGTGGGCGCTTCCGTCCACGAGCAGCGTCCGGAGCCGCGTCTCGTTGACGACGTTTCCACGCCGCTTCTCGCGTACCTGGGGTCTTAAAGCTCGCTGCTCACGTTTCGCCGCTGCTTCTCGTGCACGAAGTTCGGAATCCGCACCTCGGCGTTGCCGTTCCGTAGAAGCGTCGCGCTGCCCGAGTGATGGATTGAATTCCGAACGCGCGCTCCGCCGCTTATATACACACCGCCCGCGTTCGAGGGAGAGGAGTACGGGGGAGAGGTCCGCACCCCCACTGCGCATGCTCGGCTTGCTGAACGCCCGGTGGGCCGGCACGAGACGAGCCGCGCATGCGCAGTGGGGGTGGTGACGGCGCCGCCGACGTCGAAGCGCGACATCGTGCGACTAAGAAATGCTCCGCATTTAATAATAAGGCTCAATGGCCTGGAGGACGTGGCTGAATGTCTTGGTGGCGGGAGGGATACGCAATACAACAACTTTCAAGCCGCCAGCCATGCGCGACTAGATAGAGCGTATGTAGGCCTTGATTTGGCACCCTTTTGTAAGCCGTACAACGTGACAGCAGTTTCTTTTAGTGACCATTGCTTAGTTAGCTTTTCAGTAGATAGTACACAAGAAAGGGAAAAAAAGGCATTAAGTGGCAACTATGGAAACTCAATTCGAACTTGCTTAGTGATTAAATGTTCATGGCGGAAGTCATGAAACAAGTTGAGGAAATGAAAGCAATGAGCAGCACGACATGCAGGGAAAAATGGGAGAACGTCAAGCAGGTGGTTAAAATCAAAGCGTTAGAACGCTCGAGTGGTGTGTACAGAGAAAAAGAAATAGAAGAGAAACATACGCGCAGAACCTTGCATAATTGATCACTGAAGATAGACGACATTCGCTCCTTGAAGCGCAAAATGGAACAGTTCGACATCGAAAGATGTCGCGGCGCTATGGTGTGGGCAAGGGCTCAAAGGCTGATAACGGAAGAAGCTCCCTCCAAACGAGCGTTAGGCTCAGAAAAGTGGCATGCTGCACGTGATCAGATAGTAGAAATTGACTGCGATGGGGAAATCAGCGACACAGCAGAACATATCGAGTGCTGTTTATGAGCAATGCGGTGACTTGTTCAGCGGTTGTTCAGTTGGCATTGACCGCTTTAAGAAAGAATTCTTAACGTTGATGCAAAGACTAGAGGACAGTACGAAAGAAATATTGGAGGAGCCTATTTCAGAAAATGAGTTGAAAAGTGCCATTGAAAATATGCATCCGGGTAAGTCCCCGGGCCCTGATGGTCTAACGGCAGGCTTTTACAAATGTTTAATAGAATCGATATCACCAGTATTAGCCGATGTGTACAACGAAGCATTCGAGCTCAAAGTATTACCCCCGTCCTTTTCATCGTCCCACACTGTTCTTATTCCGGAATCAGAAGACCCCGTTGCATTACGCCGAGTAACTTTTTGCCGTCTAATTTGCCTCACTAATGAAGATTATAAGATAATGATGAAACTTTTAGGTAAAAGGTTGCAGACAGTCATTACACAGCTTGTGGGGCCACATCAAACATGTGGTATTAAGGGCCGAACGATCTTCTCTAATATACACACAGCGCGGAGCATTCTTGAATGTTGCGACGCAATAGGGGCTCGAGTAGCAATGCTTCAAATCGATCTGGAGAAAGCATTCGACAGGGTGCTTCATCAAATTCTATTGTGCATTGCAGATCATGTGAATCTTGGTAAAATAATTAAAGAAAGGGTTGCCATGGCGTACCGAGACTGTTCAACGTGGCTAATTGTGAAGAAGGCGGTTTGGGAGCGCATCCAAGTCAAGCGATCAGTGCGTCAGGGCTGCCCTCTCTCGCCACTATTGTCTTTTCTGTATATAGAGCCTTTTTGTTTGAGTGCCATTGAGCACGATTGCGTACGCGGTTTTAAACTGCATGAGACCGAAGTCCGTTTGCTGGCTTACGCGGATGATATTGCAATGTTTTGTGCCAACTATAGCAGTATAACACAGACTGTCAGATGCGTTAATGATTGAAAATATGGGATCGCCGACCAAAGGTTGTTGTTAAACGGATGACGTTTAACATCAGATGCGTTAAGATGCGTTAAGCGCTTCTGTGCTGTGAGCGGCAGCGTGGTGAACTGGGGCAAGTGTTTGGGTTTCTGGCATGAAGAGTCGCCGCAAACGCCCGACACCTATGAAAATGTGATTTTCGTTACGACTCCAGTTAAATATTTCGGCGCTCCTCTCCAATGTTACAAAGACAGTAAAGCGTACTGAAGGAGTGAGGTGGGCAAACTGCGGGACAGAGTAAACAAATGCAATGACTGGAATTGTTATATCTTTTCCAGGCAACTATTTGTAATATGTTCTTTAGTGAGCAAACTTTGGTATGTTTTGCAAGTTTGACATTTTTTCTAGGGTGAACATCCAGAAAATCCATCGGGTGTTCGCAGTCTTTGTGTGGGCATCGCTTTAGGAGAGGTCAAGTCGAACCAATTTGTTCCTTCGATTCTAAAAGGGACGACTTGGTTTATTGCACTTGTTTTTGAGACCGGTCTTTTTTTTTTTTTTGAGGTATGTTAAAAGCCCGTTCCTACACGCTGTCTGTCAACTTCGCTTGGAGCAATGCTTCTCGAACATGGTTGTCTCAACTAAAAGTGTGCATGGTGGCGTTTATGGTTATGTACGCGAAGTTGTCGATGCTTGCAGGTTTCTGTCAGCGCGGTTTTCACTGGAGTATTTGGCGACGTTAACCGGAAAAAACTGTACAATGACCTATGCGATGTGTTTCTACTTGTGCCTTTATATCGGTCCCTTTATGACGCAGCTCACGGGCACAGTGTTCTAAAGCGCGTGAAGGCAATGCTAATACCGCCAGGTGCTAAGACCTTTTTCTTCAAATTGCACACCAGCACGTTGACTGTCAAACCATGGATGGCTGACAGGGGTTTCTTTGTTCTTTGGGGCACGCACTGTATAATATGCAGGAAGGAGGAGACAATTGAGTATGTGTTCCTGGAATGCTGGGACGCAGTCTTCCTTTGGGATGAACTCCAGCGCACGATCAAAAAAAGAGCTCCCCGTCGACGCGTATGGTATACGCTACTTGCCCGTGGAGAGTATACACGACGGCACCTCATATGATATGATCATGCTTATGGCCTTGTATACCATTTGGAAATGCAGAATGGCAGTCAGGCACGCTGATCTCGATGTAAGAGCGGCTAGGCAGTAGTTTAAAGAAAGCATAAGAGGCTTTGTCGAGGAACAAAAGAGGCTGGAGTGTATCCGAGAGTGGTTGCCACGTGTGAAATTGCTATTGACCATGCGAGAATTTTAAAATATGAGCGTCCGCAAGTTTCGAGCGGGCACTTTTAACAGACACTGTATGGTGTACTTAGAGATGTGTATATAGTATGTGTACATGTGTATGATGCTATGTGAATTTGTGCATGTGTATATTTTATGTGGGACAAAGACTGGCAATAAAGAAAGAAAGCCGAAAGCTCACTTGGGAGAGCGTTAGACTGGAGATCTAAAGGTCCCTCGTTCGATCCCGAATTTCGGTATCTACATAATTGCCCCCATATTTTTTCATAATCCTGAGAGACCAAGAGCGCCTTTTTGATTCGTAATCTAAGACAAGACATTTCCACTAGTTACTGAAAATCCTGACAGGGAAGCTGGAAATTAAGGGCGAATCAGAGAAGCCGGCGTCAGGAATAGAGAGGATGAAAGACACGATAGTGTTTCGATAAATTATTTCAAGAATTGCTCCATTGAAAACACAAGAATCGCTTTCCTCTCTGTGACGTGGGCAGGTGCTCCCTAAGGGCCCGGGCTCCTCCCGAAACTTTGGTTGGGGTATAGTGTTTAGAACATAGTGTGGTGCCAACAACAAAACTTAAGCCATTTAAAAGTTACTTCTTTTACGTACTGCATTTTTTACGTAAAAATGTGATGAATATAGATGCCTTTTTTGAAACAGTCGGGGCCTTCAGCAAGTGGGCCCCACCCGAAAAGAATTCCTGCCTACGGGCCTGGCTCGTGTGTATCTATATGCTTGGACGTCACACACCACGTGGCCGAGCCAGACCTGGGAAATCGATAAATTCTATTTGCGAGAAATCTGCGAATTTTTCGAGCCTATTATTCAGCACAAATGACGGCAGTGCGCCAGGAAACACGCTAGCTAATTTCACTGCGATCTTCTAACGTCGAAATAATCCCATATGTTTGGCTTTTGTAGCGGAATAGCTCGGCCATTCTCAATCTGCCTAATTCCGCACATCTCCGTTTACACGCACAGGCCGGCGGGGGCTCCACCCGTGATCCACTGGTGACGTCAGTCAAGAAACGAGACCGCGAGGGCGCGTCCTCTCCAGTTGGCAAGTGATTAAACGCTACGTCGCGCACAAGGAAGTGTCATCGCTGTTCAACACCACCTGAAGGTTGAAAAGACGTCTCTTTTGCCGGCATCTGCGAGGTTGTGCCAGGCACTCATGATACATCAGCAACTTTCGCGGCCTTTTTTATATATGAGCATTCATTCGTTTTTGTTGTTGTTTTTCTTCGGTAACATTCGGTGTTCACTCCTGTGTTCCTGTGTTGCCCGCAACGCGAGACGAGGCATGACATCGGGACAAGATAACTTGACTGCGTGTTAGTGGTTGATGATTTACGAATAATTCAGGAAAGTTTGTGCTAATCTGCCATTTCTGAGTTTGCTCGTAATTCCACGCAGTCTGTTAAATCGGCATACAAACGTTTCTGTCGGTTGTCCTTGAAGTAAAGCGCTATGAAAAAGTCACAGTTTCGCCGCAAGGGCGAAGCAATGAATGTGATAGCAAGAAACTATAATGCTATACGAAGTGAGGCTTGCAGCTTCAGGAGCATTATTAAATTGCAGCAAACATGCACCTGCTAAGTGAGCGTCTCCCGTGGGCAGCGCGTTCTGGTACGAAGGGCTTTATACGTTGTATGTCACAAAGCTACACATACAAAGCTACGGGAGGCCGCTAAATGAACAAACAGAAGATGAACGCGAACTATCAAGTGAAGCACGCACGAAACGAACGCACAGATATACACCGAACGAGCGCGAATAAGCTGTCACATTGGATACTCTCAGTTTCAACAGAGCTCCTGTTGCAAAGGCGGCCGCCCATTGCGCTCCTCGCGCCATCTCGCTGGTAATGAAGAAACGCTTATAAGCGCCTGCCGTCTCTGAGTCCTGCCAGCGGTAAAGGGTGTGTATATAAGGCTCGCCGTTAGCACCCTGAAAGATCTCCTCTTTGTGACGTAGTGGTTAGCGCCACACGCTGCGGAGCGAGAGGTTCCTGGTTCGATTCCGCGCTTCGGTAGCATTTATCCGAATTGTTTTTCTTTGGGACCTTTACATATATATATATACCTATACGGTTCATGACGGCGGCGACAGGGACGGCAAAAACCAGCCGAGACTGTTCATATAATTGGTATCACAATAACAACCTGCGAAAGCTTCTACCTTTTTTCATCGCACCGCAGCTTGAGCGGAAGAAAAAAATTGCGGGACCGTTAGGTTTTGCCTTACGAGTTGAACGCGATAGCGATGCCTGGCGTCATTTGCATCACGCTCCTTCCGCTTTCATGCTCTTCAGTCGCCTATCGACGCAACTGTTACGGCACAACTTGGCTGAAAGTGCGAGTTACTCGCGTTACTGCGTGATCTCCATCGTGGTCTCTCGCGATTTGATATAAATGCGCCATCAAAACTCGCCGACAAAGAAAGTACCATTACAATTGAGATAAGGTAGTGTAGTTGGTAATGGTTCACCTTCATGTGGGTGAAGCGTTACACGAAACACTGACAAAGACGCACCTGTCCTCTCTGTCTCCTACTTTGTTCGTGTTTCGTGTGGCGCTGTGCCCACTTCAAGGTGAAGATAGCAGGGCATATATTTGGGGTTGCTGACCGCGTAGGACATCGCGCTCTGGAGCGAGGGTCCCAGATTCGATTCGCCGGTCGTCGAAGCTCTTTCTAACTTCTTCATGTGTATCTACTCCGAATTTTAGTTCACGCACAACGCGGGTTGTTCTCTCACAACCAACGACGCCGATACCGGAATTATTGCGAAACGAGCCCTTTGACGCTCACGTGTGTGTCACAAAATACTGCCGGCTTCGTCAAGTAGCCTGGTATTTTATCAGAACGTTTTCTTGGGCTAGTTGGTTCATGACTTTAAGATATTGTAGTGCAAAGGAACACAGGGACAGACAAAGAGCACACAACGGACGCAAAGAGCGCTCGTCCTGTGCTCTTTGTCTGTTCCTGCGTTCCTTTGCACTACAATATTTTAAAGAAGATTTTATCAGGCACAACACTGACGACATGCCGAAGTCAACGCAGCGAAGAGGGCAAAATACGGCTCGCGCAGCGAAAGCCTCAATGCACGTAACGAATGTCCGAAGCGTACGCGGCGCAATTCTAGCGAATTGTGGAATCTACAAGAAAGCCGCAGTGAGTCAACGCATCCCAGCTGTTGAGCGCGCGAGACAGACGAGGAGAGGGGGAGGAAGCGGAGAGTGCGTGCCGATGCTTGCCGCTGTGATGATTCGTGGGCACAGGCACTCAGGCAACAGGGGACGAGGTGTAGACACGCACAAACATTTATATACAACACGTAGCGACAATCATCAGGAATGCCTATTCAATTTCAGCAAGGCACTCGGTGTGGTTTCCTAACTACACAGCAAAATGCGCGCTGCCTGGATTTGCACGCCGTACACGATGATGAGGTTGTGGCCGATGTGGATTGTCTCGGGGATGGCAGTTGGGTGGTTTCAAAGGAGATGCCTCGCGGGCTCTCACTTCAGGGTCCTGTCTGCGAGCGCGCGCCGCCGCTGCCCGGCGCGCCCGCCTTTTCGGCATCCTTATCCATACGAGCACACACCGACGGCAACGAGCATCGTCAACTACAAACCTGTATCGCGATATGGTTTTTGAATATAAAACCATTGCTTAGAAAACACCTGGCGTCTTTCGTTAAGCAGCTGGCGTCTTTTCGTTTTGCTTTAGAAACATCTGGCGTCTTTTCGTTTTGCTTTTAGAAAACATCTGGCGTCTTTCGTTGGTTTATTTCATCAATCAACGGCGTTTTGAACAAAACTTTTATTGTTTAATCACGCACAGGAGAAATCTCACCAGGCACTACCTTGGAGGTAAACAATGGCTGCTAATGGGAATGAGAGACAGAAAAAGTCGGCTTTTAGCTAACACTTACACTTCTACTTCTACTAACGTTTCCTACTGGAACATGCCAATGGCTGCTAATGGGGAATGAGAGACAGAAGAATTCGGCTTTTAGTTAACGCGCACGCTGCGAATTTTTTATTGTTCAACAACGCACAGGAGAAATCTCCCACCGGCACCACCTTGGAGGTCAAAGCGTAAGACTGGTTGCGCACTACGACGAGGGATGAACGGGTGCCGCCTTAAGGAGCTTCGCCCCTAAAAATTGCGGGACCGTTAGGTTTTCCCTTACGACTTGAACGCGATAGCGATGCCTGGCATCATTTGCATCGCGCTCCTTCCGCTTTCATGCTCTTCAGTCGCCTGTCGTCGCAACTGTTACGGCAAAACTTGGCTGAAAGTGCGAGTTACTCGCGTTACTGCGTGATCTCCATCGTCGTCTTTTGCGATTTGACATAAATGCGCCATCAAAACTCGCCGACAAAGAAAGTACCATCACAATTGAGATAAGGTAGTGTAGTTGGTAATGGTTCACCTTCATGTCGGTGAAGCGTTACACGAAACACGGACAAAGACGCACCTGTCCTGCCTGTCTCCTACTTTGTTCGTGTTTCGTGTGGCGATGTGCCCACTTCAAGGTGAAAGTGGCAGGGCATATATTTGGGGTTGCTGACCGCGTAGGACATCGCGCTCTGGAGCGAGGGTCCCAGATTCGATTCGCCGATCGTCGAAGCTCTTTCTAACTTCTTCATGTGTATCTACTCCGAATTTTGGTTCATGCACAACGCGGGTTGTTCTCTCACAACCAACGACGCCGATACCGGAATTACTGCGAAACGAGCCCTTTGACGCTCACGCGTGTGTCACAAAATATTGCCGGCTTCGTCAAGTAGCCTGATATTTTATCAGAACGTTTTCTTGGGCTAGTTGGTTCATGACTTTAAAATATTGTAGTGCAAAGGAACACAGGGACAGACAAAGAGCACAGAACGGACGCAAAGAGCGCTCGTCCTGTGCTCTTTGTCTGTTCCTGCGTTCCTTTGCGCTACAATATTTTAAAGAAGATTTTATCAGGCACAACACCGATGACACGCCGAAGTCAACGCAGCGAAGAGGGCAAAATACGGCTCGCGCAGCGAAAGCCTCAATGCACGTAACGAATGTCCGAAGCGTACGCGGCGCAATTCTAGCGAATTGTGGAATCTACAAGAAAGCCGCAGTGAGTCAACGCATCCCAGCTGTTGAGCGCGCGAGACAGACGAGGAGAGGGGGAGGAAGCGGAGAGTGCGTGCCGATGCTTGCCGCTGTGATGATTCGTGGGCACAGGCACTCAGGCAACAGGGGACGAGGTGTAGACACGCACAAACATTTAGATACAACACGTAGCGACAATAATCAGGAATGCCTATTCAATTTCAGCAAGGCACTCGATGTGGTCTCCTAACTACACAGCAAAATGCGCGCTGCCTGGATTTGCACGCCGTACACGATGATGAGGTTGTGGCCGATGTGGATTGTCTCGGGGATGGCACGCTAAGGCGCCTGGTTTTCCGTAGCTACGAACGACCCCGTGGCGCACCTGCAGGATGACCACCGGGGTTCGCACACCACGTATGCGCTGACGGCCGAACACACGAGGACGCCGGCCCCCACTCGTGTGGAGGTTCTGTGGCCTCAGGCACAGTAGCCAGCGAACCAACAAGCCGGTGACGGCTCGCATAGGACACCAAGACCACGTTGCGGCCACAAGCGCACTTGCCGCCAGAACGGACCAGGTAGCCGCTCGCCGCCACCAGGAGGTCCACAGGATACGAAAGGCCAGGTACAAAGACGGACCACTTGCCGCCCGGACCTCTCCGTTGCGAGCTTCCCTGGCCAATCGCGACAGCCTTTTTCTGGCTTCCACTCAACTCTTGCGCTGGCCCCTCGAGCGGCACGCCCCGCATGGTCACGAACACTATCTTTTTCATCATTTCAAATGCGCTTCGAAAGCAATTATCGTCCCTTAATCGTCACACCGCGACATCTAAGGAAGGAGGCGCCTCTTGAGCGAGGAAGGTTCCAGTTTAATCGAGGGCTTCCTTTACGCTTTGCACGTGCTGTGATCCGTTATGCGCGCCGAAACGCCTCTCGAGAGCCCGCCGAAGTCTACATAAAGAATCGAGCACGGGCCGTCCGTAACAGTCTGTCATCAGTGAGATGCCGTGACACAGCGAACGAAGAAAATAGTTGAACGACTGTTCTCCACGGACCAACCGTAAAGCTTCACGTTGAGGAGACACTTCGAGTGACCCTGCGGCACTGGTGAATAGGACCTTTTCTTCCGCTTTATTCTCTATTGTAGTGAATGAGCCTGTACAATTGATGTGAGTTAGTTCCATGTAATGCTGCAACCCATCTATGTTTCTATTTTGAAGATACGTGTTTGTGCACGTTTTAAATGCGAAGCATTTCTTAGCGAACTTCGGCGAGTCTGAGCGTATCTATCTATCTATCTATCTATCTATTACGTACTACCGGCCATAGGCCGGCAGCGCTGACATGACAACCAGTCGAGGTGGCAGGGTAACAGCACGAGCCTTTATTTCCGGCTCGGAAATATATATAGTAGAGCAAGACGAGAGAAAGAAAGAAAGAGTTACAATGGCGCATGCGCCGAGGGGCGTCATTTGGCCCGACTTGTTATCAGCAACACTCCTTCCCCCCTAGTAGCCGTAGCGTTCCACGGGCTTTTTGGTTCTTGTGGACCGACGTAGCTCGGGAACAGCGCTTTCGGAAAGGTCATCAGCTTCGCATTTCAGGGCATCCTTGCTTGTTCGAGGTGGTGCCTCGGGAGATGGTTCTTCTGGAGTCGATATTTCTCTTCCTGCATCTGCGTCGGATGAACGTTTTCGTATCTGGTCGACATGACGTCGAACGACGCCGTCCTCCGTAGTTACAGTGACGAGACGTGCCCCACTCGTCGATTTCACTTTGCCTGGCGTCCACTTGTCTCCTACACCGTAGTTGCGCACATAGACGGCATCTCCAGGGCGAAGTACCAACTGGCGGACTCAGCACCGGGATTCTTCGGCAATTCGTGGTTCCTGGGAGGAAAGCAAATGTCCAGCCTAATACGCAAACGGTAGCCCAAAAGTAGTTCAGACGGCGAAAAACCTGAAGCCTGTGGCGAATTCCTGTAATTGCAAAGAATTCTTGCCAGAGCCGTGGACAGTTCTACTCCGGGCATTCTTTTCAACCCATCCTTAAGAGTTCGCACGGCGCGTTCTGCGAGCCCATTGCTTTGAGGGTGGTAAGGCGGGGTACGAACGTGCTGGATTCCATTTTTCTGCACAAATCGAGCAAATTCTGCCCCGGTGAAAGGTGTGCCGTTGTCGGTAACTATGGTGCGCGGTAAACCAAACTGGCTGAACAAGGTTCGCATAGCATCCACCGTTGCATTAGCGGTTGCTCGAGATACAGGAATGGCTTCTATCCAATTGCTGTGTGCATCCACGATCACCAACAGCATCTTGTTTGCCATAGGTCCTGCGTAATCTGCGTGAAACCGCGACCACCTTCCCCGCGAAATTGGCCAACTGACTCGGTTCCGTTCCGGGGGCATAGGCAAAGCTTGCACATAATTTCTGCATTCTGAAGCGGCCCTCTGAATGTCTTGATCCAGACCGGGCCACCAAAACCTAGCCCTTGCTCTTGTCTTCATTGTAGACGCTCCCTGATGAGACTCATGCAACAATTTCAATAGTTTCTCACGCGCTGCTCTTTGTACCACACGATGGCCCCAAAATAACATGCCCTTCTCGACAGACAACTCATGTCGCCTTTTTCGGTATTCTGCCATTTCTTTTCTGCCATCCACGACAGAGGGCCATCCTTCAGTCACGTACCTGCGTAGTTCTTGTAAAAGGTCATCCGTTTCAGTGAGTGCTTGAAGTTCTTTGTGCGAAACCGCTGGCTCGTCCAGCTGGTCAATGACAAGCACCATTTCCGTGAGGTCTTCTGTTTCTGCTTCCGGCTCCTGCAATGGTTGGGGTAAACGGCTTAGAGCATCCGAGATTAACATCTGTTTGCCAGGTTTACAAATAAGCTTGTATTTGTAGTCCCAAGCACAAGTGCCCATCGCTGAATGCGGGCGGCAGTCATGACAGAGGTTTGACGGTCCGGTCTCAGTAGCCCAACAATGGACGGTGATCCATTACGATGTGACACTCCCGTCCCAAAAGGTAATCGCGGAACCGTGTCACGCCAAACACTAGGGCTAAAGCTTCCCTCGATTTGGGAGTACTTCCTTTCAGCGGAGGTGAGTGTTCGTGAGCCGAACCCAATTGCCTGTCTTCACCGTTTATGCCGTGAAAACACGTGAAACCTTGTGATTTCGGTGGTCTTCTGTACCCTTCTCCGAAACTTTTTGCCTTTATTAGTGAACTTGAAGACATTTTCACTCGTTGCTTTAGTAAGAGTGACTTACACAAGGATAGCATCTTGGATGTCCTGGCAGTGATCAACAGGAGAAGCATTGGGGGTGCTGGTTGCAAGTCATTAACTGCTAAGTTGACCAGCTTTTGCGTGGTCGGGCGTATGCATTTCTATATAAAGGGTCTTAACAAGTGGCGCGATGAGAAACGAAGAAGCGCACAGCAGCAGCTGAAACTTAGGCTATAAATTGCTGCATTGGCATAAAAAAGATGTCAGGTTTCGTGCATATGTTATTGCACTCTTAATTTTTTAAAGGGGCACCAAGAAGAGAGATGATTTTTCCGAGAATAGCTTTGTAAGCAAGAAAACGTGGAAATTCTGACGCGAAATCTGAAAATAAAATTTGTTCTTGATGGATGGATGGAAACCTTATTCAACGGGATGAGTCCCCGTCAAACGCAGATAGTCCTGATGTTCACAAACCTTGTCCGCACGAAGCTTGATGCCGGTCTCGCGGAATCGCTGCAACACTGCTTGCAGATTAACATTCTCGTTGTTGTTGCTCTCAGTATCAGCACATCAACCAGATACGCCTGAGTCCCTTTTAGCCCCTGCAGGACCGATTCATATTGCGTTGGAATATCGCAGGAGCTGACGCGATACCAAACGGTAATCTGTTGTAACAGAACAGCCCCTTCGGTGTGTTTATCACTGCAAGTTTCCGCGAGTCTTCATCTAGCTCGACCTGGTTGTATGTGTCGCGAAAGTCTAATATACTGAATTTCTTCCCTCCGCATAAATTTGCAAAAATGTCGTCTATGACAGGCAACGGGTACTGCTCAACCTCACACACTGGGTTCAAGGTCACCTTGAAGTCCCCGCGTATGCGCACCGTTCCGTCCTTTAAAACTGGCACAATGGACTTCGCCCATTCCGAATGAGGGACTGGAGAAATTATGCCAGCGGAGACTAATCTGTCAAGCTCCTACGGCGTCTCATGAGACCAGTGCCCTCCGTGAAAAGGTCAACGTTTTGCTGGAGCAGCTTCCGAACGACCTCCCGGGCTTGACTTGAATTTGAAGACTGCGAATACACGCTGAGAACCTGGATGCGTTCATCTGTCAATTTTTTCAGCAGATCCCGACCGCAAAAACTGGGGCCCTCACAGTCTAAAACCGTCAAACTGCACTGCACTGTTGTACCTTCGTAGGAAACCGGCATCGTTATTGTGCCAAGAAGCGGAAGTTTTCCCAGATAGCATGAAAGCTGTAGTTCTGACTTCTGTAGATGAGGCCATTGATTACAGTACGTCTCGTAGATGCTCTTAGGAATGACGCAAACAGGAGAGCCCGTATCGATGTCCATCGTTACTTCAGTGCCATTCCACGCGAATACCTTTCTGATAGGAGGTATGAGTGAGCACTTAGTGGTCAAAGACGAAATTTGCGAGGCGCTGTTATCGCTGTCTTCATTGTCCGTCGCCTGTGCTGTCACTGCTAGCATTCTGGTTGTTTTTTTCGTTCACCACGCACATTCTGGCTAAGTGCCCTTGCCGTGTACATTTGAAGCATCTGCGCTTGATTAGTCGACAAGCGTTGGCTCTGTAACCATGCTTCCCACAACATTTGCATTGTTGTACGCCCGGCGACTTCGCGCGCGACTCGTATTGATCCCTGTGTGTGTTGTGTTGTGGGGTTTTAAGTCCCAAAACCAGTTCTGATTATGAGAGACGCCGTAGTGGAGGGCTCCGGAAATTTCGACCGCCTGGGGTTCTTTAACGTGCACTGACATCGCACAGCACACGGGCAGCCGCCGCGGCCGGGATTCGATCCCGCGACCCTCGGATCAGCAGCCGAGTACCTTAGCCACTGGACCACCGTGGTGGGGCCGTATTGATCCCTCAACTTGAACAAACTCGCTTGCTCTTTATCCGAAGCAATACCTTGAGAATCGCGTTCGGCGCTTTCTGCGGCAAGGGCAAGAGCCTCCGCTTCTTGAAGATTAAGCTCTTTCTTTGCTAGCAGTTGTTTTTGCAAATTCTTGGACCTGACTCCGCACACAATACGGTCCCTTATCATTCTGTCCAGCATCGTCGAAAAATTGCAATTCTGGGCCATCTGTCGAATTGCCACGATAAATTCATGTACCGACTCCCCTACTTGTTGGCAGCGGTGAAAGAATTTGAAGCTTTCAGAAATTTCATTCGGCACTGGGTCGCAGTAGCTGTTTAACGTCTGCACAACTTCTGCTTAGGTCAGAGCGTTCCGCGGCGCTACTTTTCCGTTCAAGATTTCAATTGTCTTTGTTCCAAGCGCAGCTACTAGCAGGGCTCTTTTCTTAGTATCCTCCTTCACCTCGTTCGCTTCAAAGTAAGCCTCCACCTTTACCAAGTACGCCTGCCACTTATCTTTTGCGTCTTAGAATTCCTGTAGCTGGTGTGCCATGGCTGGTAGGTTCGTGCTGCAGGCTGTTGCGTAGAGAGGCAACCTCTTCGCCTTGCACTCAACAAACTGGACGACCAACCACTGTCGGAAGAAGACATCCTACGCCATCGACTAGACATCACGTCGCAGAAGAAGGCCATGCAAGCGCTACTGCGCTTCTTGACATCTACCGGCCTTCGTGAACGTCTATAAGTGGAATGTTCTTTGTGTGTGTGTATGTGTGTGCGCGTGTTTTATTTGTTGTGCTTGTCTGGAATCTTGTACCCTCTCTCGCTGTCATCTTTCTAACCCCGTCCCCTTCTCCCCAGTGCAGGGTAGCAAACCGGAGTCTAATATCTGGTTAACCTCCCTGCCTTTCTCCTCTTTTCTCTCTCTCTCTCTGTTGCGTATGGCGTATGCTGGCCTTCTTGCTGCAGTAGAATCCTCGTCGCCACTATTACGTACTACCGGCCATAGCCCGGCAGCGCTGACATGACAACTAGTCGACGTGGCAGGGTAACAACACGAGCCTTTATTTCCAGCTCGGAAATATATATATAGTAGAGCAAGAGGAGAGAAAAAAAGAAAGAGTTACAATGGCGCATGCGCCGAGGGGTGTCATTTGGCCCGACTTGTTATCTGCAACAGTATCTATCTATCTATCTATCTGTATCTATCTATCTATCTATCTATCTATCCATCTATCTATCTATCTATCTATCTAGCCGCCTACGATTTTGTGCTCTCCTGGCCGTTTCGCTAATGAGATGTTTACGAAAATTGTTAAAATTGTTATGCCACAACATGACTACGTGATGAACATAAGTGACAGGTCATAACATGAAAATCCTGAGAGGCATGTCATGAGCGGCATGATTTACATGTCACGGTCTCGGTGCTCTCCTGGTCGTTTCGTTAATGGGATGTACACGAAAACTGGTATGCCACAACATGACTGCACGACGAACATAAGTGACAGGTCCTAGCATGAAAATCGTGATATGCATGTCATGAGTGACATGATTTACATGCTGCCACCCGTTTCGTTAATGGGACGTATACGCAAATTGGCATGCCACAACATGACTGCATGACAATCATAAATGACAGGCCATAACACGAAAATCATGTCATGCATGTCATGAGTGACAGTATTGACATGCGACGGTCTTGGTGCTCTCCCAGGCGGCACGTTTTGTCCATCGGACGTCCGCTTAAGGTACGAACGTCCAGTGCCAATGCTGGACGTCCGTCGGATATCCAACAATTATCCGAAGTTTTCTGTCCTGTGACGGACGTTCGCCGGACCTCCGCTGCATCACCATAAACCGACATCAGAGCTCGGACGTCCAGAGGTCGCCCGACAAACCTGCAGTCTTTGATGACACAAAATCTCGGCAACACGCTATAAAAACGCCATCTCCTCGCCCGCCATGCATACAGGGCACTTGTTTAAGAGCGCCAAACAACTTCTGAGCGCTCGCGTGGATACAATAATGTCACAGTTTTAGTCTTAGGCAAAATAAATTTCATACGAAAGTTTCAGTAACTATAAACTACGTAACAGGGCATTAAAGCACGCTTACAGTGAAGGCACCGTGTACTTCTCCACAAACATCATGCAGCGCAAGTCTTTCTTGTCTGGAAAAAATCTGCCATCCTCGTTTGTTTTAGGAAGTTATTTTAATATATATAACGTTTTTATTATTAGTATGATATTTAATATTTCATCGCCCATTTGGAATCCTATCCTCTCGAAATGTTCCCTGAAAAAAATGAAGAATAATGTCGCATTCATTTGTTTCGGGTTATAACTATGTCAGAATTATCATTACCTGGAAAGTTCACCTGTACGCACTCTCTATACGAACTAATAAGTTTATTTCGTTGGACGTGTAGGTTTTACCATAATTATTAGCATTGTCGCGTATGCCTGCATGTTCCAAATTACGTTCCCTGCAGGCAACGTCCCGATCTGGTACCAGCCTGGCATCAGTTGCCTACATCTTAAATTTCGCGCCCTAGTAGCGCCTCAGTGATCGGCAATGTTGGGTTAGTTGTAGATCAAAAAGTAAGGCCTTTTCTGCATAAAATAGTCTGATTTACATTGTCGTATTACCCTTAATATCCAAAAATGCCAAGTGTAAAGGTCTGTTCTCTTTTCCGGCAATTTCTATACCCTGCGTAAGCGCAAAAAGGTTATCATCTAATCTTCTGTCGACTCGAAATCCATTTTGGAGTTCGCCAAAAGTGCCATTATGCTCTGTCCATATCTGCATTTTTAATTTAATTGCCTGCATCACCAACCTGTAGAGTACTGATGTAATGGTCAATGGTCTATATGAGCGAATGTTGCCCCGCCAGGGCGGTCTAGTGGTTATGACACTCGGCTGCAGATCCGAAGGTCGCGGGATCGAATCCCGGCCGCGGCGGCTGCATTTCGTTGGAGGCGAAATGTTGAGGCCCGTCTGCTGTGCGATGTCAGTGCACGTTAAAAAGCCACAGGTGGTCGAAATTTCCGGAGACCTCCACTGCGGCGTCTCTCATAATCAGAGCCGGTTTTGGGACGTTAAACCCCACAAATCAATCAATCAATGAGCGAATGTCATTTTTCTCCCCCTTGCCCTTATAAATGAACTTCATCCTTCTTTGACGCCAGCTGTCCGGTATTCGCCCGTCCTGTAAGCTTTTTTTCAATTGCTTTTAACAGGGCTTCTTTGCTGTTTCTTCCGAGCTCATTTATTATAGTAATGCTAACCCCATCTAATCCTGTGGCTGTGCGTTTGGGACTCTTTTCCTCCGCCTTCTTCCAATTGAAATTTTCCAGGACTAGTCCTTCCACTTGTTCTTGCTTGCTACTGTTACACGTCGTAAAGGAGGCTCGTCATTCTTCTTAAAGGAATCGGCTGTTGCGTTTCGAATATAAGTCAGTACGTCGTACCCCTCCAATTTATTTCCTTCTTCATCCACAATATGCCGTTGCATAGTTACAGTTTTCTTGCCCAGCGATTTCAGGTGGTTCCAGAAACACCTATATGCGTCCTTCTTTTCGCGAATGTCCGATATCCACCGTTCACTTTGGCCTTTAATCTTGGCTTCAACTAAACTCTGTACCAGCGCTTTTTTCTCGAGATATGTTTCCCATTTTTGCTTGACTTTGTCTTGTGGCATCTGCTCCTTTTTTGCCTGCCTATGTATTCGAGATGCTTCCCGTCGATTCTTAATTGCGTCCCGAATTTCCCTGTTCCACCATCGTTTTGGCTTTCGCTTTCCCCTCCAGCAGCTCTTTTGTTTCTCTTTCGTAATTTCAATCCTTATTACATTAAGGAGCTCATTATAATCCCACACTTTGCCTTTTGTTCTGCTCAGCTATGTCCTCGATTGTTACGACTATGTTCCTAATTGGTTTTTCACTTAGAAAAGAGCTGCCCGACTTTAATTCGATGCTCTTTTTACGATCTACTTATCCCATTCGCAAAGTTATGCGTTTATGGTCACTTCTCAAGCTGCTACTCCCTTCCTCATCTACGCTAATTTGTCTCAACTTGTCGTGAATTCCTTCTGTCATGAGGCAGTAATCGATTGTTGACTGCCTGCTTCCGACCTCCCATGTTACCTGCCCATCGCGCTTAGGACTCATGTTAACTTATAGAGACTATGTTGTTCGCAGAGCTGTACCATCAATTTCCCGTTATGATCTGTATATCCGTCGAGGTCATGCACATGAGCATTCATATCTCCTAAGAGGATCAGTTCGGCCCCGTTACCAAATTTCTGAATATCCTTGCTTATGCAATTCACTAACTCCTGATTTTTCTCTTTGCAGTTATTTCCAGTCCACATGTAAACTACACCCAACATAGCTTTCTTCCCGCTTACCGTTCCAGGTTACCAGAGGTGCTCTTCACATGTCGAAGTAACACTACACCAATTTGCTTCCCGATGAATTAGCATACCGATTCCCCCCACCTTTTCTTTCTGATTTTGTCCTGTTGCACCCTTCCCACATATAATTTGTTGCACCCTTCCCACGTTGTCGACACGCCGTGGATGCCTTGTTCCTTTGCACCATACTGCAGCCCGACTGACTCGTCTTAGGGTGCTACGACTGCGATCCACCGAAACTTCCACACACTGCAAGTGACGCCCCTCGTCGCGGGAACACGTCGGCTGCGCAGTGCGGAGCGCGTCCAAGGGGCAGCTGCGCAGGGGTGGTTCCTTGGCACGCAGTTGATAAAAGTTGGACATCCTCACGGTGCACCACAGGCAGGTAGCGGCAGCACCGTGACAACATCGCTCATACCGTGTCGCATCTGTTACAGGCATAGAGATAATATACTGACTCTAGAGGCAAAGCTGGGCCGCGGAGGGGGGGGGGGGGGTTGTGATGAGTGCACGTATTTCAAAGTGCGCGCCATGTTTCAAAGTGCGCGCCATAAAAAAATGAAAGCAAGACGAAGACGACGTTGGCACGAGCGCTAAAGAAGAATAAAATAATGAACAGGAACACCAATCCGAAAAGGCCACAAGTGCAGCTCTGAGCAATCGGAAAACCACACGGAGACAAGAACACCAATGATGAAGGCCCACGATGAAGATGGGTGATAAAAAGCGCCAAGAGAACGGGCGAGGGTGAGACCAGGGAGAGACCGGGGAGAAGAACCGGAGCAGACGTGGCTGAGGCGTGGTGGCAGGAAGAAGCTGACCAGGGCGCGGGAGTGGCGGCCGAGTTCCTGTGGCAAGGCCGCTGCAGGCTCCCACCTGGGCGTGTACCCGAGCGGTACGGCACCTGGCGTTGGCCAGGCTTTCCAGCATCTGGCGTTGGCCAGGCTTTCTACCGGCTTCCCATCGTCTGGCGTTGGCCAGGCATAACAGCGTCTCCTGTTCGGTGTCCCAGCGTCGGCTGAGGAACGCCGAGAGGTTGCTGACTCCGACTCGCCCGACGCTACCTTCCCTCCGAGCGACACCTTAAGCAAGCCCGCTCCGACTGCATCTGCCGCATCCACCTCGCCGTCTACTTTCATGTGCCCACCGGAACGGTGACAGTCTCTTCTTCTGAACTAATTCTTACACACCGTTAATTATTCTCTCTCTCATCCGTAGTTGTGTTAACTTATCCTCTACTTCTTATGCTTCTGTCACGGGGCTAGCCAATCAACGTGCCCTCGTGTAGGTTCGTGTGTTTTGAGTTCGTGTGTTCAAAACTCGATGGCTTGACAGTCATCGAGAAAGGATAGACGAGACCATTTGTGCAGAACAAAACAAACAAACAACACTCGCTGTATTTACAGAAACGGATTAAAGAGAGGAAAGGATAAAGACAAGACGAAGCTGTGATGGAGTGAAGTGGCCGTGCGGGGCAAAGTGTACTGTGTTTGAAGTGCGCGCCACCGATCCCATCAACATAGAAGACGACGAGGCAGTGCGTCATTGCGCGTGGTGGCGCGAAACTGCCCAACGAATGAGGAGGCGCCACGGCAGAAGAAAAAGTACGGCCGAGGCTTTCCGAAGCAGAGCCAGGGAGACGTGGCTGGGACGTGGTGGAAGGAGGAAGCGTACCAGGGCGCGAGAGTGGCGGCCGAGTTCCTGTGACCAGGCCGCTGCAGGCTCCCACCTGGGCGTGTACCCGAGAGGTACAGCACCTGGCGTTGGCCAGGCTTTCCAGCATCTGGCGTTGGCCAGGCACTCCACCGGCTTCTCATCGCCTGGCGTTGGCCAGGCATTCCACCGACTTCCCATCGCCTGGCGTTGGCCAGGCACAACTGCGTCTCCGGTTCGGCGTCCCAGCGTCGGCTGAGGAAAGCCGAGAGGTTGCTGACCCCGACTCGCCCGACGCTACCTTCCCTCCGAGCGACACTTCAATCCAAGTCCGCTCCGAGTGCATCTGCACCTCGCCTTCTACTCTGGTGTACCCACCTTAACGGTGACAGTCTTTCCCGTTCAAATTACTCTATGCACTGTTAACCATTCTACTTCCCGGTCATAGTTTTGTTAACTTTCTGTCTCCTTTGCATGCTTCACCTTGGTTTTATCCTTTTCTCTCATTATTCCATTTCATTCAAATACAGTGAGGGTTTGTATTTTTTCCACTGCACCAACGGTCTCGTCTGTCCTTGCTCGATGACGGTCAAGCCGTCAAGTTTTGAACACAAGAACCTACACGAGGGCACGCTAATTCGGTAGCCCCGTGACAAATTGGCGTCCGCGACAGGACGACGAGACCGTTTGTGCACTTTATTGTTTTTCACGAAAAAGAAAATGAGCGCATCAGAATCTCGTAAAGGTTTTGAAGAGTTGGCACGGCGAATAGGTTTGGAAGGTGAGGAATTTACGGCATGGGTTGATGCCCGAGAGGCTGCGCGACTACAAGAAGAGAAGGAACAGTTAGAGTTTGAGAGGGAGATGGAGGAGGAAGAAAGAGAGCTCGAAGAAATGAAATTAAAGACACTTCAGTTAAAGCTCCAACTCGCAGAGGTGGAAAAGACGCGGATCGTAAAGATGCAGCGTAGTCAAACGCCGTGCATGAGCACATATGAGGGGGCGTTTGAGGATTGCTCTGTGGGTAGCGCTTTATTGAGGGAATTGAAGACGTTCTCTGGCGAAAGCATGACACCAGGCCGCAGTCCTTCGATAGTGTCAGAAGTTGTTCTAGAAGATAGTATCCGCGTACACAGCAGGGAGACTGGTATGGGTTCAAAGGTGCTCGGTGAGGAAGGTGTCAGATTAGCGAACTGGGAACAGAGAAGTCGCTTAAAGGTTGAGGGGTACTTTGGAGCCTCTAGGGGGCTAAGTGTTGTAGATGAGGAAAGAGTTCCTCACAAAATATCTAGTGGAGAAGATCTGCTAGTTTGTCTTGGTGAGGACAGCGAATGCCGTTGTCAGGAGTGTAGTAGGGCGATGGCCACGAATACTACAAGTGTTCCGCCAGCAGCGGTAACACATAATGAAAGCATGGTCCTCGAAGACCATAGAGATAATTTGCCTCCGGGGAGGTTGAAATTAACGGCAGATCAAAGTGCAGATGGTCATGTGTCTGACAGAGAGCGGGATGTCCAAAATGGAAGCGATGATGTCTCGTGTGATAGCTTCACTGGCGTGGAACAGGAAAATTCCACCTGTGATGGTTTGTACTTTGGGACCCCTGGGGGGCCAAGTACAGATGATAATGAGGAAAAAGTTCCTCAAGGTTGCTCTGACCAAAGAGCAGGGGCAGTTAGTACGAGGGACAATGAAGAGTACCATCTAGCGGATTCTAAGGTGATTGTCACTTCTTATGCATGTGGACCGCTGGATGCTGCAGACTGCGACATAGGCTCGGTCTATGAGGACCAAATAGATGACCCACATAGAGATAGGACAATAACTTCAGGCAGTCGTGAAGACGATGACGTCTCGTCTGGTGTAGAGGCAGGAAGCCGAGAGAGTGTGAGGAACCGTGATGAGTTCCATGATGCCAACAGCATCTTTCAGAGCGAGGAAGGCGAACGCTCCGTTGAGAAGAATTTGGGCTTTGCATTCTGTAGGGAGTCAAGTAGAACTGACGAAGTAAGAAGGCCTCTAGACGGTGATGATGAATGTCACACGAACTTGGATATGGGGGTCGCCAATACTGATTGTGTGTCACCAGTTGGGGACACATGCGGAGTGAGCATGGTGGAGTGTCATGCGGATGACCTCGCGGTGAGAGAAGGTTCTTCTCAGGACGATGAAAATGGCGTTTGTGTGAGTAAGGAGGAAAATAGGGCCAGAGTGCTACTCCCAGAATTTCAAGTAGAGTCGAGAGAGGTCATGGTTGGGTATGTTGGTATGCCAGAGGTTCATGCTGGTTTGCAAGCTCAAGACTTAAGAAATATCGCGCCTTCGAACGTGTCTTCTGTCCCCTCACGTGAAGAAGATATATTTGCAAATAAGATTATGCAGAGCACTGGCGGGGCGGAACGCGCCGTACGAACACTGCATGATGGGTGCACATCGCAGCAACTCCTCGATTTCAGGTGCAGTTATTTCTGGGATAGGGCTTTCAAATCGGCTAGGCGTCTGATTGTTTTCGAGCTAATTTCCAGGCAGGCAACTGACCTGCAACGCTTCCGAGCATTACTAGCAGCAACCTCTGTTAAGCAGATGAAAAAGAATATTCGGATGGTATGGGATGCAATTACATAGAGCGTTTTCCAACTATCCGGTCGGCTTTCTTGGGTTTTCACGGTGAATGCGGAATACCTTTTCTTCTAGATTTTGCAAGGAATTTAGTTGTAAATATTTTTGTGATACAAAAGCTTTCAAGTAGTTTGATTTAGTAAACTTTAGTACTTAAGCATGTTTTCTTAAATAACGAGATTTATTCAGCTGTGGAAAACCGACAGTGAAATTGTTGACTGCATGGTTATTTGAGTGTTGCCTTGTTTGAGTGTGCGAACGTTTACGGAGGACATTAATCATATATGTGTTGTACTCACTGGAGCGGTGCAGTGTGTTTAGCCGACAATCGGTGACTGCGTCTAAGACCTAGAAAGTTTTTTTTTTTTTTGGAAAAAAAAACTTTTTCCCGAAGGAGGGGCATGTGTGATGGAGTGAAGTGGCCGTGCGGGGCAAAGTGTACTGTGTTTGAAGTGCGCGCCACCGATCCCATCAACATAGAAGACGACGAGGCAGTGCGTCATTGCGCGTGGTGGCGCGAAACTGCCCAACGAATGAGGAGGCGCCACGGCAGAAGAAAAAGTACGGCCGAGGCTTTCCGAAGCAGAGCCAGGGAGACGTGGCTGGGACGTGGTGGAAGGAGGAAGCGTACCAGGGCGCGAGAGTGGCGGCCGAGTTCCTGTGACCAGGCCGCTGCAGACTCCCACCTGGGCGTGTACCCGAGAGGTACAGCACCTGGCGTTGGCCAGGCTTTCCAGCATCTGGCGTTGGCCAGGCACTCCACCGGCTTCTCATCGCCTGGCGTTGGCCAGGCATTCCACCGACTTCCCATCGCTTGGCGTTGGCCAGGCACAACTGCGTCTCCGGTTCGGCGTCCCAGCGTCGGCTGAGGAAAGCCGAGAGGTTGCTGACCCCGACTCGCCCGACGCTACCTTCCCTCCGAGCGACACTTCAATCCAAGTCCGCTTCGAGTGCATCTGCACCTCGCCTTCTACTCTGGTGTACCCACCTTAACGGTGACAGTCTTTCCCGTTCAAACTACTCTATGCACTGTTAACCATTCTACTTCCCGGTCATAGTTTTGTTAACTTTCTGTCTCCTTTGCATGCTTCACCTTGGTTTTATCCTTTTCTCTCATTATTCCATTTCATTCAAATACAGTGAGTGTTTGTATTTTTTCCACCGCACCAACGGTCTCGTCTGTCCTTGCTTGATGACGGTCAAGCCGTCAAGTTTTGAACACAAGAACCTACACGAGGGCACGCTAATTCGGTAGCCCCGTGACAGGGGTCCCTCCCGCGCGCCGCCCTCTTGCAATTGTGTGAATGTGGCCAGCCTAAGTATTACTGAAAGTGCTAAAAACAAGTGTAGGTCGTCTTATGCTGATTCCTTAAAAAACGAATAATCTTGCGAAGATTAACAGTGGATATTAAGCATACTGAATACACTTCCTAAAAATGTAATTACATTTCACGATGCACGCATTCGCTCAATAAAGCGTGGTTTCGGATCTCTTTATTTCTGTTTTCGGATTCTCCCTCTGCTTGGGTGTCCGATATGACATATGTGATCGCGCGGTGACATCGGTTGACGCGATAGCGCATTCGTGCGGTTACGTTGTTACTGTTACGACCGGCCCCTCTCTTTGTGACCGTAGCGGAGTAGCGACGGACAGGTTGATGCGGTGTTGTTCGAGGGCACCGGCTTGGCAGCCGGGTCGTTCGATCATGCCTCAGCCCGCCTCAGCCGCAATGTACAGGCAAAAGAAACTCAAACTAGTAGGTCGTACCTCGAAAGAGCTTTCTGCACCAGAGAGAATAAACCATGCTTAACACGTACGTACGGTTATATAGGTGTTCTCTGTACGCACGTTGAACATCGCGCACGGACCGCTCGGACATGGCGATAGTCGACAAGCTTGCACTGACACAACGCCGGGTGCACCGCGTCCACTGACAACGACGCGTGTCGTCTCTCGATTTCTTGCTGAGACTGAGCTTCCCAGCTCCACGGACGGCCACCGTTCCACATTCTAAGGTTCCATCGCCGGGGATAACGAAAAGTGTTCTTTGAAGGCCTTGATTTACCAGCGCTGATCGTAAACAAGATAGGTGCTGCCATCTATCGACGCTGATTATTTTCCGCATAGCTTTCGAGATTGGCGCGCCTAAGCGCCATTTCGGAGGCTATGTGTTTACATACTCTGTTGCCAGATTAATACCGGCTACTGTCCCTAATGATAGCGTGAGCGTTGCAAGATGGCGTCGACCACGGGGGACCCCCCCTCCCATACACGGGCCCTATGGGGAGCTTTGCCTCTAGAGTCAGTATATTAACTCTATGGTTACAGGTTAATTGTTGTACTACGCTTTTGTTGAAGAACGTTACTTTTGGTGCTGCTGCCGCTGCTGCCTTGCTTTCCGCTATATTAGATGCGAAGCAGCTCTTTGACTAGCCTGTGTAACGTTCTCCCTTTGTGCGTCAGTACGGCGAGGGCGAAGGCAACGCGCTGCCCTCGCCGCAGGTGTTGGAGCGGTGCCAAGTAGGTCACGCCGCAGCTGCGCGTTGACTTCACGCTCCCCTCGCAGTGCGCGCTGACGTCACTCTCTCCCTCGCCTGCCGCGCGCTCGCCGCAGCTGCTGCCTCGTCCGTTCGCCCGCAACATCTGCCGCTACCGCCGCTCGCTCCGCTACCGCGACCGGCAAAAAGTTAACACCATCTTCCCAAAGGGAACCCTGATGGGATGCGAAGCACCCCCCGCGTTAGCGCCGTTCAACCCGTGACGCCACCCGTGCGCAACGCTGCTGCTTCGCATCCCATCAGGGTTCCCTTTGGGAAGATGGTGTTAATTTTGTTGTGACAACTGTGTTTTGTTTTACTTTGACTGAAGCAATGCCTGACACCTGTTTTTCTTGTCAGCTCGCCCTGCCAGACGAATGTTGCGCTGTCAAGTGTTCTGAGTGTACCAAACATTATCATTTTGGCAAGTGTGCCGGAATTTTAGAAAAATCCTACAAGGGAAAACCCGAAAGTACAAAGAAAACTTGGCGTTGTCAAAGCTGTAGGAGTACCGGAAAATACAGTGAAAGTGGGGAGCATTCCTCTGATGTGAATGTAGCAGCAATTCTTGTTTCAATGAACTCTAGACTCGAGAAACTTCCTCCACTTATGGAAAAGGTTGAGGGTATGGAACAATCGTTGATGTTCATATCTCGCACGTTTGAGGAGCTGAAAAATACGACCAGTGCCCAGTAAAGTGAAATCAAGATACTAAAAAATAAAGTTGCTGAATTAGAAGGTAAAGAGAGTAATAATCACTCGCTGCAAGCTCAGCTTCACAAGGAAGTATGGGACCTCGAGTACAAAAGTCGCCAACTAAACCTAGAAGTTCAGGGAGTGCCTGCTGTGCAGGGCGAAAACCTTGTGTCAGTTCTAAACCAGGTCGCGGACAAGCTTGATGTCCCACGCCTTTCTGAACAGGACATAGTCTGTGCCCATAGGCTTCCTACACGACAGGATAATATTCCAGGAATAATTGTTCGGTTTACCAGGCAGTCAACCAAGGATCTCTGGATGAGGAATAAAAGTAAGCTGAAGTATGCACAGCCACGCATATTCATCCAGAATAATCTAACCCGGGACAGCAGGCAACTTTTCAAAGCAACAGAGGATTGGGCACGAGAATGTTGAGGCCCGTGTGCTGTGCGATGTCAGTGCACGTTAAAGAACCCCAGGTGGTCGAAATTTCCGGGGCCCTCCACTACGGCGTCTCTCATAATCAGAACTGGTTTTGGGACGTTAAACCCCACAAATCAATCAGGATTGGGCACGAGAAAATAGCTTTAAGTTTGCATGGCAGTGGCGCACCGACCGGGGGGGGGGGGGGGGTGTTTCGGGGGTTGTAACTCCCCCGGAGGCCTACCTAACCCCCATCCCACTCCGTAACTGCTCCTATGTCCTAGAAGAATGTGGCGCTAACGTCTCTGCAAAACGCCAAAATAATAATAAAATAATCATCATCAATAATGCTACTGTTATTTCGCATTCTATTTAGTTTTTTTTACACACGCAACAACTGTGTAATCGCATGCCCGGCCCTTCGTGAATAATTGAACCCCCCCCCCCTCCTGGCAGAGATACTGGGTGCGCTACTGTTGCATGGTATGCGCATGGAAAAGTGTTTCTCTGAAAATGTGATGGAGCACGCGCAGTGCATGTGAAATCTTCAGATGACCTTATGAATTTGCAACTAACCTAAGCTGCATGTCATTTTATATTCTACCAAGAATGCACTGCACGATGGCTAGAAATGAATATTTCTTGCTAAACGAGCTCTGTAGGGTGGTGTCTAATCTAGGCCCCAGTGCACTAACATGCATTCATTTAAACACTAGATCGGTAAAAAATAAAAGTGATCTGCCTTGAAGAATTCTTTGGTGAATTTTCATTTGAGTTCTCTTGCATCATGCTCACAGAAACGTGGAGTACTTGCGAACATGACGTCTTTAAAATGGTAGGATATCAAACACATTATCTTAATAGAGAAGAGGGTCGTGGAGGCGGAGTTTCGATACTAACAGATCGGTATACGATATGCCAGATACTTGATCGCTTTTCCGCTCGCACGCCTGACTGTGAAATACTTTCCGTACTAAGCGGTGATACATTATTTAGCGTCTGTTACCGGCCACCAAACGGCAGTTCCGCAAAATTTCTGGACTTTTACGACCAATTTCTGGCAGATATTTCTGGTGCGAAGTACGAGTTAATATCTGCCAAGGATTTTAATATTGATATGGGCAATAGCAATACGACTTCTACGAACTTTGAAAACATTATCCACTCGAACGGTTTCATCAATGTCATTAATCAACCAACACGTATAACACCGATTCCCAGTCTGTATTAGATCTATTCATTACAAACCGCTCACAATCACGTATGAAGTCGGGTGTCTTGTCATGTGATATTAGCGATCATTTGCCCATATGTTTGTGCTCAGGGAAATGGCGCATGCGTGCATCTACGATCATTTTTTATCAGTCATTTACAGAATCGGCCCTCACGAAAGGAGTTTCGTGAAACACTAACTAGAAAGAACTGGGATGTAATTTACAGAGCCAGTGACGTTGAGGAAGCGTATGATTCATTCATTGAAGCATTCAAGCAAATGTATGAAATGCACTTTCCTGTGAAAATGCGTAAGAAAAACAGGAAAACATGCAAACCATGGATAATGCCAGAGTTACGCAAAGAGATTAAAAATAAAGACCAGTTATATTGGAAATTCATCGCTTCTTGTCGTCCAGAGGATTTGACTGTGTTTAAACAATATAGAAATATAGAATATAGAATATAGAAACAATATAGAAAGTCGGCGACGTCCGTAGCAGTGCTGGTCGGAAGAGCCCTAGTGATAGCATACCGGGTTGCAATATTTTAACGCAGTTCGAAAAGAAACTAATCACGGTTGGGGTGTTTATTGATTATACCAAAGCGTTCGACTTAGTTACTCATGAAATTCTAATAAAGAAGCTTAGTTGTTATGGCATACGGTGTTGTGTACTTGAACTAATGAGGTCATACCTAAGCAACCGGCAACAAATAGTCGAAATCGATAAGGCACGCTCAGAGGCTCTAAGGGTACCCTGCGGAGTTCCGCAGGCGAGCATATTAGGTCCTCTGTTGTTCATTTTACATATTAATGATGTATGTATCAATTCTAGTGCGAAGTTCATTGTACATGCCGACGACACCCGCATTTTCTTTTCTGGTAACAATATGCATGACCTCATAGGCATTTGTAATGACACATTACAAAAATTAGCAGCATGGTCATTAAGAAATGGCATGAAAATTAATTAAAGTAAAACAAAGGCTGTTATTTTCAGAGCAAAGAATAAAGAATTACCCCCCCCCCCTCCATGCAGATATAGTTTTAAATGGTCGCAGCATTGAAATCGTTGATAATTTTAAGAGTTTAGGAGTGGTATTTTGTGCAAGTATGTCCTGGGATAGCCATGTCAACGCAGTAATCAAGAAGTGTGCTGACATAACAGGAATAGCTGGTCGCCTCAAACACCTTCTCTCCACGCGGGTGAAATTAACTATTTATAATTCACTGTTCTGCTCTTATTTAAACTACTGTATACTTGTCTGAGGCACAAAGACATTTTCTAACCTGCAAAAAATACATAAAATGCAAAAAAAGTTCATTCGGTTTACTTATAATGTGCCTTTTGGGACAGCAACTTCTGACTTGTTTATTGATGCTCACATTATCACCATTCATCAGCTGTATCGTTATAGACTAAGTGTGCGTTTTAAATTTGAAATTAAAGAGAACTTAGAGTGCTTAAGAGAGATTGTTTGCCAGGCAAAGAAAAAACAGAGTTATGCGACACGAAAAGGGGAGACATGGATGGTACCGGCCGCGTGTTTAAACTCTTCAATGTAACGCTTGTGCCATACCTTGCCTTCCCTTCTCCATCATTACACATTAACTAATTTTGATCTATTTTGTTGTTATTAAGGCAAGTTACGCTTTAAACTTATAATACTAGTTGGTTACAAATATGTATATATTCGTTTCTTTATTTTGATTATTTTTTTTATCTGGTTCAAGCCTTTGTTTCCAAATGACGTACCGTTTTTACAATGATGTAAATTTTTTTCTGATTTCTCTTTCTTTAAATTATATGTAAATGAAACTCTCGCTGTGCTGCCGTGAGCCCTTGTAAATGGGGGCGGCGGGCTCGTCAACCTGTCGGAAGACAGCTTTTTTTTTTTTTTTTTGCCGCTCCTCTGTCTGGTGTACCGTTTTTACGGTACATCAGACAGAGAAATGGACACAAATAAAGTTGATTGATTGAAAAAAGAAATTGCAATAATTGGTGGCTCTTCCGAGTTCCAAAGGTGCGCTTCTGTAACGGCGTACACCGCTACCTGTTCTCTGTTCAACGTTCCTCTATTTCTAACCATTTTGTCTGTTTTCTGCCACCTTGCATATTTATGTAGCTTATTAAACCGCGCTGCAATTTCTTTCTCTCTTTCCCCTTTGCCTTTCTCCCTTTGTTACCAATTCTGTATTTCAAAGGGTCCCTCATAGATATTTCTTCCCTTTCTACCGTAGACACCGGAGGGCTCGTGTGCCCCCTAAAAAAGCTACTGCGCGTCCTGCTAGGCGCCAGCCCAGCTCATGCCCAAGTTTACGGCCAAAGTGGATTCCATCTCTCTGGAAACCAACCCATCTGTGCACTTCTCTGTTTATGTCGACAACCTCGAAGCCTTTATCTCGACTAACCCGCCAAATTGTTTCGTTGGCGGTGACAACTGCTCTTTGCAGGTTTCGGTCTTTCAAGGGTACCTCGGGGATTGTGCACACCACAATTTGCACCTGGGGGGACACTTTCCGCAGCTCATCTACTCCCTGTGTTAACCTCTTCTCTATTTCTGGGGTCCTTCCGTTCAACTCGTTGTTCAGCCCGCCAGCTATCACAACCAAACTGCGCCCCTGATCTCTAGGAGTCAGCTCTTCCCTTGCTTGTTGCATTACTGTCCCCAACATTCTTCCTGGAAACGTCCCTATAGCTACTCTTAGGTCCCCTTTCGGCCTCTCCTGAATCGTTTCGGAGCATCGAGCCAGGTTAGAGTCCCCCGCTATTATTACGTTCTCCAGCTGCCCTGCTGCCTTTGTCTGCTCTGGACATCTGGACTGACTTTCAGGGTGGGATTCGGGTGGTCTTTTGTCCGCTCGCTCTTTCACCAGAGCTTCGCTGTAGGTCGTGCCCCGCTTTTGTGCTCCTTTTGTCGACTTTTCTTGTGGGGTCAAGGACGTTCCCTCTCCATGATAGTCACCTGACTCTTTCTTATTTTGCATGGTGACCTTTGTCAGCTGCTCCTCGGTTGCTCTGAGCCTTTCGTCCATCTCCTTTCTCATTTGGCGTTCCGCCTCTAAAGCGTCCTCAAGCTCGCCTACTCGCTTTAAAGGAGTACTGCCACGAAAATTTTCAGTGGCGTTTTTTTGCATGAAATGAAAGGCCAAGCCCTCCAGAGCCCAGAAAACGTACTGGTAAACGTGAGCGCGCCGTGAAAATTTATTTACAGCATGCCTTTAAAAGCTCGTTTCGGTTCCTAGTTCCTACTGTAGCCTGACGTCACGACACAGCATGTGCATAGTAATGAGCTCCTCGTGACGTGCTCCCGCAAAAAATCGTGACGTTTTCGCCCAGTGGTCTCTCGCGCACAGCGCCTGCAGCAAGCGCGCGGGGTCTACGATGTACAAAATTTTATATAGCGACTCCGCGACGACAGCAAATACTTCGGCACAGTGCAAGATGCAACGTACGGCACGCACGGTGGGTGTCGGCGTGGCTCCGGAGGCCGCGATAAGCTAAGGTGGCCTCCGAGACCTCCGCCGCATTTTAGGGGCAAAATGCCGGCACCATAGCGAGCTTGCCTTTCGATTATACGTGGGCACACACGACGATCGGAGGGTAATTCGACTTCGCTCGCTCGCTTCACGGGCACTCTCAGCTATACGGCGGCTGAACGGCGAGAGCAGATGACCGAGAGTGACGCGCAAGCGGCCATTTTGCGTGTTTTTGTACCTGACGTCATCACAACTTGCTATACTGCTGCGTGAAGTCACCAAAATTTGTACTGTAGCCTGACGTCACATTAGTGTCGTTGTCAGTAGGCACGCCATGTGAATATTGACTTTGAGCCAAATTAAAATATGTTATCAGCACTTCCTGAGCTTAACATTTGCTCAGAGCTGTCTACACATATAGGAGAGTTGTATGGTGGAGTAAACTCAGCTTAGAAAATTGGTGTCAGTACTCCTTTAAGAGGGCGATCTGAGTTTCCTCCATTTGCTGGAATTTCGCCATAATCGCACACTGGCTACATGACACTTCCAGTAATGTGATCGGCTAAAGTCGTTTTGGAGCGGCCAAATGGGCATTTTGGAGCAGCTCAAGGCTCATTGCCAAGTGAAAAAATTGACTTTTCGAGAAGTAAAACAGTAAAATAAGGAGGAAGTCTTTGGGAACAAAAAGGTTTTAAAGGTGAAAAAATGGGGACACCAACCAAATTATAATCATCAAAAGTAAAATTTACTCCTAAAGATGACAAAACACCCGACGTTTCGGGTCCCACTGGGTCCCTTCTTCAGGGGTGACTGGAGGGCACCAGACAGCAGCAGTGCTTATAAGGCCTTCTTTTTCTTCTTTCCTTTTTCTTCTTTTTATTCTTTCGTTCTTCCTTTCTCACTTTCCCATTTTCCGGTTCTTCAAACCGAGGGGGGTCATGCTAGTGTTGAACCAGGTGCCGGAGTCCGCTAAAACAGACACTTGGCATTGCGCCTGCAGACCGGTTCACGTTACCAGATGTCGCCTGAATGTGCCATGATTCCACAAAAAGCCGCTTGTGAAAACTGGTTTCCAAGTCGAAGACGCGGGAGTTGTCAAAGTCGATGCGGTGGTCGTTCACCTCGCTGTGCTCAGCTAATGCACTCCTTTGTCTATCGAGCTTGCGAACATCGTTCATGTGCTGTCGTAGCCTCTCTGGAAAGTTCTTCGTGTCAGCCACGTACGACGCGCCACAATAGAAAGTTCTTCGTCTCACCCGCGTACGACGCGCCAAGAGAAAGTGAGAAAGGAAGGAAGAAAGAAGAAGAAAAGAAAAAAAAGGAAGAAACAATAAAAAGAAGGCCTTATAAGCACTGCTGCTGTCTGGTGCCCTCCAGTCACCCCTGAAGAAGGGTCCCAGTGGGACCCGAAACGTCGGGTTTTTTTGTCATCTTTAGGAGTAAATTTTACTTTTGATGATTATAATTTGGTTGGTGTCCCCCTTTTATCACCTTTAATTTCGTCCCAACCAGACAGATCTCAGTCAAATGTTCACCTTTAAAAAGGTCTTGTGCCATAAAAAGGGCGTTAGGGGCATTTCGATGCGGGCAAAATGCAAAAACACCCGTGTGTACCTACATGCACATTAAAGAACCCCAAGTGGTCGATATTATTCGAGCCCCCAACTACGGCGTACCCATAATCAGATCATGGTTTTGGCACGTAAAGCCCCATAATTTAATCAAATTAGAAGCAATTGTGCAACATCATATTTTGGCCCAAATAACTAATTTTAGAACTTCAGCATCATTTAATTTGTTATGTGACCAAGTATAGACCAGCGCTGTGTTATAGCTGCCAAACCCCTGTAGGACAGCAGTTATACGTGGACAACAAGCAAGTCACTGGAGCTCTCATTTAAAAATGACTAAAATGCAAATGAGAAGCTTACAGGAAAACGATGAAAAAGAACAAGAATGACTAGAATACAGATCACAAGCTTACAGAAAAACAATGAAAGAACATTATCAGCGATTCTAAACAAATATGAACTGAATAATAATTGTGTACAGTCGCACTTGATTTTAAGGTTATCACGCGAGCATCGACCAAGAACAACGAGAGCGCCATGTCCCAGAATCCTCGTTCGAGAAGAGGGAAGTATCGAGCCAGCTTTCAACTCTCTTTTTGCTGTTCCTTAAGCAGCGATCACCCCCGTCTACGCTTAATCTAAGATGCTACGCCGTGTACGCAATTAATCGCACCAAATCAAAAGAAAAAAATTGGGAGAAAGGAGGGCAAGCTTATAGGAGGGCAAGCATTGTAGCGCAAAGCAGCCAACAAGGGAAAGGAGAAATAAAAATCTTCATTTTCACGCTTCCGAATCTGACCGCTTGGGCTTTGGGATCTACGATCGGTCGACGCTCGCGCGATAACCTTCAAATCGCGCGCGACTGTACGTGTAACGACAGCACAACTTCTCGGCTTCTTGGCCTATCAAAGCAGCATCATTCCCTATTTAACTGCAAAATACTGCCTAGTTGGCTGCCTTATGCGATGATAGTTGATCAAGAGCAGCTGAAAGCCTTCTTTTCCCTTCAGCAAGCAAGGCCTGCCCACTTTCAATGTCACCAAATGTGATGCTACAATGTGAACTACAACGTGATGCGATGACGCCAGCCGGCCGCCTACGTGAAAATGCAATACAAAAGGCACAGACATTGAGCTTCGGCAAACGGTCGACGAAAAATAACGGAAATGCGATATCTGCGGCGCGCGTGTGGTGGAAACTGCAGGCGCACACACGGAGAAAAAAAATAGCGTAACTCGGCGGCAAGCAGTGGGAGATGCAAACATGCCCGCGTAGAAAATAACGCGAAGCGAATATAAACGTGCTCCAAGGGCTCACAGTGCGCCACCTAGCGCATGGGGATGGTTTGGGTCTTCACTCAAATATACATTCGGCAGAGTGCAACAACGTCGAAATACAAATTCAGCACGTGTTGATCCTCACAAGAAATCCACTTCATTTTTTTTTTAATGAAACAGCGCTAAGGGCTAGTGTCGAACCATTCTCTGTTTGATCGAACACACAAAGCGCTAGCTTCCAAATTATTTTATTCACGCTCGGCGATCCGTTTTTAAGGAATCTCAACACAACTGCGCATATGTACAATGCTATGAATCGTCTTTGTTTTCTTCATGACAGCCGCTTATGAAAGACGAAACGAAATATTAAATAGCAATTGAACTGACTTGACAAAACAGCCGACACCTACTCAACGCAAAAACTTGCAACGCCCTAAGGCATCGCCCTATACCAGTGCAGTGCTTTTTCATAACGCTTTATTAAGAAAGTTCCGTGAACTCATCTTTAAGCCTCGAAAGCGCCATTTAAATAATCAGTTGTGGTGCAGCATTCCAAGCACGTCATTGTCCGGTAGTTAGACTTTCCACACACACGCGCTCACGTTTTCCTTGCTTAACGCGCGAGGTGTGCAATGACGATGAAGCGCGATGTCGACGTGAGGATTGATGTCGCTCGCAGTTGTGGGGCGCATGGACGTTTTGACCTCGAGATATTAGTTTCGTTTTCGCAGTGGGAAAACACGCGTTTGGCGCAGCTCTGGCACAGAATAGGAAAAATGTAGCAGGATGTAGCAGGATTTGCCTTTTGGCGCACTTTGGCGCAATTGGCGCAGCTATCACATCACTGCAAATCACAAACGCGTCTTCACACTGGGCACTCCTTCTACCTCCCACTCTCCTTTTACTGCACACTTGCAGGGAGGAGAGAGAGGTCAGTGCCGAAAACGCTGCAACATACAGACATCAAAAGAAACATACAGAACCCCCATCCAAACTAGCAAATAAAAGAAACACACGGAAACGAACCTGGAAACATACAGAAACTACCATGCACACTGGCAACTAAAACCCCGCTGACTTCAACCATTTAACAATAACCTTGGCCTCCACTCTGCCCCTTCTTCTCACATGCTCTTAACGAAGAGCACTCCAGGGCGACACGATGCTGAAGCCAAATGCATTTTAACCAGCTGGTGACTGCAAACATTCCTCGACGTGCTGCCTGAAGTAAACGTTTCGCCGGGGCTGTCAAACACCTGTCAAGCCAGGTCCCAGTTGTCAGCTGTGGCGCTTCCATTGCTGCACGACGGATTTTAACAATGGTCGCCGTCTTCCCTGCATGTCCGCCACGTGGCTGTGCACATTCGCCCGCGAGGACTCCGCCATATCGGGATTGCCGTAATTTCCGTCTTTTTACGACGACCTTTACAGGAGGGCTCCGGGAATTTCGACCACCTGGGAATCTTTAGCGTGCACCTAAATCTAGGCACACAAGCCCCAAGCATTTTCGCCTCCATACGATGTTCAAGTTTTACCAACCAACTAACCCGTCCTTGTTTCCAGTAGCCCTGAGTGTGCCTCTTCTTTTGCGGAGTGCATGAGTACCGAGAAAGCCCTGTCCCCCACACCCATCAGTAATGCTTTCACCACTTGCTACATGCGGAATAAATAATTAGCACGATAAAATGGCCGCGGAATAGGTGCTTTACCATACGAGGCGCATGCTGAGCAACGCGCTTTGGGGGGTTGGCTCGCGACGACCTCACGCGGAGCGCACCACCGATAGAAACAGATCCGCGGCAGTTGCTCAGGCCGTAAAGGAGGGAGCGAGCGCGCGCCTCGAGACAGGCCGTGTCGCACGAAAGCTTTGAAAAAAGCTTCTATAAACTAGGACAGCCAGTAAACCGCCGACAGACATACAGACACAGAACTTTTATTTGGTCCTGAGAATACGAGTGCCCCCCATCAGGGGGCACCGTCTGCGGGCCGCACTCACGTTGGAGCCGGGAGGTTGAGACTCCGCGACTTCGCGGGTTCTCTGGACAGCCCCGAGCTGCTCTTCCTTTGCGAGCTAGTGATAGCGGAAGCTTGTTCTGACACTGCTCTGCTCTAGCGCGCCTGTACAACACGACCTAGGCCTGTAGCGATTTCGACGTACGTCAGGCCCATACATGTTGCGCTGCGCCAAGCGTTTTGTCTACGCTGACGCACAGGTGCACTGAGATTCACCGTGCGTTCGCCGTAGCCACCGACCACTGTGCATCGTTTTCGCTTCGTTTCTTTACTGGGGTACTGCTGCTTACCGAATGTGCACACTTCAAACAAATATAAATTTGTGGCAATATGTATGTTTACATATAGCAACAAGTTTATTATCTTTTGTATAGCGCCTTATTTTGCGTTTCTATGTTCGTGAGTTCAGTTGCATCTTCTGTTCTAATCGATATTTCGCCTATGTATATGTATCTCTATTATGTACAGTCAGCAGCAAGAGTTTACGGGACGCGATACTCTCGAAAAATCTACATTACCGGTTAGCCTCGGAACATACCTTCGAATTATATATTGCAGCCTTTACATCGCAAAAACCTCTGCACGCTGAAACGTTTAATTTAGGGCTTTGTACCGAGGCTAAGTGGTAATATGGATTTCTCGAGAGTTTCGCGTCCCGTGAACTTTTGCTGTTGACTGTACGTGCTATCCTGCCCCCGTTACACAATGTCCCACGAAGACCCTGTAAGTACCCATAAATAAGTAAATAAATTTATTGGAACATTCGAAATATATCCTGCGACTTTGACTTCACTTTTTCCAACAGACGGTTTCTTTGCAGTTCTTTACATCATTTCGCCGACGTACCACGTGAAGAATTGACATCGCTCACAATGTCATTACACATTACCTGATGCACATTACCTGCTACATGTTAAGAATACAAAAAAAAAAGACAGGCCGTAGCAGAAGCGAGAGAGAGGGGGGTGAAGCCTAGGCACCTGGGCCCCTTCTGAAAGCCTTCTGGGCCCGTTCTGGGTAAAAGCCCATCTCCCCCGTTTGAGAAAGAGAAGTCGGCCTCAGGAAGGAAAAAAAGGCAGTTGCTGCAGCCGTTGTGGGAGCATGTCTTGGAGAGAGGGGATTCTGAGGAAAGGAAAAATGGCACTAGCTTCTGCTCGGCAACCGCCCCCCCCCCCCCTCCCTCCCCTTTTCGCTACGCTGCCACCACAGCTGAATTCCTGGGAACGCTCAAAAGGGCGATTAGCTACGGAATGGGGATAATTCTTTAGGATCATTCCAGCTGTTTGGAGAAGACCCTGGTAGTTCAAAATACCATAGTTACATTGAAGATGGGCTGTGTGAGACTCTGCACCAAGGCCTGCAAGCTCAGACAGGGGAACAAAAGCAGCAGTACAGACCTACACCCCGCCCCCCCCCCCAAAAAAAGAAAAAGAAAGCAAGAGAACAAAAAAACACAAGTGTGTTTATTTTAACTCAGTCAGGGGGTCCTGTGTAGGATCACAAACTCGTTGACACCATGTTACTCTTACCAGGTAGAGCCATGTCCTGCTAGTAAATGCTGCGCGAATTTTAAGTTCACGCTGAAGGTATAGGCAACACTTTGGGAGCCTGTGAAATGCGAACCAGATGCTTGATAGTCATGAAAATTATGCTGTAACAATAAGGAAAGATAAAGAGAGGAATTGCTGTGGACGAAGTTTAGATAGCTTATTTTCTTCGGGAGCCGACAAGAAACGAGACGTTAAATGATACTATTTTTCTCGGTATTCCCCTGATTTCTAAAAAAATTAATGCCTTAATAGAAAATCTTTCCGCGATATTTCCTCCATACACTAAGAAAGCAACGCCACAAACCCCGTGTAAATCTGACATAATTTGAGCACGCTAGAGCATCTGAAAGTCTACATGTATTCTCTATGGGTGTTCGCACTGGTGAACCCTAAGGTAGCAGTTTAAAGGTTGGTCAATTAATGAAAATTAGCTAAGTTCATTAAAAATTATCTGAGATGATCAATATGGCAGTAAACAATACTAATGCGTTTGTATGCTCGTAGCGCTCTCGTGGATATCCCTAAAGCTTCATGCAAGTTCATTAAAACACCTGTATGCTTTTGGAAGCAAAACAACGTGGGAGCTGCGTCACGCTGTAGCCAAGTTTGTGCATCCGTTCATTCAAAACAAGTGACTCCAATGTGGCAGCTACAGAGCCTCCTGCCTGGGGATGGTGTCTGCTTGTCTCTGCTGAACTTGTTGAACTTGCGTTGCTACAAATCGGCTTAGGGTGAGGGAATATGCGTTACAAGACGCACAGCTCTGAAACCGACATACTACCTGAACGTTTCGCTGCCTATCGTACATGTTGCACGCAAAGGATATCCTAGTGAAACGTCCTCCCAGACGATTTCTGTGGTCTGCTTGTGCAGTTTACAGAGCAAGAAGCAGGCTTTTTTGCCGAAATGCGAATGACACCGGCCCATACACAGCACTTTCTATGCCTTCACAGTGGCCGTTTTCATGACTTCCGGGACGAGTGCCAGAACTTCCGGTGACCGCGTGCCGGATAGAGGGGCTTTAGCGCCGGAGAGGTCGAAGCTACACTCGAAGCGCCATCCAGCAACCTAGTGGAGACCAGTACGTGGGTGCGCCCCTCTGAATTGACGGCAGAAGACAGGCGCGGGCTCGGACGCTTGAGAGGCAAGACGGCTCCCGGCCTGGTGTATTCTACGTAGATATCGCAGGGCCTTCGCCCACGGGATTTTACACGGCCTGTGTAGATCACCGGGAAAAGCATGTCGATGGGCTCTCCTTCCGAGCACAAAATCCAGAGCGCGCTGAGGAAGTCGCTATGCTGCGGATCCCAATTCAAAAGTTATCACGGACTCCCGGAAAGCATGTGCTCATTACTTGGCAGGGTAGATATCCCCCTTAGCCAGGCAAAAAAAAAGTTAAAACGGGCTCTCGCTGATCCAGCCCCGAGACGCATCGTATGGGCTCCTGGACATCAGGGCTTACGAGGTAATGAGGCCGCCCGAGCGCTTACCCACCGGGCTCCTCACCCTGGCTCTTATGACTCGGAGGCCAATACACCGCTGCTGCGGTTCAAAGAAATTCTAATATATTATCGCGACACTCACCGCCTTTTCCCGTCTCCTGCAAAGGGGCTGAGTAAGGCGGAAGAGCGAACTCTAAGGCGCCTGTAGACAGGTACTCTTCTCTGTCCTGCAATCTTAAAGCATTTCGATGCGAACACAGATGGGCGTTGCCCACACTGTGGGGAGACCTGTGATATCTTCCACATGGTGTGGGCATGTACGAAAAATCCCCACCTACGCCCTTCCCCTACCCCTTCCCGAGAGGCATGGGAGACTGCCTTCCTCAACAGCTCGTCGCTAGAGTCCCAACGGGCTCTGGTGAGACGGGCGCGAAACGGGGCCTCGTCATGCGGTGTCCCGGACTAGGAACACCGACCATGTAGCGGGACATGTTTTGGCCCCGTACCTCTCTCCTCCATAATAAATGCTTTTCATCATCATCATCTGAATTGACGTCACAGCGGTGCTCCACCAACACGGATATGAGCCAGGTTCGCCGCCCACCGTGCAGCAGTGGCTCGACCAGAGATAACGCATTTTTGGTCGTGTTGATTTTCGTGTTTAGAATGTTCGAAGGACAGAAGGGCGCTTATGGTTCGATTTGTTTCGGAAGCCTGTTCAGCTGTCCTTTAACCACACTACACAACTTTTGCAGCCTTTTTGGGAGTGGTAAAAACAAATTTTAACTCCCGCTCCTGCCGTTCAACATACACAGGTCAAACGGGAAGATGCCTAAATGACAGATTGAAAGAGCATATAAGTACTACGAAAGGATATTGGTGTCTGCCGGGGCACTCATTGTAGGAATTGTGGTTGCGCAACTTCATTCGAAATCAGCATATACCGTCTCCAAATCAGCCGATGCGCTGATGTGGGGGATCGCAGATGCTCTAGCAAGAGCGTCTGTGACGTTGATGTCACCGCCCCCTCGGACTTCGTCACTCGCTCGTGGCGCCCAACACCGCTGATAGCAAGCAGATAACGCAAGCCACTCGCACGGCCGGAGTGGCGGTGACCGCAGGCGAGTGGCGAAAGCCGGTGCGGGGGGAGGGGGGGCGGTGATATCAGCGTCACAGACGCTCTTTTTTCGGCCAGTTTTGGTTCCAAGGAGCCTGCCCAGGGGAAATAATTGGTCGGGTAGCTCCGACATCCACTCCGCTATTCAAAATTTGATCATTGGGATAGGTAGTGTCAGGGACGGGCTCCAAAGTACTCATTTGCGGTAGCCACCAATTATTGATAATTAGAAAGTTAATTAGCGTGATTTCGCTAATTATGAACACAAGTGCGGAAATTGTGCTGTATCTAGAGGCCACCAATCCGTACACTATTCCTCACAGAACAAAAATGATTAAATTGTTGAAATAGGCAGTTAAAGCTGCATTAACTGTGAAAATTTCAGTTAAATACTCCAAATAATAAAATATTTCCAAGGCGCAGTATCCCCCCCCCCCCCCCTTAAGACATTTTGTTTCATGAATGTACTGCATAGAGCTATAGTAAACTCCCGTTAAAGCAAACTCGGTTATAACGAATTCTCAGATATAACAAACAAAATGGGTATGTTTGTTTGCTTTCCCATAGACTCAATGCAAAAGAAGTCCTCTTAAGACGAACCCCCTCACAGGTAACCTTCTGTTATGAACTTTCCCAGTGCTGTGGACAGCTGCCCCTAGTTTATTGTAGGGGGCCCCAAGGGCTGGATACCTGTGTTCTTTTGTTGTCTCCCCACCAAGGAGAGTACAAAAGAACCAAAGACTAAGTAAGCAAAACTACTGGGGTGCCAGCAACAAAACTACAGAGTTTTATTGTTGGGGACCCCAAGTGCTAGGGGCACCCTGCCTTCTTGGGCCCTTTTGTTGTCTCCCCACCTCCTCTTCAGCACCTACAGGGAGAGTACAAAGGAAAACAAGGCAAAAGAATCCAAGAGGGCTTACACAGAGACTCTGGGTACTGGAATAAAGTTGCCCCCCTACCCCACCCTCAACTAGTAGAGCAGAGGTAAAGCAAAGCAGAACAAAAGAAAGGGGAGGACCCGGGCTCCCACAAAAAGGCAAGAAAAAAGGGGCAGATATAAAAAAGTGAATGCTGCTTTTTATCCACAACAACAAAGTGTACACATTAGTCCTTTTGGCTGATCAGCACCTCCTGGGGCATGTGCAGGAAAACTGCCCTGAAGACAGGCCTAGTTTCTGGCCTGGCCAGTAAAGGTGTCCTGGTGGACATGAATGCTTATGTGAGTATGCTCAAAGAATGCTTATGAGAGTATGCACAATGCCTAACGCATTGACTTGCAACACAACTGACATGCTCAATGAAGAAGTGCTTGAAGTGCTTTCGAAGAATATGGGAGGTAGCTTGTGCCTGCTTAAGTTCTCTAATAAACAACCTTTCCCAGCAACATGGAGATGCTGGAGGATACTTAAAATCATTAGATGAAATGTTATTTATGGCTGCTTGCCAGTGCTTGAAGACAGTTTTCAAGTTGGGTAAAAATATGGTTTCATTTGTAATTTTTTCCCAATTGCAAGTCTACTTGATTGACTTTTTAAGTAAGATGTTTGGATCCACCTGGGTACGTGGCCAATCCATTCTTGGAGGCACTTCTGGTAAGCCGAACTTCTGATAAGACGAACATATTGTCATGGTCCCCTCGAGTTCATCTTAAAGGGAGTCTACTGTACTTTCTCATTTATGTTTTTTTTTTGTGTACGCTTGCTTCGCACTCTTGCAAACAGATTTGAATAAGTGATGCCCGGTAGGATTGACTTCACATCCTGTGTGATGCAGCTGGGAGGTGCAGCTGTTCACAAATAAGAGAAAAAGCAGAAATTCTTTATTTTCCAGCTTTTGACCTAAATTCACATTCTGTTTGTCACTTTTAGTTGCCTGGCTTTCCAAATGAATAAAATGTTGTGGCAGAAGAATTGCTATTCAGTGTGCCTCCAAAAATGATGGTTATTTCATCATAAGTAACAGGAAGCAGAAAGCAAGTAGCAGCTACGCAGTTCGTCTTTTTATTTGTAACTAATGTATGAGAAAACATGTATATCCTGACTCTTGTTCTATCACACCACACTATCCTCAGGCGCAGAGCTCTCCATCGCAATGCGACATCACTGAAAATCTGATGTGTTAGTGGCAGTCTGGCGACACCGGTTGACAGAAGGTGGTCGTGCAAAACCTCCAATGAAGCAATTGCTCAGTCTTCGTCTGCGTACTTCTCTATAACGAGTCGTCGTTGGCAACGTAGTCGCACTTGGAATCTTCCTTTATCGGTGATGCGGTCGTGATGCGTGGCCAACAGCGTGACACGGTCAACTTCCATCAAGTTTGGGTTCTGCTGACTGAACCCCAGCACATGGTCCACCTCGTCACCGATAGCAACCTGTGCAGAGCAACAGCCAAGAAAATATTCATCACGGACATAAAACAGTGACATTTAGTTAACTTAGTTTGGTTAAATGCACATCAAAATTGAATTATAAAGTGGTTCACAGTGAGTGATAAGTTATTCTTTTGGGAACTGTAGTGTTGCTGATTTAATTATCTTACTTTCAATATTGGAATAGAAAGTTAATGTCAGTTTCATCTTCAAATTTCGTGCCAAAACTTCAAGGAGATGACGTCATGAACCACATTCCTTTTTTTTTCTTACTCTTGCCACACTAGCACAGTGGTCTCTGAAATGCACCATGTTTTAACCCTCCAGCTACCTTAAAACACAATTCTTACGCCTCCTTTACCCACAAACAATTATGCAGGCATTAGTATATGGCTGTCACAGATGTGTGACACCATGCATATTAGGGCAGGAACTTCACAGCAGTATCGCCACTTCTACTTTCGTTTCGCACATATTCTAGCTTACAAAGCAATCTGCATGGGAACGGTGCAATTGTAATGCAAAAAGTAGAGCTGTGCGAATACCAAAATGTTTGAGCGCGAAGCAAATTGGAATATTTATGTTCAAGTGTGAATCGAATCTAAGATTTTTCTAATAATTTTCGAATATTTTTTTGATAGTACGATGCAAAATTATGGAGAAGTGTGCTGCTAGTCATGGGCAAAAAAGACCTGTCGCTTGACTAGTATACTCCCGCTGTGCCGTTCCAATGTCCTGAAGTACAGTCCAACACAGAACTGCGCAACAGAACGCTAAGCTAACTTCACTGCAGTACACGAGTGTTAACTTTCCCATAGTAAACGAGTGCTAACTCTGCTGCAGTACATGAATGTTGGCTTTGCCACAGTACGTGAGTGTTGGCTTCGCTGCAATACACAAGTATTAACTTCGCCACATTACACAAGCATTGGCTTCACCACTCTATATGAGTGTTAACTCTGCCGCCGTGCACGAGTGTTTCACCACAGTACACGGATGCTATGCGGCGAAGCTGTACTATGTGCAAGAATGGACGACTTGTAACGAGACATAGAATATTTTTTCCCCATAATTAACAACTTTGAACAGTTCGAATAGTAAAAGTTAAGTGCAAATCGAATCGAATAGCAAACGCTATTCAAAAATGATTTGAAATTTCGAATATTCGCACACCCCTTGGAAAACAGTAATTTACTAATATGAGAAAAATCATTTTTCACTTTAGTGCCCTTGTAAGTTTCAACGCTCTTTGGCACATGAACGTAATCATATCACTGAGATTCAATATGATAATGTATTTTTTGAGCTCTGAATATATTACCTAAGTCTCATTTTTACTTCTTGTTATCTTACGTTTCACCTTTCTTATTTTTGAACTTCTCTCTGTTTATTCCTTTTACTTTTCTGGCTCTTCATTCTGGCTACAAATCATCAGACATTGTAGCACATAAGGAACCTGGCTTGACTTGTTTGTAGTGAGTGGAACATAGGCTATACCCAGATCCAGCAACCCTCAATGCATAGACTAAATATCTGCGACTCTGCACACAACGCTCAAACACTTTGCATTTGCACAGCTAATAAAAGCATGCCTTTGTGAGCAACGAGCACACTGGCACAGATGCAGGGAACTCGCAACACTCTGGCCATAACACTGTGACCAGTATTTAAAGCTCACTTTATCAAGAGACAGGACCTTCTAGGTTGAGCATTCGCATTATTCAGAATTCAGCACAGACTGACCATAGTTTGCAGTTAAAAGAAAAATAGTTAACAGTAAATGCAATCCAGTTCTCACGAATCCCAAACCTAACAAGCCAGTATGGAAAACATAGGGCCCAGCCAGGACCGATTACTTTCATTTTTTCTAGTCTTCATTATCTTAGCATAAAGCCATGCTGACATATAAGAAAAATCAACCATTCCCCTAGTAAATCTTAAAAGCTATGGCAAGCAGCAGCAAACTGAAGCCATCAGCAATGTGTGCAAGTTTGCTGAACCTATGCCAAAGTGGTTCACCTGGGTGCCCTTCTTGGTGATCTTCTGGCCGTTCAGACGTATGCTGCCATCGTATATGCTCTCGAGAGCCTTCCTGCAAAGACGATCAATGTTCAACATTACATTTGGTAGGGAACAGAACATAATCCATGTCACGCATGCAACCTAACTAACTAGTCTGCTGGTTTGCACAAAAGCAGCAATGAGTGGAATAACACGTGTACTAACAGTGACTGGAGTCGGATGGGCCAGTCAAAACCAGACAGGTGGCACCCTCCTTTCCAGCTGCGTTATACTTCACTTGAATGTTCACAAAGAGCCACGACTAATAGGCATGTGTTTTCCAATTGTGTTCAAAAAGCACGGCATGGCCCATTTAAAGACCAGCTGTAAGAGTACTTGGGGCCGTATGAAAGATATAGTTTCATTTTTAGAAAGTACCGTATATTGCCGCATATAAGTCGACTTTTTTTTTTAAAATCGGAGCGGCAAGTTTAGGGGGGTAGGCTTATACGCGGAGCCATACATGACAAGGGGGGGGGGGGGGGGGTAGAGGGAATAATAAACATCAGGCAACCAATGTTTACCAAGCTTATTATCTTTACTATGCGCCTATCATATTACAGCAAAAACAACTTTAAAAATATATTTTACTCATTTTTTAACGGCGAACGCAGCCTCCCAAGATTCTCATTCGCACGCGCAAATCTCGGAGGTCGTTTGAACAACTTCGGCATCGGCTTCGGATCAGTTTTCGTGAATGCGGAAGCGCCATAGAGGAGGCGCTGGCGTCGTAGTGCATTTACGGCAGGTAGGAGCGTTAGCGTTAGCCGCGTTAGTTCTGAACATTTCAGGCCTAGCAAGCTAAGCAGCAAGGTCTCTGCTTCTCGTTAAAGGAGTACTGACACGATTTTGCGGCGGCTCAAAATGTGCATTTTTCATTTCCTAGTCATGTATTGTTAACACCCTCGAAACAAGGAAGCCAAGGAACACGTACAAGATATTTTAGTGTGGTTTTAAAGTTTTCGTCGCCCAGCACTGCAAGCCAGCCCCAGCGCAATGGACACCACGATGACGTATGAGTACAGCCTACTAAAAATAGCAGAAATCGCTGTCAGTATCACTGGACGACCGTGAAATTGTCGCTGTTTGCGTGCTCCACGTGTAATTGACCACAGACGACAGAGTTGCAGCGACGCTATCACGAATTGCTGTCCCTACGTGACTCAGACGTCATCCGACTATGTTGATACGTCACTAGGAAACCGCCCCCTCGAGATCGAAACCGAAAGTGGGCTTTTAAGGAAGCTGTATTAAAAATATATTCATTGCCTTGCGAGGCACCATGATGCTCTTTTTGGGGTTCTACATGCTCTTGCTTTCATTTAAAGCAATAGTACGAGGATGTAAAAAATTCGTGTCAGTACTCCTTTAACTTCGCCCACGTTGACTGATCACGAAATGGCACCAAGTCATCGGCGCAGCTACAGTGCCGCGTTTAAGCGGAAAGTGATCCTCCACGCCGAATCGACGAGCAACCTTTCAGCGGAGCGCGAATTCGGCGTGTCGGAAAAATGCGTCCGAAGTTGGCGTCTACAGAAATAAAAACTGTTCGCGTGTGCAGGATCGCGAAAATCGTTCCGCGGCCCCAAGGAAGGCAAGTACCCTGCCATCGAAGAAGCTGTCGAAGAATGGGTGACGGAACAGCGGGACAAAGGCCTGAGTGTGTCCTACAAGGACATTCAGGTTAAAGCACGCAGCATTGCGAACGGGCTGCAAGTATCCCGCAACAACTTCAAAATATAAAAAAAATGGGTGACAAACTTCATGAGTCGGAACGGGCTGAGCCTCAGGAGGCGCACTACTGTGTGTCAGAAGCCGCCCGATGAATATGAAGAAAAAAAAGAAGCCTTCTTGAAGTTCGTGTGTGATCAGAAGGCGCAACACGCCTTCACGCTCGGACAAATCGGCAACGCCGATCAGACACCTGTCTGGTTCGACATGCCAAGCAAGCGGACTGTGTCAGCCAAAGGTGAGCGGCAAGTGCGCCTGATGACGACGAGGAACGAGCACAACCGATTCACGGTAATGCTCTGCTGCACCGCTGACGGCCACAAACTGCCACCTTTCATAGTCTTCAAACGGAAGACTATGCCGAAGGAGAAATTCCCCCCAAAAGTTATCGTTCGCGTGAACGAGAAGGGGTTTTTCACCGAGGAGACGGTGCTGGAATGGTTCCGCCTCGTCTGGCTCCGGCGCCCCGGCGGTCTCCTCAGGCCCAAGAGCATGCTAGTGCTGGATTCCTTCCACGGTCATATCACAGAACATGTTAAGAGAGCCGTGGCCAACGCTGATTGCCAGTTGGCGGTCATCCCGGGCGGCTTGACTCCTGTGCTCCAGCCTCTTGACGTGGCGCTGAACAAGCCATTTAAGGATCGGGTGGCGGCACTTCACAAGGACTGGATGGGCGAGGACGACAAGCCCTAGACACCAACGGGACGGGTGAAGCGGGCTCCTTTGAGCACTGTGGCACAATGGGTGTGCAACGCCTGGTATGGGCTGCCAGACAGCATGGTGCGCGAAGCTTTCGTGAAGTGCGTGATCACGACAGCCACATGAAGACGTCAACATGTCATTTGCTGGCAATAAATTTTTTTTTCGTCAATGCGGTGCATTTCTTTTAATAATTCATTTTAATTTTTTTTTTTCGGTTTGGGGGTCAAAAGTTAGGGGGTTCGACTTATATGTGGAGTCGACTTATACGCGGCAATATACGGTATGCAAAAGCTTTCATGCAGGACCTTACACTCAAACGACGGGTGGAGCGTCATTCAAAATGACGAGACTAGTCTTTAGTCCTTTTTCAGTCAGGCACAGGGTGCATCTTTACAGATCTTACACTGTGACTGTTGAAAAAATCAAGAACTGTCATCGCCATCTGGCATAAATGAAGCAGAGCCCAGAACATCTGAGGATGCGGTCTATAGCTTATATCTAGGGAGTTTATGGGAATGGGTTTAGCATCATGGTGTCCTTAATCAACTGCTGTTAAGAGAAAGTAGAAAATTACCAGTCTCACAGTGCCGCTAAGACAGCACCAACAGCATGAGCCACTCATTTGGTAGAGCCAATTTGGCTTGCTAAAGGACAAGTCCGCTAATTTTTTTTACCATGTCAAAGTAATGGCAAATCTACGCACGTTCCTGAAACACTCGTCACGCACCTCATGTGGAAATGCTCAGCAAACTTAAAAACAAGTGCAGAACGAAAATTGAAATCCAACCAGGCAGTGTTGTGCTCGCATGACGTCAAATGGGACAACCCGCCCTTCAACCTGTGCAGATGCGCATATACCTTCCCGCCAAGGTGGTAGGTTTACAAAGCATTTTCATGGGCTCCGGGAACTGGCACACCGGAAGGCAGCACACAGAAATTTTGAAGGTCGCGGTATGGTACCGACACACTTTCATTGCTTTGCGCACAATGAAAACCACACACAAAGTGGCAAATACTTGCGGGAAGCCATGTCAATAATTTGAATTACTCAATCACAACTCATTTGTAAGCAATCTGTGCTTCACTTAAGTGTGTAATCTTGCATAAATGATGCAAGTGTGCCAAGAAATGTACCCAGTCAATTTCATAAGAAGGGGCACTGGCACCAAAATTCCGCTGCTTAGATAGCTTGTGGGATCAATTCTCGTGGATATGCACATATCATCTACCAACTCTCAACAGGAAATACGGCCCAGCAGTAATTTAAATTAATACTGAAGTCCATGTGCGCAAAAGAGGGCTATATGCCACCACCTCACAACATCGACAATACCAAAGGTGACCGAAGGGGACCCCCAACTTCTGTGATGTCACCATGGCATCCGAGCTTCGAGCAGTGCAGCTAGCAATGAAGACGTCATGGCCACCATTGCCCTTTCTTTTTTTTCATTAGTAGACACCCGGCAATACCAGGCCTACAGAAAGTCAGTGCCAACTGACAATGACAATAGCGACAACAACAACACGCACCACATGTGACCACCAAAACAAAGCAAGCACGCATTGCAGGTCGTGTTGAAGTGCATAACAGTTCTGTATGCTCATGCAATCAAATCTGCTTACCCCATTGCTAACACTAGGTGGTGCCAGTTTCATACGATGGCCTTGTCATTTTTTGAGATCTCCCAAACCAAAACTGAAACTTGTCAGTAATAAAGAGGTGTAAAGAGTTGTCTGTTGTGCTGGGACAATTGATATGCCGTCTTATCACTAACAGGTCCGTAGTTAAATATTGCAGGAAAAAACATGAGATAGAGTTTTTCTGTCAGCACCCCTTTAAGATCCGTTGACCTCGAAAAATCACCGGAGCTGGCCTTTAGGTTATTAGCAGCAGTCACCCATGAAAGATACCAGTTCTGTTTGTTCCTACTCTGAAATAGGCAGTAACATGAACCCGATTTTGTAATATGAGAACTACATAACAAATACAGTTTCAAGTGAGGTCCTAAAAAGAAAGGCAGGAAGGCTAACTAAAAAGAGACGTCAGGTTTGCTGCCTCACACTAGGGGACGGGAGTATGGGAAACAAGGAGGAATAGAAGAGCAGCACAAAGAAAGGGGGAGGCAGAGTAATAGGAGCATTGCTGTCTTTCTAATAGGCCAGTTCCATGGACAAACGTCATCAAAAATTTAACCGACTTTCACAGCAACGTCACTTTTGGTGGGCATTCTAACACATTTGCAGAATAAGCTGGCTGAACAAAAGTGTTTCCCCATCTAAATCTACACACACCACTCGGGTGTTATGTCCCTCGCTTACATTTTTAGTGTCACGGTGCTTCACAACCACGAGGAGCTTCTGCGTCCGAACAACAGCACCAACCAGACAAAGTGTCCCGACTGCATACGTACGTCTTGGGCAAGTTGATGCCAGCCTTAATAATGCTGTCGACTCGGAGTGAACTCACAAAGGCCATTCGCTCATTGTCTCCATGCTCTTGGCTCTCTGCCAGCTCGTCCTCATCTTCCTCCTCTTCATCCTCCTCTTCATCATGTTCATCCTTCAAAGAGAGGCATAAAACCATCAGCAGGCAGCCCAAGTACCCAAAAACATCTGTCCATACTAGAGGCTAAAGAACCTTGCATCATAAGCATGAACACAACTACTGCAGCACCTCATTACAACATCGTCATCTCAAAACACAGAGTGCACATATGGCACGCATGCATGACACTGCTGGGTACTACACGCGAGTCTGCAGCTTAATAGACTAGCAACACGATCCTGAGAGCAGAGCAAAAGAGTGGTTTTGATGCAATGGCATTAAAAAGCGCATGTTGCAAAAAATCGGGTGTCAGTGTTGGCATCCAGCATCATCATCTCGAGCCGGCACCACCGCCATAGCAGCACGGAGTCCACCATGCGAGCTCTACCCCATGACACAGGTACTTCATTAAACAAAATTCAGTTTCCCAAAATGAAATCTGTCAAAAAACCATAAACTACGATTTCACCTACACAAATGATTGCTCGGACTGTAGTTCTGTTACGAGGAAATTGTGACTTGTGTTACGAAGAAGCTTAATTACGTTATGAAGACACTCAAACAATTCCAGCACTTTATAGAGAAGGTGTGTCAATGCGTGGGAGGCAGAATGTCTCATTCAGTATCACATGAAAAAGCACTTGCGAGTTCCATTTTGGTTTTGCGCATTTTTGCTTACTGAAGATTACTTAGAGTTTGTGGAGCATTTCTACTATCAGAGCATGGCAGGAGCATGTCAGGAACATAGAAATGTCATCCAAAAAAATGGCAAAGATTTCATTAAGCAGCACAAGGCTAGAAACAGTGATGCCGGGCTATTTGAAGTTTGACATGATTTTTGCTAGGTCTTGCTTGACATGGTGGAAAAAACTAGGAGGCAGAGTCACAGTGATTCCACTATCCCCTGATGCCACTTCACGGTGCCTCTCAGCCAGGATTCAGCCTTTCATAGTTGCCAGACTGCTTCAGGTTGTTTGGAAACGGTAACTTCCATGGTCGGATAAAACTCGTCTGCACTGAAGCCCCTCCCACGCTCTTATAACTCCTCGATGCTGTACCTCCGCGAAGCTTCAAATAGTTCCTTCCTTAAGCATTCCATGTCACCAAAATAAAGCGAGGGTGGCATAATTTTTTGCCTTCCTTCGTTTATTAGAGTCGGACATGGAAGGGAGAATTCTTTATTGAGCAGAAATCAAGTGCTTGCAGTGCAAAAATCCAACGCGCCACAAATCCCCCAACCCAAGCTTTTCAATTCAGTTCAGTGAAGTTTTCACGCGTAAAATGGGTTTGGAATTGAAACGAACTGTACTGCGCCTTTTACAGTAACGCTGAGAAGCCACCCATTTTTTTCCTTGCTTCTTGAACACATCATGGCTTATACCGATGAAGGACTCAAGAACAGCAGATGCTCCACAGGTCTGTCACTGGCTGGTGAAGTAACACCGACATGTGCGGTCTGTAGGGCCTTGTTGCCAAGTGCTGTTTTTTTAGGTGTATCCTACCACAGTGGTGCTTGACCATGCATTATTCTACCGCTAACCTGCCATGTGACTAGGGCCCATTTCCCGTGACTCTCTGCTTTAAATTTTTTACGACTAGGCTTCAAGATTGTCACGTGACACCCACTCCTGCCTTCTTCCTTCCTCCACGTCGCTAGGTCTTGCTAGGTAACCAATGTAGTTTTAGCTCAGTGGGGCTTGCCTTAGTTAGCATTTGCTCAATTAGGCATGACAACTTTCATACCTGATTTCAGTAGTTGTAGTTTACACTTGGCTTATTTAATGTTAGCTTAATTAAGTAATTAGTGTTAGCATAATTTGGCTGGCCTTAGTCATGTAAATGATGCTTGACTTAAGTATTCTTAACTTAATTAAGCCTCACTGAATTAGCATAAGTTTAATTAGGAATAACCTAATTTGTCATATCAGGCTTGGCTGAATTATTCTTAGTTATGCCTGACTTAACTATTCTTAACCTAATTAGTAATAGCTTAATTAGCCCCAAACTAGGCAACATATGCTAGAAACACTCGCATGCGGAGTTGGGGTAGGTGGCCGGGCTAAGCACAGGTACAACAAAGCAACACCACAGCACAAGCACAGCTGGTGATAGTTATGTAGAGTGGTGTATAGGTCTCGCAGTACAGCTGTGGCATTACCAGTTGCTAGGAAAAGCGAGGCGCTCCAAGGCAGTTTTCTGTGTACATAAGCCAACACTCTGACACTAATCTGATTGATTGAATTCTGGGGTTATGATTATAAGAGACGCCGTAAAGGAAGGCTCCAGAAAGCCGACCACCTTGGTTTCCTTAACATGCACTGTCATCGCACAGTACGTAGGCCTTAACATTTTACCTTCATCAAAGTGCAGCCACCGCGGCTGGGATTCAATCTTGCAACCCTCGGATCAGCAGCCAACAGACAAACAGGGCGGGGCTTTTGCCACTAAGCTACCAGTGGGTTGGGAGGGCACATTTTCAAGAGGCAACTGACAAACTGACACAAAATTGCCTTCGATGCTGTCATGTTTACAATATCATTTCCATTCCTGCAGTTTCTGCACTACAATTTGTGGAAGTCGCAAGCACCAGCTATCTTCTAATAGCGCCACAAAATGCTCAGCACTGGCGCATGCCCCACTTCTGCGCTATATAAGCGGTAGCCTACATGCTGCCTGGAAGCTTGGATTCTCGCTGCCCTGGAGGCTGGAACGCTGCCACACCTGCCTGGTTAATCGTGTTGCTCTTTCGCCTGAGAATCTGCTGCCTTGCCGCCATGCTCTGCTGTTGGTTACTGTTGCCGCTGTGGCAGCGTGGTGACATGAGTGAACAGTCCATTGTCAGTGAATAAAATGTTGTTCCTTTGTTTCTCGAGGCCTCTGTATGCGCTGTAACTTATAACTATGAGCGGGACACAGCAAGCCCAACACCCACAAACCTGAACATCAAGTTCCGCCATGCTGTAATAGTCTCTACAATTTCCTTTAAGGTACACAGATCAAATAGCAGTGCTCATTTTTAACCTGAAAGTGTTTTACGCCAAGGCCCACCACGACCCCCACTACATCACTACTGTAATGGAAGTGATGCAGCAAAACATACATGCAAGAACAACAACAAAAAAAACATTCAGAAAAATTTCTGATACTGTGCTGGGAATCGTACTCGCAGCGCCTGGCTGCATGACGAGAAGCGGCTGTTTCTCTACCACTGCGCCTTTGGTGCACGTTCCTCCGAGCCATATGAATGCAGCTTATACCCGTCACACAGCACGTGCAATGACATTCACAGCGAATGTGATTATGTGTTAATGTAATCTTTGTTGATGTTAAATGGGCATAGCAAATGACATTCACACCTAACAACATTTGCCCACTGAACGTGTTCGCCGAACTCATGCGGTGACAACCTGCATAATCTTGATGACAGGGGCTTCGCAATAAAATGTATATTCGATAAGGAAAAGCAACACGTACACAATGTTACGGTTCTTATTAGTTGCTCTTGTGGCCCTTTGACAACCTCCTCACATAGCAGCAAGATAGTTGTTGCAATCTGTGCAACTATATTCTTGTTCCCAGACTCCGAGTTTACTCCGCTTCCTGTCGGCCATGTTTACAAAGGTGCGTTTGTTGTTTCAGCCATTTCAGCCGGTTTCGGCGCGCTTTGTTGTGAACACCTGAAGAGCAATTAATGCTCATTTGCAATGATTGCCGTTCATCACGACGGACAGGAACGCAGGCACGATCCACAATGCTGCTGACTGGGGAAGAAATCGGAGCTCCTTTTGACTAGTCTTGCTTTGAATACTTGCGCGGATTTTTTGCCTATTAATGCTGTCGTATCATATTGCGATATATTTTCACATAGCCTGTCAATGTTCGCTGTTATGTTTCTAACAATAACGAGAAAATGTGTAAATAAAAAGCATAATTTGTAACATGTTGTTATCAACGGTATCCAGCGGATAAACAACGACATCACTGGCAAATGTCATTTTGTATAACCGTGTAGATGAGGAACGCGAAACCACAATGACATTAGTTGTAAATGTCATTTGCTGCGAATGACGTTTACATGCGCCATGTCTTTTGCATCTCACTTCTTTCACTCTTGCTCAATGAGTTCGTCTGGCACTTCGCGTGTGTATCGAGATGCACTTCGTCTAGAACAGTGCTGCAATCAAGGAGAGGCAAAATGAAGCGACGGCTGGAATGAAGAATTGTGCGCGCCTGTCCGGTCCGGCTATGGCTTTACTTTGCCTGTCCTGGATGGCGGCACCGTTCCACACCCGTTGCAAAGTGCGCCGTTTGTCGCTGCTGGCGTATCTTTGCCATCTCTGCGTATTCTTAGAGTGTGATGGCAACAAGAAAACTGCTGATTTAGGTGCCCTAGTACAGCAAAAACATCGACAGGCAATTGTGGCGTCAGTAAACATAATTGATGCCTTTGTCGCATGGTGTTTACTTTGTACTGTACTAGTTATTACGTGACCTACTTTAGCTAGCACAAGGGGATGGTCACGGTCATGGATGTTATGGAGGCAATGTGTGAATGTGGTTTCATCCATGTCAAACGATGCCGTCGTGCCAGCAAAACACTGATAGCAATGGGCAAGTTCATATCGATGTATACAAAAAACATTTAACTGTTTAGGTGAACACATTTCACTTTCGTGTTATACCAATTTCTCTGAGGGAGAGGGATCCCCCCCCCTTTTAAAAATTTTTATGACATGCAGCCCACTTCATGACGAATCACAACCTGCAGGACTTCGATAGTTTCTTCCATCCATCCATGCAGATTTAACTACAATAAAAGACGGGCAATTATCCAGGTTTCTGACAGGGGGAGGGGGTACGCATAGGAAGAGAGTAGTATTAGATGGGTGTATAAACAACTAAGTCGGTGTTCCATCTGTGAACAACACTGCCTCCTTAGCTGCACCAAAGAGACGGAGGCGAAATGTTAAGGGCCACATACTGCACAATGACATTGCAGGTTAAAGAAGCCCAGGTGGCCGAAATTTCCGGAGCCCCCAATACGGCGTCTTTCATGATCATATCGTAGTTTCGGGATGCAAAACTCCAGGAATTATTAGCTGCACTACAGTATACGATTTCTTACCCGGCACTTCAAGTACAAATTCATTCGCCCCCCCCCCCCCCCCCACCTGACACGTTGCTTCGATACTGACTGATTGATTTCTGCGGCTTTACGTCCCAAAACCACCTTTGAATATGAGAGACGCCGTAGTGGAGGTCACCGACAATTTCGACCACCTGGGGTTCTTTAACGTGCACTGAGATCGCACAGTGCACGGGCCTCAACATTTCACCTCCATCGAAAAGCAGCTGCCGCGGCCGGGATTCGATCCCGCGACCCTCGGATCAGCAGCCGAGCACCGTAGCCACTAGAACACCGTGGCGGGGCGCTTGGACACTGTGAGCTATATGAATAGTGCTACGCGACAACACAATCAAATGCGATTCTTCACGAGAAGGGCACTGAATAGACACTTCACGCGCAATAGACGCCGTGCCAGCACTAGTAACCTGTGTGGCCTTCTTGCTTTTCGCTTTCTTGGACTTGCTCCTCACGTGCTGCAAGGACGGAACAGTGCGAGCTGTAAGCAAAGAGGGGGGAGCTCGGAGCAACGACCCGCAGCGATCGGTGGCCAGAAACCTCGCCGTGCTCGGTTTCGCCGCTGTCACAGGAAAGCACCGGCGTAAAACTGACCAGCGCGCCACAGCACGTAGCATGGTCAGCGGACACACTGTGTCTGCCGGAGTAGCAACTTGCTTCTGAGCTTTGAAGTGCGACGAGATCACCTTCGACGCACCGGAGGCACGTTTCAACAGCTACGTGTCGGTACACGGGGTACACCACCAACGCTCACTGGAGTGACCCTAAACTACTGGAACATGTGCTGCCGCGCTGCTCCGGCCTCCGGCTCCGGATCAATCTCCGGATAGCCGAAAATACGTGAGAGCGGCACCGCGGCAACGAGGGCGAGACTTCCCTCCACCGATCTCACCAAGGTTCTCTCTGCACTATGTCTTTAATTTGATGTTACGTCGACTTCTTTTCCTACAGCCTCCTTGTTTCCTGATTCTTGGGTATCCCCACGCTCGACCTTGTTTCCAGTCGTTCGGCGCAGCAGCGCCACGACTCGTCGTGTGTTCGCCGGAAACACGACCGCAAAGGCCCCAAACGCCCACTATTTCTTCTCCATCTACTGCAGTCAGTCGGCATTGTCCAATAGTACCAAATGGCCTGCCAGGGCTGGCAACGTGACCACGTGACGTCATGGCGCCTTTCTTCCATGCTTTAAAGGTTGTGGGCGATGGCGCTTCGAGCGTAGTGCGTTTCCGTGACGTCGCACGGATAGGTTGGCGTACGTTTTTTTCCTCCTCCTCCGTTCCAGGCCGCGGTTTGAAACAGGCAACTTCGTGCGGACAGCACCTAGCCCAGCATGTACCCTGTTGGTCAGCGTAAGTAATTTTTGTACTCTACGGCTTGCTTCTACGATGGGTGGTAGCGTTAATGTGGCCGATACGGATCGCCGAAAAGGTTACGGAGAGCCCGTGAGGGCCTCTCGAACGACGTTAGGCTTACGCACGGGACGACTCCGCGTAGGGAGTTCAGGCCAAGGCTTACGTTACCTCGGGCATTTGCCTCGGGGGAAAACCTCCGTCCGTCCTAACGCTGACTCAGCCTAGGAGACGCCTGGTAGAACACCGGAGGCATTGTTGGCACCCCGATACATTCGTAGGCGGTTGGTCGTAGTTCGCGTACAACAGAGTTCGCTGCGGTTCGGAAAAACGCAGTCGAGGGAGGTCGAGAGACGGTCGAACGAAAACAAAAATGGAAGCCAACGCGTGTTGCGCGAGTGTGCCATTCATTCGCGATGAGTGTTTTATTCGGGCGGTTCACGCATTTACAGTTTGTGGTGCTGCATGCTCTCGTCGCACTGCGGGCGAAATCTGCGGTTGGCCTGCGCTGTGTTCCTAGGAGCGCTCAACTGTCCGCATAGCTCGCGCGCAGCTGGCTTCGCGTGAATCATGTTTTTTTTTTGTTTGTTTGTTTGTTTGTTGTTAACCACGTGCGTGTGCCGTTCGGCCGATGGTTCGTTTGCTAGCCAATGGCTGTGCAGTAAACATTTGTACTTACCCAACAACGATTAACGCTTGCCCTTAGCAAAGCATACGGACAGCGCGACACGGGACTAGTAGACGGAACGCATAATTCGCCCTGGGTCGCGATGTTTGTGTGTTTTTTTGTAATAATGTAAGCAGTAGCCATTTGCTGTGAAGCTGTTCTTCACGTTAGACGTGTCTGTTATGCGAATTTCGTCGGCGTCGCGTTGTGTGCTATAGCGCGACGTGCTGTGCGCTTCTTAGCATTCGGGCTAGCATTGACTGCAGAAGGGAGCTGGGAGTCCGGGAGACTCAAAGCCTCGTGCGGACAAAATCAATGACCAAGTGGATAGCGGAATGCCGCCTTGCATTTGCAGTCGCACATGTTGCGCGTGATTTGTGCTTTGACAGCTTCGAGCTCGTCGCTTAGTGTGCTCCTAATCCGCAGCCTTATCAGGTGTTAGTTTACGTACTATGATTAGAGAGCATGAACGGTTCTGCAGAGGCGCGATTACTGTAAGAGTGATCGTGTCGTGTTGGGCCTCGCCTCGCTATCTGCGCAGTGTTGTTTTAATGCAAAACTTTATGGCACGCTAACTAGTACCAGCCTGTGCTGATCGTTTATTGCATGTTGGCCGTTGTGAGTCATGCAGTGAGGCGCGGTTGTACTCTGGTGGCTGAAATATCTATTGTGTGCCGGTCTTAAGTAGGTATTGATCATCATCCATGGTCTTGTGAGGTCTTAAAAGCATTGTTCAAGCACCAGATAGCATTGCTCACACCCTGAGAAGCCACGTTTTGCCAGTATGTGTGTTTAGAAGTCTGCGACGATAATGAGTATGTGTAGTACATACTTTTGGTGGACTTGCCAGTTTAGAAATGGCACATAGTGGAAGGATCACACAAGAATGCATAATTAATTATTAATTAATTATGCATTAATTTAGCCTTGAGGGTTTGAGGAGCGAAATTCCATGCCCAATTTGAAGAGAAGCATGTGCATCCAAAGGCGCAGCAACGGTCTTGGTGTAAATTCAAGCTGTCTCGTCTAATAACTGTCCCTAAACAGAGCACTATTTTTGTATATGTTCTATGTTTGTCCCTTGTGCAGTTCTATACATGGTTTTGATGCATAGCTCTTCAACAAGATTGTGGTTCATTGTGAGGTGAGGGTTTGTGCTGACCAGAGACAAATAGAATTTTTTTTTCTTGTCATAAGCTGTTGTGGGATCTTTACAATCGTCAAAATTGGTTCCCTGTTGTGACTGGCTGCTGCCTTTGCATAACAAGAGCACTTATGGAGCATTAGCATTGTTCAACTAGTTGACAGCATCTGAAGGCTTGCACACCCTTTTCCAGCTAGCACTGTGGAAGCCAAGTTTCCATGTGTTTAAAGAGGTGCACTATATCAGTGGTTGCTTTAGTCGGTATTTAAGTTTGAATTTTATCGATTCAGATGGTAACCTGGACAGGGAAGGTGCATTTGCCAAGCAGTGCCACCTGGCCCATACTGTGAAATGAAGTTCAGTAAGAATAGTTTCTAGTTGTGTAGAGAACTTATACTAGGCAGGTAGCACTCTACATGTTTTTTGTAACATCGCAGTGTTTAGTTTGATTGTCATTTATAGTGAACAGTGCATGTGCACAATGGACAGGCTGTTTCATTTTAGTGCACTTGGATTTGGGTGATGCTATTTGTAGACACTGAACAAAGGATTAAATTTAGTGCAGTTTCACCCGCTGTAGCGACCTATGGGGTTTAGCTGGGAAAGTGTGGCGTTGCAGTAACCTGGTTGTTGGTTCTGCTTCTTGACTGCGTCAGAAGTTCGTGTCTGAAGTTGTCAAAATGAAGTACAGAATCTTCCATCGCTGCAAATTTGATTAGAAGACAGAATGGGTTTTGGACGAAGGTCAAAATAATTATTGAACCCAGTGCTTCATTCACCATCCACAAATTAGCACATTGATGAGGCTGACCTAAAGCACTAGCAGGCACTTCACCATGGAACTTGGGAAGCTTGGGTTGTATTGTATAGTTCTCTGATTGCAGAAACAATGTATGGAAAATGTGTTTGCAAAACATGCTTTTAGTACTGTGAGCATCGAGGAAAGCCTTGCGAAAGGTTTGGCAGTTTGTGATCAGGAAACCAAAACTTGCAGCTGCTGGCAGAAAAATCGCAATAAGTGAATCCTTCTGAGACATAAATATGCCTGCATGTATACATAGTGTTCACGTCCACCGCCCTCGCTCACCATTCATGGTTGCCATTGCTGGGCATCTACCTCCTTGGGCACCTAGCGACCACAGTTCACGCGCTGCAGCCAACCAGGCGTGCTGGTGGCGAATGCCATTAGGGACGAAGTCGTGCTCAGTGATGCACATGCACACTATGTATAGATTTCTTTAAGACACAGCATAGCTGCTACAGCATCCACTTTAGTTGCAAAAATTCAGTGCCCCTCTACTCATTGAAGGATGACCTGTGGTATTGGGATTGGCCCCAAGCTATACAGTTATCGACGCAAGTTGTCGATGGCACTTTTCGTCAGAACCTTGCTGTATATAGAACTTAAGGGAATTATACCTCTGATTCACATAGGCACAGTTTAATCACATTAATATTTTGTTCTCTTGACTGACATCAAGTAACCTTTTGTCCATTTTATGTGCCTCTGATTCTGTGGGCAAATGTGCACGTAGGTTGGCCAGACGTGCACAGGAAGCACTCGGAGACGGAGGAACAGCTTTATGTGCAGAGTGTAAGACTTGCAGGGTGTAGGACTGCACGAACACATACACCTGTGCATTCAACTGCGTAAACTGCGAGTGATATTAAGGTTTTCTAGCACTCTCACAGTGTGGTACGTCTCGGCGTCTCAGTCGGGGTGGACTCGGTGAGGCGACCACCAACTACTCGTCTGCCGCGGGTCGAACGTGCGCTCAGGGCCAGGTCTGACAAGGACGCCGTGAGGTCATCTTGGCATGGTGCGCTCGCTCAGCACCTGCAGCGTGGCCCGGTCCGATGGAGAAATCCCGGGAAGAATCCTGGCTCAGCAATGACAACACCTGGGACAACACCAGGTCAACTCCGTGAAGGACATCCTGAACAGGACCAGGGAGTGCGCCTTGAACCAATGCCAAATACAGTGACAGGCCACCCGTGAGGAACGATGCCACAGACAACCGCCAGGGGCAAGTGAGGTGATTGCCAGCCTAGCAGGACCCCTTTATCGTGGAAGCCGGCCCAAGGCTCTGACTAGACGGGCAGGATTGTGGTGTCGGGGCATGACCCGGCAGTCGATTGCCCAATGTCTGCAGCTTGCCGAGATGTCCCTGTTGCTCGAGCGTTTTTCTCGCGACCCATGCACAAGCCACACGTGCACCCACGGTAACTTGGCCCAGCACATCTGTCTACGACAATGCTCGCGCACAAGACTCCATCCTCCTACTACAGGGTTCCTTCAGTTCTCACGCGGGCCACTGACACAAATTTTCATCGGGTGTTCTCTTGTCACAGTATGTAGCTGGGGGCCCATTGTCATAACACAGCACAACTGCACCAGCGCTCAACATAATTATTTACAGCCTCTTCTTACCACCTAGTTTGTTTGGGCGAGTTTCTGCTACGTGTACGATGACATCAAATGTGAAGCGGCGGTTGTACTAAACACCACAAAGAGGCAGTGGCATCGACGACTGTTGTCATGTAGATAAATGCTGTAGTGTAGCAAGACACCCCAGCGGGACACGGAGTGCATTCGTGCGTTCAAGGTGCAAACTCTGGACGCTGACTTGTGTTGCTGGATCTGTTGCAACACAGCTGTCGACCACGCACCCCACGCTACAGAACACATCATTGTAGCTTGCTCGAGCTACATGCTATTGGGACGCCGTAAGCCAAGCGCACCCAGAAGATGGCCACTGAAGAGCAAATCTTGTGCCCGATGGACTGTCCATTCACAAAATGATCTGCTGATACTTCTGTGTGGACTGGTTTCTCCAACTATACCATGGCACTCCATGGTAGCTTAGCAGCTGTGGTGTCATGTTGCTAAGGGGCGAGAGTTCAATTGTCGGCTGCTGGGGGTAGCAATCAAATTGATATCACTGGGGAGACAATGCAAGAACACCTGCATGCTTAGGTTCAGCTACGCATTGATGACATGATCCCAGAAGTGGTCAAAATTAATCCAGTTTCCCGACATGCTGTGCCTTGCAATCGTAGTGTTCTCTGTGCACAAAATCTCCACTTAAGGAAAGTTGGTGTCCACCTGTATGCAGATGCGCTTTCCCTTCCTCGACCCTTGCTTATCCTTGGGAAGTTCCACAGAACTGATTTGCCACCAAACTGCAGAATTGACAATGTCGATTTTATTTTTGTACTGGCTCGATCACTGGCAGGACACCCATACAGGGGTAGGGCCACACAGGGATAGGTTAGATGAAATTGCGTATGTTCTGCGTAATTTGATGGTTGCACTACAAATTCAGTACAACAAACTTACTGAATTGCTTGGCCTGCATTTGCGTCTAAGAATAGCTGTCGATTTCAAATCTGTTGAGCGATAGGATTTGGGCTACTTCTCGATGTTCCCCTTTTCATGTTGACTTCAGGTAAGTTCATTAAGGGTCCGTGGGAGTAATAATTGGGCAGATACATGCTTGTGGTATCCCTACACATTACAGCTGGCGTGAACAAAAAACAGCATATCCTATGGAGCCCAAGAGCTCTTTGTTCTTTGCTGGTGTAGTTTTTGCTGGGTGTTTGAGTCATGGACGAGGCCCAGCCAGGTCTTCGCTCTGTATATATTTTGGGCAACAGTGGATCCCTAAGAAGGCAAGCGTTGTAGGGGGCAGTAGAAAGCTAGGTGTCCAGATGAGATCGAGAAGTTTGCAGGGATAACATGGCCACAGCTAGGTCATGACCAGGATAACTGGGGATCTGAGAGGCCTTATTGCCCTGCAGTGGCCGTAGACGGGCTGTTACACTGTCGTTGACAAGTCTTGATTACATGTGCATGACGTATTCACCACAGTAACCCATAATGCACGCCTGCTTGCCTCTGTGCTGTAACATTGTCTTTCGTCCGAGTCTGTAATGCACAGCCCCACACAATCCCATGCAGCCCCTGGGCCACCTGGCGGCGGTGGAGGAGGAGGTCCCGGAGGGGCGCCGCGTGCCCCACCTCCCGTGACCCCAGTTGGCACGGTGGCCCCCCTCGGGGGTGGCCCCGTGCCCCTGGGTCCGCCAGCCCCGGCGCCACCCGCGGTAGTGGGCGCTGCGGCGGGTGCCCTCGGGCCCCCCGAGCTGCCGGTGGCAGGTGGCACTGCCGCAGTTCACCTGTCCGCGGCGGCCCAACGTCGGCACCGAGGGCCGTCCAATCCTGCTGCGGGCTAACCACTTTCAGATCTCCATGCCTCGCGGCTTCCTGCACCACTACGATGTCACCATCACGCCCGACAAGTGCCCACGCAAAGTCAACCGGTAGGTGGTTCCTCTCTCAAAGAATGGGGCTGATTGATTGGTGAAAAAGTGAGCATTGACAGGAATGTGATCTTTGGATGCAACTTCTTCCTGCAGGGAGATCATAGAGACAATGGTGCAGTCGTACTCGAAGATATTTGGCAACCAGAAGCCAGTGTTTGACGGCCGCAAGAACATGTACACGCGGGACGACCTGCCGTTGGGCAAGGAGAAGGCCGAACTGGAGGTGACCCTTCCGGGTGAAGGCAAGGATCGTGTGTTCCGGGTGGCCATCAAGTGGGTCGCCCAGGTCAGCCTGTATGCACTCGAGGAGCAGCCGCTCGGCTACCGGCGGCCGTGCGTCGGCGGGTTTACGAGGAGCGTCCGCCAGTGGCGCTCGCCTCCATACCGGTGGGGGAGGGTAAAATCAGGGGGTAGGGCAGCGCGTTTGCGGCTCACGTTCCAGGCATTGTTTTTCTAGGAGGCGTTGCACTGACACAAATTTTCATCGGGTGTTCTCTTGTCACAGTATGTAGCTTGGGGCCCATTGTCATAACACAGCACAACTGCACCAGCGCTCAACATAATTATTTACCGCCTGTTTATTACCACCTAGTTTCAGTTTGGGCGAGTTTCTGCTGCGTGTACGATGACATCAAATGTGAAGAGCCGGTTGTACTAAACACCGCAAAGAGGCAGTGGCATCGACGACTGTTGTCATGCAGATAAATGCTATAGTATAATAGCAAGACACCCCAGCGGGACACTGAGTGCATTCGTGCATTCAAGGTGCAAACTCTGGACGCTGACTTGTGTGTTGCTGTATCTGTGTTGCAACACAGCTGTAGACTACGCACCCCACGCTACAGAACACATCATTGTAGCTTGCTCGAGCTACATGCTATTGGGACACCGTAAGCCAAGCGCACCCAGAAGATGGCCACTGAAGAGCAAATCTTGTGCCCGATGGACTGTCCATTCACAAAATGATCTCCTGATATTTCTGTGTGGGCTGGTTTCTCCAACTATACCATGGCACTCTATGGTAGCTTAGCAGCTGTGGTGTCATGTTGCTAAGGGGCGAGAGTTCAGTTGTCGGCTGCCGTGGGCAGCAATCAAATCCATATCACTGGGGAGACAATGCAAGAACACCTGCATGCTTAGGTTCAGCTACGCATTGATGACATGATCGCAGAAGTGGTCAAAATTAATCCAGTGTTCCCCGCATGCTGTGCCTTGTGATCGTAGTGTTGTCCGTGCACAAAATCTCCGCTTAAGGAAAGTTGGCATCCACCTGTATGCAGATGCATTTTCCCTTCCTCGACCCTTGCTTATCCTTTGGAAGTTCCACAGAACTGATTTGCCACCAAACTGCGGAATTGACAATGTCGATTTTATTTTTGTACTGGCTCGATCACTAGCAGCCACACAGGGATAGGTTAGGTGAAATTGCATATGTTTTGCGTAATTTGATGGTTGCACTACAAATTCAGTACGACAAATTTACTGAATTGCATGGCCTGCATTTGCATCTAAGAATATCTGTCTATTTCAAATCTGTTGAGCGATAGGATTTGGGCCACTTCTCGATGTTCCCCTTTTCATGTTGACTTCAGGTAAGTTCATTAGGGGTCCGTGGGAGTAATAATTGGGCAGATACATGCTTGTGGTATCCCTACACATTACAGCTGGCATGAACAAAAAACAGCATATCCTATGGAGCCCAAGAGCTCTTTTTTCTTTGCTGGTGTAGTTTTTGCTGGGTGTTTGAGTCATGGACGAGGCCCAGCCAGGTCTTCGCTCTGTATATATTTTGGGCAACAGTGATCCCTAAGAAGGCAAGTGTTGTAGGGGGCAGCAGAAAGCTAGGTGTGCAGATGAGATCGAGAAGTTTGCAGGGATAACATGGGGGGGGGGGGGGGCACAGCTAGGTCATGACCAGGATAACTGGGGATCTGAGAGGCCTTACTGCCCTGCAGTGGCCGTAGACGGGCTGTTTTATAGCTTGGTGTAGGCACCCTTGTTTAACTTTTAGTCTTGTAGCCTCGGTGTGACAAAGCCTAGCAATATTGGCAATGGAGAGCATTACCAACATTGTTTTTCCACGTATAGGCGATTGATTTTGCGAACAGGTTGCTAGAACGTCAACAATTGGAACGGTGGCTTCATCACACATTGCATCATGGCAGTCCAGTTTTACACTCGGTGTCCTGGGTTTAAGGCACCGCTAATACTGTGTGGGGCTCCCTTAACAGCAGTGTTCTTTTTGGGTGCCGTTGCAAATGTTACACTGTCGTTGACAAGTCTTGATTACATGTGCATGACGTATTCACCACAGTAACCCATAATGCCTGCCTGCTTGCCTCTGTGCTGTAACACTGTCTTTCGTCCGAGTCTGTAATGCACAGCCCCACGCGATCCCATGCAGCCCCTGGGCCACCTGGCGGCGGTGGAGGAGGAGGTCCCGGAGGGGCGCCGCGTGCCCCACCTCCCGTGACCCCAGTTGGCACGGTGGCCCCCCTCGGGGGTGGCCCCGTGCCCCTGGGTCCGCCAGCCCCGGCGCCACCCGCGGTAGTGGGCGCTGCGGCGGGTGCCCTCGGGCCCCCCGAGCTGCCGGTGGCGGTGGCACTGCCGCAGTTCACCTGTCCGCGGCGGCCCAACGTCGGCACCGAGGGCCGTCCGATCCTGCTGCGGGCCAACCACTTTCAAATCTCCATGCCTCGCGGCTTCCTGCACCACTACGATGTCACCATCACGCCCGACAAGTGCCCACGCAAAGTCAACCGGTAGGTGGTTCCTCTCTCAAAGAATGGGGCTGATTGATTGGTGAAAAAGTGAGCATTGACAGGAATGTGATCTTTGGATGCAACTTCTTCCTGCAGGGAGATCATAGAGACAATGGTGCAGTCGTACTCGAAGATATTTGGCAACCAGAAGCCAGTGTTTGACGGCCGCAAGAACATGTACACGCGGGACGACCTGCCGTTGGGCAAGGAGAAGGCTGAACTGGAGGTGACCCTTCCGGGTGAAGGCAAGGATCGTGTGTTCCGGGTGGCCATCAAGTGGGTCGCCCAGGTCAGCCTGTATGCACTCGAGGAAGTGCTCGAGGGCCGCTCCCGCCACATCCCCATGGACGCTGTCCAGGCACTCGACGTGGTCATGAGGCACCTGCCCTCCATGACGTAAGTGTCTTTTCTCTTTGGCTTGTCACGGTGGCTTGGCGTTTTCATTGTCATTCAAGAATTGTAAGAAGCCCACAGATTCATTCTCGGGAAAAGTCCCTTCTACGATGTAGTCTTCCTGGCGTTACAGTGTCTTCTGAATAGGCTTCAGCTGTGCACCAATGCAAGGGCCGTTACCATCAGCAGCTTGCTGTTGTGGAATTGTTTGAAGCATCAGCTTACATTAACTCCTTACGCACACGAGAACAAATGCCACTTTTGGTGGTAACATTTGTAGCAACAAGGTTTGTTTATTCTGAACAAATTGCGCATTTAGTTGGCGTAACTCAGTATTTGTGTCATGTTTCATTCAGTAAGCACTGCACATACGCATTAACATGATCTTGCTTTTTGTGGAAATGAGGAAGAAATGGGTAGGGCATGTCGTAAGAGGTTGACATAACAGACTGTCATTGCGGCAGTCGCACTTGATTCCAAGGGATGGCAGATGTCGGGAACTGAATGAGGTCATGAAGTTTTGGATGATAACATGCTGCCAACGCCAAACATTGAACGGGCGGCTAAATTTCCCATTCTTGTTGGGGCTTGTCAAATACTAACTTAAAGCGCTTCAATCTTCATGCATCTGCCTTCCACTTATGGGTCACAGCCTTCTGCCCTGATCATTATCTGTTGTCTTCCTAAATATAAATTGGAATTGAAATCAAACTTTACTTTTCTGTTTGAGGGGTGGAGGACGAACTAAAATATTTAAAAAAAAAAAAAAAGCAGGAACGTTTCGTTAACTCTGTGATTGAGTGGTAAAAAGAATAAGTGCAATCTTGGAATTGGCTAGTAGATATACAGTAAGACCTCGTTATAACAAAGTTGAAGGGGGAGCAGTAATTATTTCGTTATAACCATTAGTTCGTTATCACCAATAACAATTTCATTTATAGAAATTTCAAGGGGAATTGTGATTGCTTCGTTATATCCGATAGTTCGTTATATCCGGGTTTGCTATAACGAGGTTCTACTGTACGTGCATATGTTGCCCCACCCCACCTTGCCCCTCAATTGAAGTACAGTAGATGCCTTTGCCCTGCAGTCGGTGTAGATGGTGTTAACCATTTCAGGTACACACCCGTGGGGCGGTCTTTCTTCTCCTCCCCGGACGGCTACTTCCACCCACTGGGCGGAGGGCGGGAGGTGTGGTTTGGTTTCCACCAGAGCGTACGGCCGAGCCAGTGGAAGATGATGCTCAACATCGACGTGTCGGCGACGGCCTTCTACAAGGCCCAATCCGTCATCGAGTTCATGTGCGAGGTGCTGGAGCTGCGTGACCCTTCCGAGCAGCGCAAGCCTCTGACCGACTCCCAGCGCGTTAAGTTCACCAAGGAGATCAAGGGCCTCAAGATCGAGATCACCCACTGCGGCAGCATGCGCCGCAAGTACCGCGTCTGCAACGTCACCCGCAGGCCTGCCCAGCTCCAGTCGTGAGTCCACATCCGGCCATCAACTGCGCGTACTCTTGCACTGTAGGGTCAGTGATGTTGAGGCTGTGGTCTTCTCTGTTTTCCCCAGGTTTCCGTTGCAATTGGAGAATGGCCAGACAGTTGAGTGCACAGTGGCTAAGTATTTCCTGGACAAGTACAAGATGAAACTCAGGCAAGTGCACTTCTCTTGAACTACACTTGGGCCAGCTATTGTTTAAGTGGCATTTGTGATGAGGCAGTTTCGAGAAGTACAGCGTCGAGGACTTTAGCATTCAGTGCAGTTTGCGTGCCTGGTTGGCTGTCGCTTCACGGGCCCAACAACTTAGTTCTGTTTTGAGGAGGGTAACTTCAGCTTCAGCTTTCTTAAATGCTGTTCAGAACATGAAAAAAAAGCTTGTTTGGGAGCTGTCAGATTTGAAATCCACGGGGACTCCAGATTTCGGACCAGCCCTTCGATTTATACGGGTGTGGATGTAAATCTCTGGTGCACAGCCCTTGCACTGCTGCGAAAAGAAAATAAAGGACAGCAGTTCTAAAATCTTCTTAATCCACCCAAAAGCTTCCTGCAGGATCCTACCCTCTTGTAATAGAGGGAGGGGTGACAGCTGCGTTTTTGTGGCTTCGTTTATCTACGGTTCTGTATGTTATCTATCTCAATAAGGGAGTCATGATGACACATCGCACTGCACAGCACGCAAAGTTAGCTCTGCCACCGTAAAACATTGTCGCATGCCGAATCGGACTTGGTGCCCCTTTCCACACTGAGCAGGATTACGGTGCTATATTTTGCCCATGTTTGCTGTAATGACTGGTGCTGCTATGATTGGTGACGCCCAAGTTGTATGTCCACTGATTCTCAGAGCTGTTAGGGGAAGGGGAGGGGGTAAGGTAAAACATTGCTAACAAATCGATTTTGATAAAAATGCATTTTAGGCATGTCTGAACCTTTCAGCAGCTGCCGTCAAATTAAGGCTAGTTTCGATCGGGAAATGCTTCAAAATGTAGTTTCAGGACGCCACGGGAGCAGAAAATTGCAGTGAAATAGCGGAAATTTGTTAAATTTCCCACGGGGGGCACGGCAGCCAGCCATCCACCGTGTCTTGAAGCTGTTTTTGTTTGTGCGCATTTTCTGGCGTTTAAAAAAGGGTGCCGATCTCGTAGAACGGCCCCTTTTCGAAGGGTGGTTTCAGGTCGCTCATTGGCCACAGCGCACGCACGGGCAAGCCTCTCATCTCTCGGCTCTGATTGGCTGGCCTGGCCATTTTTTATTTCTATTTATTTTTTCTGATCGCTGCGTTGCTGCCTGCAGCTTGGTCTTATCATCTGTGCTTGTGTTCACTGCGCCAAAGTGGAGTTTCTGGCTTTCGGCTAGCGTGTCCGAAGACGCTCGCTCAGACGGGACTCGTGTCAAGCATACGAAAAGAAACATGCGTTCATAGTACGCGCAGCTGGATGCACCTGGAGTGGCCCAGTCTACGCGAACCACCTTGCTGCAGTGCGTCTTGTCGTTACATCGATGGCCAGTGCTTCAGCGGGATCCAAAACTGCATCAACCGCATTGACAAGGCATATTATTGAGCGGACGAAACCACAGAGTGCGCGAGATATGCAGCGATATGAACTGACAAGAGGGGCACTGAACTTACTGTGGTGGACTTTGGACGCCACGGGATAAATCGAAGGACTGTGTCCGAAATCTGGAATCCTCATGGATTTCAAATCTGACAGCTCACAAGCAAGCTTTTTTTTTTCATGTTCTGAACAGCATTTAAGAATGCTCAAGCTGAAGCTGCCCTCCTCAAAACAGAGCCAAGTTGTGATAAAAACGTGTTTGGCACGTGGCTTGTGCCTTGCCTCGAGTTCAGCGCACTAAGTGACCTTGAAAGCAGCGGGCGCGGAATGCGTTCAAAGCTCGTGTGCTTTGTTGCATGTGTGACTTCGCAACAATAGCTCCTAATCTCCGGAAGATCACTGGTGATAGGGTGCTGAGATGGCTTTGAGATACGATTTTCGAAGTGCAAGTATGCTTAGTGAAGGCCATGGATAGCACAGTAAAACCTCGTCATAACGAAGTTGAAGGGGGAGTGGTAATTACTTTGTTATAACCATTAGTTCGTTATATCCAATATCAATTTCATCTATAGGAATTTCAAGGGGAATTTCGATTGCTTCGTTATATCCAATAGTTTGTTATATCCAGGTTCGTTATAACGAGGTTCTACTGTATCTAAAAAGGAGCAACTGGAGCCGTTTTTACATGGCCTGCCTGACAAGGCAATGCCCAGATCGCCTGGGAACTGAGCTGCACTGCGGGCAATTAGTAGTTAGGGCTCTGCAGCTACAGAGAGGTTTAAACTTTGCGTTAAGAGGTGAAAAATGAGTTCTAGGGCAGCGGTGCTACTAAGAGCAGGCTGCAGAAGCCAGCAGTGGATACCAAGTGCAGCCCTTGCTTTGCCTGCTGTTGACACTTCCGAGTTACATTACAACACAACAGGTGATTTTGGATTTAATAAATGTGCTGTGTGCTTTCTGTACATCAACTTTGCGCACTTGTTTTTTATGACAAGGCCACAATATTAGGCAGTTCTTATGTTTATTCAGCTTGCATGCCACTAACCTAGACCTGCGACCCGCCAAATCTCTAGTTTCTCATGCTCGTTCCAAGTGTAGTACCTGGCTTTATTACAGGATTTTTCCAGTGTATTACGGAGTTGTGGTCTTGTACTTACTATGGCCGTTCTTGTGAAAAATGTTTTAATAACATATGACTGCTCGTCTTGCAATTGCATTTTTCTGAAACTTCAAATGCGTTTTTCTGTTTGATATTTTTGCTGCCCACACTCAGCCTTCGGTTTTTTTTTTTTTTTTTTTGCTGTTCTTGAGTGAGGATAACAAGTTAGTACAATTATCATTTTAGTTGCATTGAAGTGATCTGGCGATCCTATTTTTATTACCCCAAGATCATTTTGTAAATTACTATTAAGTATAACAATGGGACAAGTGTGTTAAATTGCAGTAAACATTCCATTTTCTTTTTTACTCACAATGTGCTTTCAAATTAATAATAGCGTTGGCCCCTAGAGCAAGTCATGGGCATTGGGGCTATGCGCTTCCCTTTTTTTTGTGTGTGTGTGTGTGTGTGTGTAAAACGATTAAATGGCCAATATACCCGTTTAGAACTAGCTATTAAATTATTTTGCAAACCCCCATATCTTATGACCCATTGTAGCTGTTAAACTGATTACAGATTTGAAATCAGCATGAGACACTAGCAGAGGCAATAATGTTTTGTTCACATTGACCTTACGCAGATCTTTGTGTGTGTGTGTGCAGGCACCCTCATTTTCCCTGCCTTCAAGTGGGGCAGGAGCACAAGCACACGTACCTGCCCCTCGAGGTCTGCAACATCGTGGCCGGCCAGAGGTGCATCAAGAAGCTCACCGACATGCAGACGTCCACCATGATCAAGGTAAGCGACGTGTCCACAAGATGAGGCGTCTTCAGTCCATCACCGATGCCACTGCAGGCATGCCGAGAGTTCGGTTGACTAATGTCCCGTGGCCCTACCGTATTTATTTGAATATAAGGAGGAGGAGCAACACGCGGAGAATTCGGGGGAGAAGCAAAGCGTGCAGCATTCGGAGGTTAAGCAACGCGCACAGCATTTGGAGGAGTGGCAGTGGCTGCAGCTTTGGGAGGAGTGGGAATGGCGGCTGCGTTGGGAGAAGATGCGAGGTGTGGAGGATTGGATGACAGAGGAATACTGGCAACTTGAGCCCGACCCTCGCCGTTACGTTATCTGCCCATTGAAAAATGACGAGTCTCTTCGACATAGACTTGTAATACAGGTAAATGGCTTTTACAAATGCAACAGTGCGGGGAAAGGCACTCTTGTTTTCCTTTTGCATAAAAATGCGTATAATTCTGAGCAGCTAACCTTGTAGAAAGAACAGTAAACGATCCGACAGCAGTTAAAATATCAAAGCAACATTGAACGTCTCGATCTTGGAGCCTTCCGTGTCACATTGGAATAACTCCTTCTCTCAGCAGAGTTGTCAAATCGCACGCACGGCAGCAATGCTTCCAACCAGCATTGCTCCAACACCGCCCATGAAGACGAAACTTCTAGGAAAGATTTCCCTCGTTCCATGTGGCAAGGCTAAATTGTTTGGGCTCGCATCGGAAGTTACTGCAGTTACACAAATCAAACGTGTGCCCAGTTCTTGCAAGAAAGAAAGATAAGGCAAGCACAGTTTACTGTCGTAGAACATGGAATTCATTCTCTTGGCAGTTCCCTGCCAGGAAGGGGGGAGGGTGTGCTCTAATTCCTGTAACTGCAGTAAATGTAAATGCACTACTGACAGTCTTGTAGTTCATGATTTTCAAGTAACTCCTTGAACTTTGTGGCTTGCAGCACATGTACAAGTGCCAGAAAGTCTTGCATATGATCCACTCCCTGTAATTCAAACTTCCTTTAATTCTAACAAATTTTCAGGTTCTTTCAAGTTCGCATTACCAAGATTTGACTGTACTAATGTTTTTACGGAGTTCACTGTAGCACCCTTTGAAGGTGGTAAGCGAGATAAATGTAGCGGATTTTGTCTTTTACTAGCGTCTTCGTAAGAAGCAGCTCGAGAAAACCAGACAGAGGGAACACATGGATAACATACATACATCATAACATCGTGCATACAACACACATTCGTGCAAAGAAACACGTGGCCAAAAGCACAACACATGCAGTCAAAACCACTTCTGTTCTTATCCGTGGATCCTCCATTGCTTCCCTGCCCGTGTTGTTGTTCTGACTCCTTTATATTCGAGTATATACGGTAGTCGTGTCTTGTGAACGTCCTTGTGGTTGCAGGCAACAGCGCGGTCCGCCCCGGACCGGGAGCGTGAGATCAACAGCTTGGTGCGCAAGGCGGACTTCAACACGGACCCGTACGTGCAGGAGTTTGGTCTGTCCATCAGCAACACTATGATGGAGGTGAGGGGCCGCATCCTGCCTCCGCCAAAGCTGCAGTATGGCGGCCGGACCAAGCAGCAGGCGATCCCCAACCAGGGGGTGTGGGACATGCGGGGCAAGCAGTTCCACACGGGCGTCGAGATCCGCATCTGGGCCATCGCCTGCTTTGCGCCACAGCGCACCTGCCGCGAGGACGGCCTGCGCAACTTCACCCAGCAGCTGCAGAAGATCAGCAACGACGCGGGCATGCCCATCATCGGCCAGCCCTGCTTCTGCAAGTATGCCACGGGGCCCGACCAAGTGGAGCCCATGTTCCGGTACCTCAAGTCCACCTTCCAGGGGCTGCAGCTCGTCGTCGTCGTGCTGCCGGGCAAGACGCCCGTCTACGCCGAGGTGAAGCGAGTCGGCGACACCGTGCTGGGCATGGCCACGCAGTGCGTCCAGGCCAAGAACGTCAACAAGACGTCCCCGCAGACTCTGTCCAACCTCTGCCTCAAGATCAATGTCAAGCTGGGGGGCATCAATTCCATCCTGGTGCCCAGTATCAGGCCCAAGGTGTTCAACGAGCCGGTCATCTTCCTCGGTGCCGACGTCACTCACCCGCCGGCAGGCGACAACAAGAAGCCCTCCATTGCTGCGGTGAGTTCCTGTTTGGGTCACGGCCATTCTCGACCAGTGCGCTAAAAGTCCATTAAGGGGGGACACGGCTCTTAGAAACCGAAAATCGGCCGAAAAATCGGATTTTCAAAGTCTTCATTTTCACATTCCTACTACCATCCCGCATGTGTCTGCAAATTTTTACGAAAAAATACCGCCTATTTATGCAGTAATAGCGATTTAAAATTTGCTGCTGCAGCTGTGGCCCTTTAAACTTTAAAGTGCCCTCCATTTCAATTTCCTCTAGCTCGCGAACGGCTTGCCCGATCCCAGCCATTTTGGCATCGTTCAAAAGCTCGCGTTTCTAGCTTTTATGTTCTCAGTAAGCAACCCTGAGCGCGCCGCCTACTCCACAAAAAAAAAAAAAAAGCGCGGCGCGCGGTGAGGCGCCATGTTGTTTTTTTGAGCAACGGCGCGGTAAACGTGCCTGGCGAAGCGAAGAAGTTTCCTGCAGTGCATCGCTTCGGCAAATAAAAGATAAACGTGCGAAGCACTAACGCTGTGACATCGCCGGTCCATGAAAGGGATGAGCAAGCCGCCCAGGATCTCGCCTGATAACGGCGTCTGATAACGGCGGAGGGGTGAGGGTATGGGCAATCTGCTGGTTCGGGGGAGGCGCTGATTCCCATCGCTTATCACAAGCAGTGACATGGCTCAAGAAAGAACCCGCGAGATAGGGACGCTTGATCGGCTCTTTTCAAAGACCGCCGTTTTCGCTGACCCAAACGCTGGGATGTCAGCTTAGCATCATACGTGATCCTTGATCTCCACATAGTGAATCTGCCCCTCGGTTACACGCAGTGCAAGATATGCAGCAGAGACCTCAAACTGACGAGGGGCGATAGTAACTATGGCTCAGCAACGAAACTAGCTTTTTTGAGCGAAAAGCGCAACAAAGTTGGTGCAGGCCGCAAGGCGGAGGGGGGGGGGGGGGTTGCGTAGGATACCGACTTTGCTTTATAACTATTGAGCAAGTTGTAGCAGGAGATTTATCTTTGCGGTAACAGATTCCCGGACCTTCAGTTATCATTTCGGTGTGTTATTCTTTGAAATAAACCTCACGAATACTACTTGAAACGTTTTTTCTTGTTTTCTCAAAATGGCATTTTTGACCAATTTGTGATCTGGGAGGGGCCATATCTATGGTTCTACTAGTCGAAATGCAATAAATCTTTTTTTGTCGGAAAGGTGGGCAATAGCAGAGTGCAGTAGGCCTGAAGTATGACCATACAGCATTGCATAAAATTTTTAAAACTTATAATTGGCTTTAGGTGCCAATCTCAGTTTTCACATACAAATGTTTGACATGCTGTAACTTGTGCTCAAGTTTGTCTAAACCATCCATTCTTGTATCACTGCACTCTCTGATCATAGTAGATCATTTTGATGGCCTATTTTTTCTTGTAACATCCAGTACCTTTGAGGCAGCACTCCTCCCAACCAGCCTCCACTGAGGATAGGTGGGAACATGAATTATTTTAGTTGTATAAAAACTACTCACTACAAATGAAAACCAAGTGCATATTTGAAATCAGCATGTTAAAATACATAAGTGGTGCAAGTTTGATCAGAATCTGAGCATAAATAAAAAAAATATTTTTAAGTGGGGTGTCCCCCCTTCAGGGGGGAGGCTACCTTGGAAGGGCAACTTTTTTGTTTGTTGAGATATCCTAATGACATTTTCAGGGTAGGCTAATAGCAAAGCCATTTGAGTAACCACAAAATTTGATGCATTTATGTTCACTTGTTCCCAAGTTACAGCCATTTATCAGGATAGTCCACATGGGTTTATTAGTCAGGCTCTGGTGAATTTGGTAAATGTGCTAGCACTGTGAAATTCGCTATGATTCCTCGATAGGTGCTCTACACTAAGACAGAGCTCTTTCTTTTAAATTTCGTTGCTGAAAATTTTTAGCAGAGCACTGGATTTAGTGTTTGCCATTTGGCATTTATCAATGAAATTTTAATTATCACAAATCGCAGACACAATAATTTTAAAAAGCTCCTTTGTCTTTGTTTGGGCAATTTATTAAGGTACATAATAAAATAAAACTGATAGATATCAGATGAACGGTTCCAGAGATATCACCGGACTAAACAGCCTCACTGGCCAAAAAGGTCATTTTGAGAAAACGTGCTTTTAAAGTTACGAGCACATTTCTGTGTCTAAAATAATGCTGAAGGGTAACAGTGTCATTTTTTTGCACTGCTATTCTTTGCCGATTCTCCTGGTTTTGTTTTCCGGGGTTATCCATAAAAACGGGTTGCGACCGCCGATGCCGATTCGAGATGCTAGATGCACTTCAACCTCAGCAACAACGCCTGATGTGTCAATGGCGCAGAATACATAGGAGTTGGAAACATTGCTGCAGTCGCCTTGCACTCATAAATAAAAGCAACTTGGTCATGATAAGGCTAGTCGTGGTCGTGGGTAGCACGCTTCCCCGTGGAATCAGCCTTTACGTAATGCACCAGCGCACGGAACGGCCGAACACGTGTAGCGTCCCTACTGCTGGCGCGTACGACCGCGATATGATCTTGCAGGTGCGGAGTGCTTATCACGCGAAAGCACGACGAGAGATAGTAGCGGGGAGGCGACTTCAGAAAGTACTGCGCGCGATAACGAAAAGCGAAGCGCGAGACAATGGCCGGCCGCGCGGCGACAGCAACGGAGCAGGCGCTAGGCCTAGCCGCAGCAGACGACGCAGAGAGCGACCGCCGTAGGAGAACGGCGCGTCATCGCGTGCAGCAGCCAATGGCAGTCGTGCGTTCCCCCACTTCCTCGAGGAGCGCGCGCTTAGCCCAATCGCGGCTTCGCGTGTGAGACGCGGGAAGCTCGAAAGCCCCCGCGAGCTCCTAATGATAAGCGAATCGGGCTTTGACCACGACACCATCGCTCCCGCCGATGGTGGAAGGAAAAAGCGCAGGAATTAACGAACAAAACAAAACCAAAATGGCGGCCGTAGGTTGAATGGCGCGAAAACGGCGCTCGCTCGAAGTTGGATGTTTCGGCGCGCGTTTGGCCGACGCAGAGGGTGCCGCAGCTCGCAATATACGTGATTTGAGGCGATTTTACGTTGAATTAGGCGCTGATATTTACAGAATAGGTAGTTTATTATACACTGAGCCCTAATATGCGGTTTTCCAAAAATCGCATTTGCCGCGATTTTTCGACTTTCAAGGGCCGCGTCTCCCCTTAAGGGGGGACGTGGCACTGGGAATGCTCAATTTCATCAAAATTCTCCATTTTTCCATTTATTTTTTTTCATGATCCTTGGACCTTCTTTTACCTTGTGGTGGAGTATTATAACGAAATACGTGGTAGTAATACAGAAATTGCCACTTTATAATCAGGCTTTTATGCAGTAAGATCCTCCTTATGCACAGTAACACCGTAGGAGTTGAGTATGTGAAAAAAAAAAAAGTGTGCAATTCTTATTGCAATTCTTTGGCAACCCTCTCCACAAGCCGTGGCCAGAAATGTCCTTTTCATTTCTTCTTTGTAATGCCCCTGACACACAGGAACGCTAAAGTACTTTAGGTAAGGGGACATCTGCCGGAAAGGCGTTCATGCCCAGTGACACACGACAAAGGAGTATCTCCTTCGCAGCAAAGTTCCTTTGCAGAAAGGTAGATCGGCGATCTACTTTTCGAGCGTAATGGCGTACTCTCGCTGACAGCATACACGACCCATAAACGGGAGATGACTTTTCACAAAATTACAACACCCCACAAGTACTTTCTTGCCTTGCGTATAAGCTTTAGCTTTTAGCCGTGTCGGGCCGCAAGGATTTATTTTTACCGCACCCTCGAACGCTCATACCGCCGCCATGCGGCATTCCGGCAGTCATTATCTTTTTCGTCGTGGCGTGAAGCGAACAATCTACATTATTAGCCATCAGCAATAAAAACGATATTTTTACAATCCACAATCGTAAAGGTAAAGGTAATTAAATGCAGGATCTTTTTAAAATGTTCGCTATCTTGCTGCTTTAGCAAGGAGCGCCATTTTTTGCGGCGATCGTCTTGGGAACCACCTAAGGAAGTTCACGTGCTGCCGTGTGTCATCGGCGCAACTACTTTCTGCAGAGGGTCCTTTAGAGTAGAAAAAGGGGTTCACTACAAAGGACTTTACCTTTGGCCCGTGTGTCAGGGGTATAATTCAGTGAATACGGGTAACAGCCGCATGTTTGCATTGCTGGCATTTTTTTAAATGCTTGATCAGTGCAAAGTTAAGATGGTGGCACTCATGGAAACTTGTCGTATCTTGTGGTGTGATTGGTCTATGCATTGTGTACTGAAGACAAGAAATCCCCCCCCCCCCCCCCCTCATTTTAAGCACTCATGTATAGGTATGTACTGTTCTAATTTCGTCTACACATTGACAACCAGTTCCTCATTGATTTATGAATTAGTATGTATTAATGTTCTGATACCTCGTTGAATTATGTATTAATGTATGTATTAATGTTCTGACACCTCGTTGAATTATTTTTCCATGACTTTGTACAGGTCACTAGGAGCCTTTGTCAAGCCTTTCTCACTGCTTTTAGCCCTGGTAGCCTTGCTTTATTCTTTCCCCTTATTTTTTTTTTTTTTTAATATTCTTTCACACTCGGTGGAACTGGGTCTAGTCTTCAGAGGAATCATTGCGTTCGCTGACTCTATGGGTATTTCCACTGTGATGTTGTGTTGCAGGTTGTGGGCAGTATGGACGCCCACCCTAGCCGGTATGCGGCTACCGTGCGAGTACAGCAGCATCGCCAGGAGATCATCCAGGACCTGGCATCAATGGTGAAGGAGCTGCTCATCCAGTTCTACAAGTCGACACGCTTCAAGCCCACGCGCATCATCTTCTATCGAGACGGCGTCTCCGAGGGCCAGTTTGCGCAGGTGCTACACCACGAGCTGCTGGCGGTTCGCGAGGCGTGCCTCAAGCTCGAGCCGGACTACAAGCCGGGCATCACGTTTGTCGTCGTCCAGAAGCGGCACCACACGCGCCTCTTCTGCTCCGACAAGAAGGAGCAGATTGGCAAGAGTGGCAACATTCCCGCAGGCACCACGGTCGACCTGGGCATTACTCACCCCACCGAGTTCGACTTCTACCTCTGCTCGCATGCAGGCATTCAGGTTGGTCTTCCTCCCGCTCACCACGATTGACGAGTTGACTCTTTTTGCACGTGCAGACACTGTAAGACAAAGAAATTCATCTACAGTAGAACCTCGTTATAACGAACTTGGATATAACGAACTATCGGATATAACGAAATAATCTCAATTCCCCTTGAAATTCCTATAGATGAAATTGATATTGGTTATAAAGAACTAATGGTTATAACGAAGTAATTACCGCACCCCCTTCAACTTCGTTATAACGAGGTTTTACTGTATAGTTAGGGAACCACATTGTACTTGTAGAAGGTGTAACAAGTGTCCGCAAAAGGCTTAGCAAGCAGCTCAACTGACGGCCGACTGTGATGTACGTGTGTGGTAAATATATTACGGCTGACAGTGCACTTTTATATTATAGACGGACAGTCTTATTATTAGCCTTGGTGAAGTCGTGTCTTCGTTCTTGAGAATCTTTAATGGCAGTGCAACCCGAATTACACGACATTATCAGGACTGCGGAAAAGTGGTAAAATGCGGGCATCATAAAATCCAAACAGAAGCATGTATGCCCTTGAGTGCACTGCAGTCCGCTGGTCTGATTCCCAACAGCCGTAGCAAAACATGGCACACACTTTGAAAGTCTTTGACAGACGCAGCCTTTGAACGTTGAACGATCACAAAAGAAAAAAACACGCTTTTCGGAAAACTGCATTTTTGCACTGTATGTGTCGTAAACTACCTCTCCTGTAATTTTCAGCGCTGAATTCATCCTAAAGCTACTTCATGTCAAATATATAAAGAGCAGTGGCAGCTGCTGTGCCATTCAAACACGTTCCAAAACAGCACAACTTGAAGCGAGCGTCGTTCGTGCGCAATTCGACCTACTAGTGCCATTTTGGTTTAATTTTGCTCATGAATTCCTGCGCTTTTTTCTACAACCGTCGGCGGGAGTGGTGGCGTGGTGGAAGCATGGTTCGTGCCTCATTGGGGGGGGAATCGAGTACCCCACACTTTGATGCGAAGCTATGACTGGACCAAGCACGCACTCCTCGGGAGTGGGGGAACGTGCAGTCGCTACAGTAGAACCTTGCTGAGGAAGGTTGGTACAATTTCCCAGTACCAACGTTCGTGATCGCGAAAACACGAACTTTTCTCGTAGAGTTACGCTTCTTTTCTTCTGGTTAATACGTTCCGGGGAAATGCGATTATTCGGCACCAAAGTTCAATTTATCGTCCAACTACGATCGGATGACACGTTTTCTGGCCTCTAGAGTCCGTGTGCAACCGAGAAGTCTGGGAGCTCGCGCGATCGAGAGCAGTAGCTGCCACCGCGGTGGCTACACCGCAGTACTCGCCCGACCGTGTCACAGAAAAAACGCCGGTGTGCTGTCTTCCGATACTAGCATATCACCTAGCTAGACGTAACACACCGCATTCATCGGTATCGCCGCTGACACCCGCGATGAGCACGCATGTGGTAGCTGTTGGAAGCGTACGTAGAGCGCACTTTTAATGGCCGATAACAGAGACACACAGCCATTTCTTTCTGTAGGACCGATTCACAAGCGCAATCGCGAGCACAAACGGTGTTTGTGCGGGTCGTCTCTAGTCTTTTCCCCCACCGAGCGCCGCCATCTTGATAACGTTTGAAAGCTGAAAGTTTCGACTGACTGTTTCCACTCGCCTCACCTTTGATGACCACGCCCAAAAAGCGCAAATAAAATAAAAATGTTGGGCACATTTAGATAGCTAGTGCACAAACACTGCCAGAGGAATTCTCCCAACACTGCTTTGAAAACATCCTCGAACCTGCCATTTCTGATCGCAAGTTACCGATATGCCAGACGACGGTCATTACTTAAAAACAAAAATAAGCAAGTTTGAAAGCCGATAACGCATACAGAATATGGAGCGCATCCTGTGCTTTTTACAGAGATCAAGCGGACGCGGTCTATCGCAAGGTTATACGCCATGCGCAGCGCCTATAGGGGCGCCACTGAAAGCCGCGTAGTGGCGGCCGTTGGAACCGGTGGTGGGTCGCGTAGCAGACGCCTCATTTCACTGCAAGCATCGCGGAAGTGCGCGCGTGCGATTTGCCGCTTGTGCACGTCCCAGATAGTTACTTTTGCGGCGATAGTGTGTGCAAAGGAGCTGCACATTATAATAGTGGACATGTGTCCGATGTCACAGCTGTGTGGGACGACAATGTCACCATACGCGCCAAGTGTTTGCCACAGACAAGCGTCAACAAGCTTCCCTACGAAGTGGAGCTCATCCCACCGCTTTCTTTATAACGTCCCGATCACTGATTCCTGCATGCGTTGACGCGTGAACCAACGTTTTTTTTTTTTTTTTCGACACAGTAGCTTCGTTTACTTGCCACGTGTTTATATAGTAGATTTTGAGGGATCGCTGTCGCACCGGCGCATGGATTTCACAGGTGCGGCCACGCGAAGGGTCAGCGTTGGTAAAACTGAAACCAGCACGATAAACTTGTGAATATATTGTTTTGTTTTGTGGGGTTTAACGTCCCAAAACCAGCTCTGATTATGAGAGACGCCGTAGTGGAGGGCTCCGGAAATTTCGACCACCTGGGGTTCTTTTACGTGCACTGACATCGCACAGTACACGGGCCTCAACATTTCGCCTCCGTCGAAATGCAGCCGCCGCGGACGGGATTCGATCCCGCGACCCTCGGATCAGCAGCCGAGTACCATAGCCACTAGACCACCATGGCGGGGCTTGTGAATATATATCTCGGCAGCTTGCGCTAGTGGCGAGAGACTGAGTCACTGCGGAGCTGGTGGTCACCTATAGCTTGTCGTAGCAGCTTGGCTACGTATTTGCTAGGTTTTTTGCAAGCTATTACCAAGTGTTGCAAAATGGCGTTACATTCTACGCGATCGTCAAAGTCTTAAATGTGCACAGGTGCCATGTTTTACAGCCAATATGCAACTTGAGGGGAGCGCACAGCGAACATCCTGCACCGGTGATCGCATTCCAGTGCCGTCAATAGGTAGAATGCAGCCGATTTCGTGCAGCACACGTGTGATTCCACGGCACTTTTGTAAAGGAGCCGTCACCTGCACCACATTCTCTGACATTGCGCTTCGCGCCATTCGTTTTTCAAGAGAGCCTAGGCATCGCGTCTTATCAGTACTAACAACCTCATGTGCATTGTAGCGTCTACAATGCAGGCGAGGCGACCAAGTGTAAACGTAGTAGGGTTCGCTGAAGACGTAGCGACATAAATGAAGAAATAAAACACGATAATCGTTCTAACACTGCTGTTAACAAGAAAAGAGAAATAGCGGGCGCGAAAGAAGACGAAGTAGGATCGCGAGCGCGTGATGTTCTGGGTTCTTCTCTTTAAAAAAAAAGAAACGGCATCGTAGGGTCCCGCTGCTCGGCGCTCTTCAGGCGTATTGTCTTCCGCCGCACTTCGAAGCCTGGTTTATTCTTCATCGAAGTCCTCGGACTTTACACTCCTGCAAACAGCGCGATTGCTTGCCTTCTGCGTCGTACAGCCGCAATCCACCGCCGCCGTCGCTCTCGCTCATGAAATAGCACCGGGAATCTGTATAAGTGCGTTCGTGGCGATTTTTTTTGTGTGTCTGAGTAGCCGACAACGCAGCAGTTATTTTTCGGCATCTCTGAAGCCCGAGAGATTCTTAAATCGCGATGAAAACACATCCATCCGCGCACACGCGTACACGCTCGCGGGAACACTGCTCGCTCGGACCCACCAACGCTTCCGAGCCGTGACGGCAGATGGCGTCGTCGGCGCTTTGCGCATCGCCTATATCGCCAGTGATTGGATCGCACGGCTGATCCCATTGCGTCAAATCGAGTCAACGCATGGCGTCATGTACAGTCGATTCCCGTTAATACGAAGTTGACAGGGACCGCGAAAAACTTCGAATTAACCGAACTTCCAATTAACCAAATCGGGCAAAAATGGACATTTTCATTAATTCATTTGGAAAAGGAATCTGCTTGCGGTATCTTGCCGCGGAGAGCAAGTTTTGCAGACTGTAGAGACGTGGCCGAGTGCTGTTGCTCTCTGCAGCAAAAAACCGCTGCGCGAGGGCAAGCCCCGCAGCTACATCAGCAGCTGTAGGTTGCGGCTCGCTTGAAACATCGTCGTCCAAGTAACTTTCGTCAGCAGCCTTTTTGGGCCGAACGATCCCGAGTAGTTCGGTGTCCGTCAGCGCACCACACGTTTCAACTTGACTGTCAACGGCAACGTATTCTCCGAAAGGAACGAGCTGGTCGAAGACTATTGTCGTCAAGTTCGGTTGTGCGCTTCCTCCGCTGGAGAAGACGAACCACCTCCATCTCTCGAGGCACTTGCACTAAAACCGCAGGTCCTAAAGCAGTTCGCGATCGTCCCCTCTTTACCGCAACCCCATGCTCGCGCTAGCATGTGGATAGCACTGAAGCGGCTCACCTCGCACTGCGTGGAGTTGTCCATGCACAAAAGCATCCGTTCGAGAAGTTGCTTCCGTGTACAGTCATCCATCGGACAAAGAAAAATTTTTAATGTCTAATATCGCCGCAAGCGATAAGGCTTTTGCTGCTACGATATCGCCACTGAACCGAAGTTGGTTGCTCCGGGCCTCCCTAATCGAAAATGAGCAACGCTTGCTCTAACTCCGGGTGGGCACTGGTGCGCATTCTCATGCATGGCATTTTAAATTGGTTGTTCTTAAATGCTTCGAGTGTCGAGCGCTTGTTAACGGTGTTCGAAAGAGCGCTTGATTCCGTTCTTCCGTGCGATGTGCCGCTTGGCGATGCCTCCGTTGCCTCCGTCCTCAACTGCCTTCGAAATCTTAACTTTCGTCGCCAAGTCAAGCGTACAATAACGTCCGCGAGTTGCCATTACCGCGACTAGAACATAGATAGACCTAGTACATCAACGCGACCATGCAAGGCTGCGATTGCGCTGGACAGATGGGCTAAGCCTGCCGCCTCATCATTTTCGGCGCTGTCGTCAGCTGCGATGCCGATGCCGCCAGTACCTAACATTGACGCTTCATGAGCTGTGTGTGGCGCTGTAGTCAGCTGCAATGCTAGCTATGTAAATTCAGCTCGCAAGGCTGTTTTTCACTTTAATAATACGGAATTTCTCAAACATTACGATCATCTTGAACTATAAGATTGAGAAAAAAAATTCTAATTAACCGACACCTTAGACTTCTAACTTCGAATTACCGAGCATTTTTTTCTATTGGCTTGCATGCAAAACTGACGGGACCCCGACTTCACTTCCAATTAACCGAAAATTCCAATTAAGCGACTTCGAATTATCGGGAGTTGACTGTAGTTCTGTACCAAGTAGACGGGTGACAAGCGTAACCTCGCACTGGCAAGCGTACATTGCGCGTGCTTCGGCCGGTTTTGTCGAGCAAAAGCGCGGATCGCGTTCGACATGTGCTGCACTCGCACCTCTTGAACAGCCGAGAACCGCCGATAGAGTGCACGTTCGTTTGTAAGCTGGTAAGTTGCGGTGGTGGCGCAGATGAATCGCAGGTTTAAGGGGGGGGGGGGGGGGGGGAGAGACAGAGAGAAAAAAAAAAAGCTGAACGTTTCGTAGTGTCTAGAGACATGCACGCGATGCGCTTGCCTAGCGACCTTGGCTTGGGCCGTGCGACGCTCGTGATGTGCCCGCTCATGTAACCTGTTGATACAAGGCTAGTGCTCTTGTATCAGAAGCCACCTAGAAGAAATTGGGTGGCGTTGTCTTGGTGCGCACGACTTATGTACAAGACGCCGTTGGGCACAACGTGGCCCGTGCGTCCGTGCCGTGTATTGATGGCCGCGCGCGCTGTTTGGGTGACCGAGAAAATGTGAACGCACCCTTTCCTTTTTTTTTTTTTTTTTGCATGTTAAATAATTTGCCTGAAGATGCAGAGTAGTTTAAGGGGGGAAAGCGGGTCTCTGAGACGGAAAATCGCGAAAAAAAAAATCGATTTTTCGAAAATGTTATATTTGGATTCTGCCACTACTGATGCATAACCTCGCCAATTTTCATACGTCCTAAATCAATATTTTAGCCGTGAAAGCATTTTACGTGCATCAGCGAGCTAAATTTTCAGCGCTGGCCGCACGAAAAAATGGCTTTTTTTGGGGCCGCGCTTTTGCCGTTCTATATTCCCTACGGCAGCCATCTTGGTGTCATTCGAAAGCGCCACTCTTTTTCTTGAACATCCCTCTGCGCTCGTTTCTGTGCGCTCAGAATTCACATAGAAAATCCGCATCAAAAAATGATCCCACCGAGTGAGCTTATTGGTGCAGTGAGCACACGTGACTGAATCACGCGTTCGATTCGCCGAGCCTCCCATGCCGTCTGCTGCGCGCAGCAGCTCAGTGCGCACATGCGGCAAGCTCATCTCGCTGTGATATGACTGTTGCTCTCATCAGTTTACCCTAGCCACGGAGGAAGGAAAAAACTGGCCCTACCCTACCCGCGCACTCCAAAGACTGCACGTTGCAACGGCATACCGGCACGGCGCCAAGCGAGCGAGACGAAGTGCACCGCGGCCGCCGGGAGTGAGCTATGCCTACGCTTTCGGCCACGTTTTGATCCTTTCATTATGGTGAAGCCATATAGAAAGTTCCGAAGCGCGCATAAATTTGGAAAAAAAAAAACGCAAAAGAACCGGTGCAAAGCAGGATCACGGCGCAGGTGTATCAGAAGCGCAGGACGGCGTGGCGGCGGAACACGATGAAATGCTGACGGCTCTTTAGCCCTGGCAGCTTTTTTCGCCTGCTGGACAGCCCAAAGTTGATTGGCAAGGTCAGAGCCAAGCACGGAGGCGATCACCATAGCGAGAAAGCAATGACTGTCTGCGTGTTAACATATGAAACAGTGTCTCAGTTCAAGATGAACATGAAGCATCCTAAACACTTGGAAAGCATCAAGAAGGCAGTGAAAGAAGGAACATTCCACAACGACGTCACAAGCAGCACGCAATCTCCCCCATCGCCGGTGACAGCGCCACAGCTACATTCTTCCAAAGGCAGTACACAACAATGAAAGGCTCCTCCGCTCGGGCCACTGTAAAAGCTCTAGTACGCTGTAACTGGGGTATGCACTGTGCCGGCACCCAAGGAACTTGAGGCTGCTGGCCATCCCCACAGGGCAAACCCCGCCGTAAATGGGTATTCTCAGCCAGTGTACGTGTTGCTTGCACTGTGCAGGTTTCTTTCTTCACCTGCCAAAATGTGCCGTGACATCATTGCAGGGGTGAGACAGCTGCTCATATTGCACAGTTTTGATATAATTCTGTTTTTCTGCTCCGAGCTGCTCCAAAAGCATGAAAATTGGGAAATTTGCTCCAAGCTGCACGAAAACAGCCTGGAAAGCAAGTATTTTGGTCCTCACGTCAGTGTCAATGGGGAAAAAAAGCGGAGTCGCGCAACGTGCATCGTGTGATTGAATCTCGGGCGTCCGAGATTTGCTGCTGACGCTTCGATTTTCGTGTGAACGTACTTTGACAAGAAAATCAAGACATGTGGAACCAAGACATATGGAATGCCATTATCTACATGAAATTGGAGTATCTTCCATGATTAGTTACCACCACAGTATTGCAGTGTTACAATACAGGGAAATGAGCTGATGAAAAGCTCAGATGAGCTCCTTCGTAATGGTGTGAAGCAGAAAAATCTTGACAAAATGCCAAGTGACCAGACTCTCCTGACAAAAGAGAACACTAGTTAACCTACAAGAAGTGCTAAGAATCCTTAAGAAGCTAAATAAGAAAATTTACAAAAGGTCAAAGCAGTAATTGGCGAAATCATGCCAGTGGTCTTAACTAAAAGACTATTGTGTGTCGATAATTTTGGTGTAGTGCCAATTTTTTTTTTTTTAATTTTGAGAAGTGTACTGACCCCTGGTTGCTCCAAATTCGACTTTTTGAGCTCTTAAGACATCACATTAAATGCTGTGAGCTGCTCCAAATCAAGGTACTCCTGCTGCTCAATGAACATTTCGCTGCTCCAAAAACTGCTCCCAAGTCTGTTTCTGCTGTCTAACCCCTGTCATTGCTACATGGAGCTTGCTGTTCAGTTGCACACGGTGATTGTGTCATTATGGAGACAAAAATTCAAAACTGCCCCTGTGCTGTGGCATGTAATCTCCCATTTGACAATCCCGGGAGATTATTCGAGGGCCCTGCACTGCAACACTAAGAAATCAATGGCTACAGAAGCAAAAGGGACACAGAACAAGCGTTCAACTTTCAACTAACTGACGCTTATTGGAGCAACATACAGTCCACGACCGATTTTTCGGACGCCTTCATGGCACCGTCACAAGCCCCATAGAATCCATATATAACGAAGTCCGAAATTTCGGACGCTCTAACCCTCCCCCATCCAATTTTCTGGACTTTTTGACGTGACAAAAGGTCTGAAATTGTCAAAACTGCGTACACTCAAATCTCACTCCGAAGGAACTTACGGGACGCGCGAAAAATTCGTCGCAGCGAAATTTCGTCTAGAATACCACACAAGTGCGGAAAATATGATTATTATCACTTGTCCTCTTGTTCCCCGCAAGAATGCACTTCGCTTATTGGCACCGAACTTTCGCCGCCCCGCCACGGTGGTCTAGTGGTTATGGCACTCGGCTGCAGATCCGAAGGTCGCGGGATCGAATCCTGGCCGTGGCGGCCGCATTTCGATGGAGGCAAAATGTTGAGGCCCGTGTGCTCGGCGATGTCAGGTGCACGTGAAAGAACCCCAGGTGGTAGAAATTTCCGGAGACCTCCATTACGGCGTCTCATAATCGGAGCTGGTTTGGGACGTTAAACCCCACAAATCCTTCAATCAATCGAACTCTCGACTTTTTTGCGACTTACTGCAGCCGCACATTGAGCTTTTCGAATGCACGACCCTCGGAGCCTCCCGAGTGCAGAGCACTGCGGCTGCGCGTCGCATCGAGTGCGCCAGAGGCCGACCGAAAACAGCGTGCCAAAGTCTGCCCCGCCGGAGTGATAGCGATCGACAGGAAAGCTGTAGCGCTTTGTGCCTTTCTATGGCTCTATTGCCTCTGAACTACCGCTGCGTTGGCCGCGTAGTTTGTGGAGTACGTGGCGCTATCGATGATCGCGACGATAGCGAGAGCGTTCTCGTCTGCATTGGACAGCAACCTGTAGTTCCGTTTTTGCGTACGTGCCTTCATGAACTGCGTTACTGCTATCCATGATAGTGACTAGCACGGTTTCTTCCGCAGCGTTTGCGGAAAGCAGCTTTACTTCGACTCGTTGTAGTACATTGGGCGTGCACATACTTTCAGATTGGTGGTGGCCGTACAAGACCGCGCCGGTAGCGACCGCGGTTTTTGAAACGGGCGATTGGTAAAACCTCTGTTCGGGCATTGGCCAAGGGCGTACTTTCAGGGTAGAGTTGCGTTGCTGGCGTTCGTGATCACGGTGACCGCGATTTTGTCTGCAGCGTTTTCAGTGCGCGTGTACTACTTTGTGTGTGTGTGTGTGGCGACCACCATCCGTGAACTCGTCAACACGACCGCGATTTTCGGCGGAATTCGGTTCCGCCCGGGCATTGCGCGCATTGGCTGCGGCCATGCCGTCAAAACGGCGCATTAGTAATCCTTGACAGCAGGAAGCGTGACAATGAGCAGTAATTTCGTGTTGTCTCAGTGTAATGCGCGCGATGTCAGACACACGGTGGGAGCTCTTAGTAGCGATTGACTACGGCCTGCAGGCGCGTCACCCTCGCCAGCCGCATGGGGTTGGTGCTTCTGAAACGTGGTATCTTGTGGTTGACCCCCTTGATAAGAAAAATATCGGTAAGTTCGTGTCTTTTTTCATGCATTCGTTTTTCCGGACTGCCCGATTTTCCAAACGTTTTTGCGTTCTCGAGGGGGTCTGAAAAATCGGTCGTTGACTGTATTTAGATGCACCGCCTCATATATATTCAGTCCTGGTACAGCCCCCTGATAACAATGCAAATCGTCCTCGGGGACACCACATCATGTCAATGCACCCAAGCAGGCAGATATCGGGGTGAATGAGCATTCCTTGTCAATGAATAATTCTGGTGGCCACTAACACTACAGCAAGGTGCGGCTGCATTCCAGAATTTGCGTGCGCCACATTCCTGCTTGCGTGTCGTTAACGCGTTGTTCTCATTCTGTTCTGCAGGGGACGAGCCGCCCGTCACACTACCACGTGCTCTGGGACGACAACCAGTTCTCGGCCGACTGAGCTGCAGTGCTTGACCTACCAGCTGTGCCACACGTATGTGCGGTGCACACGCTCCGTCTCCATTCCTGCTCCAGCCTACTACGCGCACCTGGTGGCCTTCCGCGCTCGATACCACTTGGTCGAGAAAGAGCACGACAGGTACTTGTTCGTTACCCACGGGGAGATGAATTTGGTATACCCGGAGGGATGGCTTGCGATTGTTGGGTAGTTGCGAGTCAACCTACTGGAGAGTTTTGGCACCTTATGGGCAGACTTTTTACACCATAAGCTGCTGTGGGTTGTTCACAAAGGCCGAAATTGGTGGCAGTGGTGTTCCTGCTGCCGGTGTCCCAGTCTGCCCCGTTTAGTTGGACCCTGATGTGGATCCCTGATGTGGATCCCTGATGTAGGTCTGCCCCGTTTAGTTGGACCTCTTTTGCAACAGACATGCTCCTGGGTACAGTTGCTTATAAAGAACAGCGTCCCTAACTTGCAAGCGGCATTTAAGTGGGGATTCCACACTTGAAAGTCAACTTTAAAATCGCCAAGCTGGGTCCTTTGTTTGGAGCAAGATTAGCAGTAATAACAGAAAGCCCAAACACAGTGGTTAGAGTACCAATACAATCTAGAATGTTTAAAGAGTGCAAGATGCTATAAATAAGCTTACTTGGCCAATTACAGGCCATCAAAGTTCGTAGAAAAAAATAAACCATCTTCATGTGTCATACATGTGACCAATTTAAGGGGGGACACGGGTATTGAAAGCGAAAAAAATGGCGGGAAAAAAAAAACGATTTTTCAATTTTGTTATTGCATTCAGCACACCTTCCTGCACCTTCTCACAAAAATCTAGGCCTGTATGTTGTGTAGTTTTGTCCGTTCATATTTATTACGCGAACTTGCTAGTTTCGCTGAAGGGACGTGCCTGAACACAGTGAACTTTGGGCCGCCACGAATTTGCAACCATTCCCCGAAGCGCGTTCATCGTTTGAAACGGTGCCTTTCGCTCTTCGTTTCCCGCCAAACGCGAGCCTCTAAGACGTACGCTGCTATTTAACGAAAAAGAAAACAAAATCTGGGCACCTCATTGGCCTGTAGCGCAGACGCGACAGAGTGGCGGCTTCTCACTGGTACTCGCTCGTCTCCGTCTGCTTCTAGCCAAAGCAAACCGCTGCCATTTTGAAATAGACCGGAGTCGACGACTATCGTGCGCTATGCCTAACGGCTATCGGATATTTCGTACCGCTGACAAGTTTGGCACAATGCAACGGAAGCGTGGGGCGAAGAAAAAAAAAAGCATCGCTGCCATCGTTGGAGACTACTGCGGACTTTGGAGCGCCATCAGATAGCGTGACGTCGACGAAATCTGTGTCGCCTAGTGACGCGCTTGCCGTGGACTCTGCCCCGACGGCGGCGACAGCGGCCGCACAAGATACGGGGGCTGACGGAGCGGCGCGGCGTACGAGGTTGGATCCAACTTTTTTAACGAGCGCAAATCGTGCTTTCTGTGAGCAGCAATTGCAGCGGAGACTCTCTGAACTGTCGTCAGTTTCGGCGACAGAAAGAAAAACGAAGTGCGTTATGACTGACGATGCCCCGAGTGCTCAGAGTTCGCCCGCAATGTATACGATTGTTGACCTGGACGCCGTGAACAGCCTGTTGGAAGTTAGTGTGTGCCGTGGAGCACTGACTATTGGAAGAGACGCCCGTGAAAACGACATCGCCGTGAAACTGAAGGTGTGTTGCACCAATTGTGGCAAACTGCGCTCGCAGTGGAGTTCGCGACGAGTCGCGGGCACTGCAACGTGCAATCTGTTCGAGATAAATATTCCCGCTGCGCGGGCCTCGCAGCGCACCGGGAACGGGCAGACCGCTCTAAATGACGTTTTTTCTGCAATGGGAGTTTTCCAGAGGCCTGCACAATAAGACCTACCAGAATTACTTGAAGGCTAAGCTCAATCCAGCAACAACGAAAGCATGCACCTGCCAGAATTACTTGAAGGCTAAGCTCAATCCAGCAACAACGAAAGCATGCACCTACCAGCATTACTTGAAGGCTAAGCTCAATCCAGCAACAACGAAAGCATGCACCTACCAGAATTACTTGAAGGCTAAGCTCAATCCAGCAACAACGAAAGCATGCACCTACCAGAATTACTTGAAGGCTAAGCTCAATCCAGCAACAACGAAAGCATGCACCTACCAGCATTACTTGAAGGCTAAGCTCAATCCAGCAACAACGAAAGCATGCACCTACCAGCATTACTTGAAGGCTAAGCTCAATCCAGCAACAACGAAAGCATGCACCTACCAGCATTACTTGAAGGCTAAGCTCAATCCAGCAACAACGAAAGCATGCACCTACCAGAATTACTTGAAGGCTAAGCTCAATCCAGCAACAACGAAAGCATGCACCTACCAGAATTACTTGAAGGCTAAGCTCAATCCAGCAACAACGAAAGCATGCACCTACCAGAATTACTTGAAGGCTAAGCTCAATCCAGCAACAACGAAGCATGCACCTACCAGAATTACTTGAAGGCTAAGCTCAATCCAGCAACAACGAAAGCATGCACCTACCAGAATTACTTGAAGGCTAAGCTCAATCCAGCAACAACGAAAGCATGCACCTACCAGAATTACTTGAAGGCTAAGCTCAATCCAGCAACAACGAAAGCATGCACCTACCAGCATTACTTGAAGGCTAAGCTCAATCCAGCAACAACGAAAGCATGCACCTACCAGCATTACTTGAAGGCTAAGCTCAATCCAGCAACAACGAAAGCATGCACCGAGCACTTGGCAAAGTGTGCTGCCACTGCGAAACTGCTGTACAGTGACCTGAATTTCGGAAATCCGGGTAATATCGCCATTTGCTTCGATGGCACACGGCACACACGAGGACACTCTTCTCGCATCGGGGTGGCCACGGTGATTGAGCTGTTTACTAGACACGTGCTCGATTACGTAGTCCTCTCCAATTTCTGCCTCGGCTGCGAGTGTGGGCCACAACCAGACAGCTCAGGTTATGATGCATGGAAGGCGGAGCATTTGTGCCAAAAAAATGAAAGTTGCAAGGCAGGGCAGATGGAAGTTGAGGCTGCAAAAATGCTGTTACAACGTTCACTTGCTCTGCATGGCCTTAGATACTACGACTGTGCTGTGCGACGGTGACAGTCGGTCGTTCATTGCAATTGATGAAGCCAAAGTGTACAGTTTCATTCCAGTTGTGAAAGAAGAGTGCACTAATCGCATCCAAGAGCAAATGGGCACAGCTCTTCGAAACCTTGTGCAGAAGCACAAGTCAAATCATGAAGGGCGCATTACTGGCAAAGGACAGCTGACTGCAGACTTGATAGCCCCACCATTGTAGCTGGTGATCTTTGCTGTCAAGTCTTGCTGGAGACGTTGATAAAATGCACAATGCAGTGTGGGCCACATTTCACCACATCACGTCGACAGATGCCAAGCCTAGCCATGACTTTTGCCGTCGTGGGCCTGACTGATGGTACAAGTACAATGCAGCCATGGCGAAAGGGAAACCACCTCCAAAAAGCGGGTACAACCTGCCTGAAGTGGTCAGCAGAGCACTGTGGCCCGTCTTTGAGCATCTGGCTGACAAAACGTTGCTGCAACGGTGCCATCGAGGCCAGACCCAAAATGCTAATGAAGCATTGCACTCAGTCTTTTTGCACCTAGAACTTTTTGTGCAGATGTGCGTGTTTCTGCGTTTGTGGCAACGTGTGTCAGTGCGGCTGCGAGTGCCGGTGGACATGTGGCATTAGAGGAGCGAGCGAGAAAACGAACTGACTGGAAACGGAAGCAACGAGATTCAGTAGTGCGCGGGAGACTACGTCGGTGCACAGAGCCATGAAAGCGAGCAGGTGCGATGGACAGTGCGGACGGTGCGATGTGCAAGCGGCTGTGTGACTGTCCGAAGAGTGTGCACGTTTAATCTTGTACTTTCATCCTTGTCTAATATTGTAATTCACCTTTTTAGTTGTCAAAGTAAATAGTTTTCATTTCGTTCCTTTAAGCTGTGCATGTTCTTTTATTTATGGCCGTCACTGCTAACACATGGTCACATCGCTAGCAACCGCAGTTTCGTCCTCGCCACTACAGTCGAACCCACTTATAACGGTCCAGATATAATGCTCTGTCGGTTATAACGACCATATATGTCGATGCACTTGCGATCTTTCTATGCTGCTCACTGAAACTGCGTCCAGATATAGCGAACTCATTTCTTAGGGTCTTACTTTTACAACAACCATTTCAGATGAGATCGTGATACAAACATGGTGTGTACGAACAAAAAAAAAAAAAAAGTGGCCTTAAAGCACAAAAACAGCGCATGCTCACGCATGGATCGCCTTGATCTCTCCCCAGTTAAGTGCTGTTACCTTGAAAAGCTGTCACCGCCATTTTGCGACGGCTATGTTCCGGTAGTTGCGTTTTACGGATCAGAATGAGAGCAAGGATGGAAGACTATAGCAGCCGGTACTAGTGAGCGGCCCGTGTGCCGAAGCGTGTGCAAGGAGCCATAAACGTTCAGGACGCCAATTTGTCTTCCTGCTGCCACTCAGGCGTTGCTACCGCACCTTCCTATCTTTACACAATCGGAGTCGGCGATAGCGCTCTGAGCAACGGGTTGGCGGTTATAAGTTGCTATCGAGTAGATCGCGGCTCGTCAACACTTCCTCTGAGCAGTCGCTGATATAAAATCGTACGTGGTGACGTTCAGCCTTTCGAATACCGTGTACTTCGGTCGAAGCAACACAGTTCCGGGGTGCTCAGCCTGTCACGGCCGATGCGTAGCAAATAACAGCCAAAAGCTACTACGGCGGGTGGCGCGTTACGATTCGTTTTTTCTCGCTCAGTGACTGTGCACTCTCCCGGAAGCAGCAGATACCACTCGTTACAAATGCACTTTAATCCACTCGTAAGCACGCAGCAGTCGTCGCTTCAAGTCAATAGGCTTAGCTTTTCACCCGAGGGGTTGTTGGCACTTTTTATGAGACTGGGAGAAGGAAGAGGACTTGTACGCTCATTTTTGCACATTTTGGAGGCAATTCCATACACAACGAACTACTGATGTAATGACCACTTTTCGCGTCACTTTCGAGTTTGTTATAAACGGGTTTGACTGTAGTTTCATTTTGACTCGTTCCAGTGCTCTTGATGTCTCGAATCATACATGGTGGAAGCTGTTGCCAATAAAGCATGATTCTGTGCCGTGGTCCACATGTTGGCATCAAATTTGCCGGCCACAGTCTGTGTGAATGAACAATATGTTGCCTGACAAAGTGGGGGTAATCAGCACTGTTGTGTTGATTTAAGGGGAGACGCGGGTCTTGAAAAAGCAAAAAATGACCAAAAAATCGATTTTGAGAAAAACGCATTTTAGGCATGTATGTACCTTTGAGCAGCTGCCTTCAAATTATTAAGGCTGATTTCGATCGGGAAATAGTCTAAAATGTACTTTCAAGACGCCACAGGAGCCGAAAGTTGCACCAAAAAAGCGAAAATTTGTTCGAACTTCCCGCGCGCGCCGCGGGCGCGGCATCTGGCCGATCGCCGCCATCTTGGGCTTGCTTTGAAGCTCTTTTCTTTGTGCGCATTTTGCAGCCTTTCAAAATGGCGTCGCTCCAACAGAACGGCCGCTATCAGCCCTTTTCTGAAGGGTGGTTCCGGAACGCTGATTGGTCATAGAGCGGGCGCGTGGGGCAAGCCCCCCGTCTCGAGCGTCCCATTGGCTGTCGCGACCGCGGCGGCCATTTTTTTTTTCTATTTTTGTTTCGCATGCCGCGGTATCTGCCGCTTGATCGGTCTCGTCTGCTTCCGCTCGCGTTCGCGCGGCCACCGCAGTTTTATCGTTTTGTGATGGCATTTCCGGAGATGCTCGTCTAAGCAGGGTGCGTCAAGCATGCGAAAAAAAAAAGAAGAAAAACGGAAACGTTCGTGTCACGCACAGTGGAACGCTGACGAGTGCGCGCTGCCCAAACCACCTGTCGCGTCCAAAGCGGCGCATTCAACGAGAACTGGCCGGTTATCGGTCGTGCTGCAGTACGTCTTGTCATCTGATTATCGTCCAGTTATCCCAGCGTCATCCGAAACCGAATTGATACGGCATACTATTCAGCGGACGTGGCCGCCTAGTGCGCGAGAAATGTGGCATCGCAGTGCGCAACGGAGTGGAATCAAAAGCTGGACGTCGCTCAGCGATAGCAGCGAGCGCCGGAATGAAAATGACAAGGGATTTATCTTATCTTCGTGGACTTTCTTGTGATAAAAACGTGCTTTGGGCTTGTGCTTTGCCCCGAGTTCAGCGCAAAAGTGACCTTGAAAGCAGCGGCGATGGGATGTGTTCAAAGCGTGGGTTTTGTAACAGATGCACGATTTGCGCGAGAACTGTCTAATCTCCGAATGTAGCCGTTGACAGAATGCTTAGATATGATCAAGATAAGATTTCTGAAGTGAAAGTGCTCGCACTGAAGGCCATAAATAGTATCTGGAAGGGAATGACAGCGGGGTTTTATACGATTTGAGTGTTGCCTGACAAGGCAACGCTCAAGTCGCCATAAGACTGAGATGCAGTGTGGGGAATTGCTGATTGCTTCACAGCCTTGATAAGGTCAAAATCTGGCACTGGAGAATCATTTGGACAGTAGTACCAGCAAGAGGAGGCCTTGAAAACAGCATGAGCTAGCAGGGGACTCAGCTTTGCCTGCTATTGATACAAGTGTAATTGTAACAAAACAATAGATTTTGGATTTAATAAAATATTCTGTATGCCTTTTAAACTTAAAACTTCGTGCAGTTATATTTGTTTATGGCATGCCCGCATTATCAGACAATTTTTGTATTTTTTAGATTGCACAACACTGAAACAAACCTATGACTTGGTAAATGTATAGCTTCTCATGTTCATGCTTGGTGTAGTACATGGCTTTCTGACAGTATTTCGACATTATGTTACCAAGATATGGTGTCATATTTAGTATGCCTATTCTCATGAAGAATAGAGCTTTAAAATGACACATTTGCTAGTGCTGTAGCTACATTTTTACCAAAGTAACACTTATCTGAAACTTCAAATGCGTTTTTCTCAGTTCGATGTTTTTGCTTCCCTCACTCAGCCTTACGGGGCTTTTTTCAATGTTTTTCTTGGGTTACAGCAACAAACTTGGTGTCATTTTATTCAGGATAAATGGATCTAGCCGATGATGCTATTTATTCATTTGTAAAGTCGTCTATTAATTTATTGTTGCCAGTAATTATAAATGAACGTTCATAAGAATATAGTGATCAAGTCCATATCTATTTTTTTTGCATTAAAAGTGGGCCAAGAACAATAAAATTAGCATCATCAGCTAGAACAGCTTTCGGGCATTCTTGCCATATACTCAGTTTCTGATTTTGGCAAAGCAAAGCTTTTGATAAGCCCCGTAAGAAATCGGCCTAATGTCTGTATTAAATGCCTTATAGCTTTTGTTCTAATGAAGATATACAAAATATGATTAGATATTTGGAATCATCAGAAAAAACTGAACATTACTCTTAAATATAACTGAAATCAATCCAAAACTAACAAACTTCGTTTTGAGACCCACGTCCCCCCTTAAGTGATGAGGGGGGGCGGGGGGAGGGTCGGGTCGCTATGATACAGGAGCCAGAAGATCACAATAGCATATTTTATGCAGCTAATATGCAAAGTAATAGCAGGATCTGCTGCTTATTCGTTCATAAAATATGCATTTTTTTTCTGTTCCTGCGAAATACAAAGTAACGAGCCTTGACTGTAGGAAAAATGTGTAGCAACAGTTGGATCCTTGTTGTTTGCATTACGAGTCTCCATTGTCCATGCACTTGGTGCTTAATCAAAGCTGGGCCTCGAACCAGGCTAACGTGCCCTCTCCTATCGTGATTTCTCTTTGCAGTGGTGAAGGCAGCCACCAGTCCAGCAATGGGGACGACCGGACGGTTGTGGCACTCGCTCGTGCAGTCACCATCCACCCGGAGACCCTCAAGGTCATGTACTTTGCCTGAGGTGGCCCAGCCTCCTTCCTTGCGGGCGGCTGACTTGCCCCGGCCGCCCGGTTCTCCGTGCCGGCGCGACTCCCACTGCGTCCCGGCTCGGGGAAGGGGCATCACCAGCCTGACGAAGCCACTTCGGGGGCAGCCCTTCTCGGAATGCTGGACGGATCCTCCCCGCAGGTGGAGCCGTTCACCACCCGCAGTGCTGCTCCGGACGTCTGTTTTAACATTTAAAAGGAAGAGAAGTGAAGGGTCGGCGCCCTTCTCCGTTGTTGCTGCCGATGAGGCCCGCAGTTTGCTGCTCGTTGCGATGTCGGGCGGCTTCGTTGGTATTCAATCATTCATTGACCTATTGCATGGTTTGTGCATATTGCGATCATTCCATTCTTTCCTGCCACCCACGTGGATGGTGGGCTCATCCTTTGGGAGGGCTGACTGACAGGGCCTAACTTATCAGCCTCTTTACACCACCCCACGGTTTTCCGTTTTTAAGATCTGTCAGTCCGCATTTCTTCTCTCGATGCATCGCGTAATCATGACGGCGTCGGTGGCAGCTCCGTGAACGGAGCTGCGCTGCCAATTCGAGGTGCACGACTCGTGCCCGTTCTGTTGCGGCCACATCTTCGCGTGTATTGCAATGCCCGAACGTACCAAATAATTGACTATGGTAGCTGATGTTGTTGTAGACTTGTGCTCCCAGCCTGCCATTTTTCTTCTTCTTCTCTCTTCGTTCTTTTTTTTTTTTATTATTATTAGTGACCGGGGCAAGTCTGGAGGTTGTGTGTGATGGTCACACGATCCACCCGAAATGTGTTCCAAGGGGGTTACATTAACAATGCGGGGATCCCGTGGGGGGCCACACTCCTCATTTCCTTGGACGCACTAATCGTGGCTTATTTAATGTCGCCGAAACTGCGGCACATGTACCTGTGCACATTTTCCTGGCAAGATGAATCGCGCCTGCCACCTCGCCACTTAACCACGGTTAGTGCGTTGCATTGCCAGTTGACAGCATGAACAGTGGGGACGTGTCCCTTGGGACTAAGCCATTCTATCTGCCTTTCCTTCCCCGGCCAGCCTGTGTTCCTTGGCCGCTTGCCACTGTGTAGCGAGCGCTTTGCCACTGTGTAGCGAGCGAGCACCAGGGCACCAGAAGACTTGTAGAAGGTGTACGACTGGGCCCTAATCTGAAGCTTTCTGCTGTACACAGCTGGAAGTAAAGGACGGGCTACCGTGCTACTTGTCTTTCATGAAGCCATAGTTACTTTATTTGTTATTTGCTTCTCTAATTATTTTATCTGGACAGCCGCTCTCCTCGTAGTTGGCAGTAGCTGTTTATATTGTGCGCGCAGTGCTTTGAATGGCGGGTATTTATGAAATTATTGATGGCAAGTGCTATTTCAGCCCTGTTGTGGGTATGCGCAGTGTGCACGACATGTGCAACACTGGCATCGATGAATGTGCGAATTTTATGTCGGCTACATATTTTAGATTGGGCACCAAACTTTTCGAATTGCATAGTCGTACAATTTGCAACTCGGATTAATTTTTGCCAGTTGGAGATCTGTTTTGCCCACAGCTTCTCGAAAGGAGAGGGAATATGCGCAATGAACTTTGTGAGTAAGTCACGTCATCTTTAATGCAGTTGCAAGGAACTATTTTGATATAGTACTCTACAAAATTTCTCACTTTGTGTCCGTTGCATGCTTGATTTCATTTGTAGATTGCGCGTGAACTTCCTGCGACTTAAATTTCTGAACAATAGTCTTACATTTTGGGACGTTCCACTAGTCATTACAGAGATTACAAGATCACAAGCGTTAACAGCATGAATATTCTAAAACAAAGCAGTACTGTGGGCTCCCTTCTTTAATTGAGGCTTTTCACAAAAGGATCCCTGTTTAACAAGATTAGTTGGTTGTCAGACTTTTGAAAGCTCTTCCTGTTAAATTGAGCAGGCCATATCTGCGTGATGGTGCTATGCTTTTTTCGAGAACAAAAGAATCCCTGCCAAGGGGGGGACTGTTAGGCTAAGTGCTTGCTTTGAAACGGGCAGCGCCAGTACTGAACCAAAGGCATACACGTAGGTACTGCCGCCTGCCCGCTCAGCAAGCACACGCCCTGGGCTGGGGACCCACCACCACACACATTCGAAATTGGCTCGCACAAATGTAACAGCATTTGGTGAAGGGCGTATAGTAAGTGGAACTTCATTGTTGACCATAGCGTTTGTCATCGGGCCCCAAGTAAATCTGATGCTGAAAGATAATGGTTGGACTAGTGGAGGGCTCCAGAAATTTCGACCACCAAGGATCTTCGATGCTCCCCAAGCGTTCTTAGGAAATTTTTCCTACAACGAAATCGTGACAGCGCTAGCTGCTGCACAAATCTTGCGGTGGGATGTTGAAGTCTACGTAATGTAATTTTAAAGCCTAATTGCAATGCATCCTTGTCGCAAGTGTTTTACCATGCATTGCATGATGTCATTGCTGAAGGTAGGACTACAATGTTAATCATCGCTCCGCAAACATTTTTTTTACACACTTTTATTGGGCATAAAGGTTTTTGGAATTCCTTTAGCTTATCAGTTGCTTGTATCAATGCTTACACCCATGCACTGCGGCTCCAGTGGCAAGCGGCGCTTAGTGCATAGGTGGTTAGGGGCAGGCACTAGTCACTATGGCCATTGATGCACCCCTTGTCTTATTTTTCTTTTTCCTGCGAAACCTGCCAGTCATCTGCCTCACATCCGTTGCCACACCTCCTTTCGTTCGCTTCTTTGCCCATCCGCTTCTTTTTGTTGGGGGCGTTTGAGTCTCGTGTGTGTTTGGCACGTAGGCTATTTTTAGAATAGTGCCTGTGATGTGGTGCGTGTCTGTTCCGGGTTGCATCTTGCTGTTTGTTCGGCGAAGCATCGGAACGTGCGTTTTCGCTTGGCCACGTAATGGCACCGTAGGAATGATAGCCCCGCCTCCGTCGTGGCACCGGTTGCCATTGCCGATGAGCCATTCCTCGCCAGGTTTTCCCGAAAGGTCGGACATCGGCACCATTTCGACGTGCCCGTCTTTCTTTAGGGGAAGCCAATGCACTTGCTCTCTCTGAAGGATGAACTGCCCCGGCAAGATGCTGGCCTCCTTCGGGGTTAGGTTTGGCTGCACGTGCAGAGCTGTTTCGCACGGACAGCGTTTTAGAGGCCCGTCGGTCGTTTGTCAAGGCGGCAGCGTGCATTGCAGCTTTTTCGGAAAATTTTCATTTGGGGATTGGAGGCACTGTCCTGCCCTTTTGGCAGAAGGTGTGCCCATTGTTTTAGTGAGGGATGGACGTGAAAGGGAGCAACTTTCTCGGAACTCAACAACTACTTAGTAACTGTTTGACCCCTTTCATGTCGGCCGTGCCCTGTGTAAGGAGGGTGTGCAGGCTTAATTAACTGAATGGTGCACTTGTTTGGGGGGGTTCATTGGTGTTTTAGACAGGTGGCATGCATTTTTCCCTGTCAACGCGGTTAGTAGGAGGGACATGGCTTGTCATGTTACAGGACTGTTCATTCCAGCAGAGCGTTTTTAGCTGTTGTTCTCTGGACTCGCCTGCTTTTGCAGTTTTGGCTTGGGTGACACGTGCGTTATACACTTGATTGCTTGTTTTAAATTGAGACTCCATTGCTTGTTTGAAGGGCCTTCGTGGCAACATCTGTCTAGGCTTGTGAGCTGCGACTTGCATGGCCTACTGCGTTACCTGTGCTGCATGTGGGGGGGGGGGGGGATGTTGTAACAGGGAAGTTTATATGAGGTCAGCCTGTGCTGTGCTTCGTTCCTTTCATATTGAACTGAGAAACAAACGTCACTTTTGTGTTACATCACTGATTATGTTTTTGTGTATACATTTTAGGAGCAGATTTTATGGAATTCTCACCTTATGTCTTATGGGGATCGTACGGTGCGTGGCATGAAAATCTCCTCCGGAGGCTGGGTGCGACGACCTTGGACTGGCTAACTCATTGGGACTGACGCCCGATATATTTCATGGCAGAAATGCGGCCAACTGCCACATTTCAAATAAGCAATTGTTTTTTCTAGCAGAACATGTGTAGTTTTTATAGTATCATGCATTTCACTTACCTTTGGAGCAAAAGTTTGAGGGACTCTCAAAGCAAATTAGCATAACAGTCTGGAAACAAATTTGTATGCAACAATGGAATGATCTCTAAGCCAGTTTGAACTAAAGTTGTGGCATTCTCAGTGTTCATCGGCAAAGTGCTAGCTTGATAGTGATTCACACTCGTGACCGTTTGATGTACAATGCTTGCTCAAATGAGTTGAGGACACCTACTCTTATTTCACTCCAGTTTTTGTTCAAAATTTGTGATGCACAGATCTGCATCAACTCTTGAAGGAAAGCTTGCACCTAACAAGGCACATGAGAAGTTCGATATCTTAAAAAGCACATGCTTTATTAGAAAAATGACTGTGCACTTGAAAAATAAGCTGTGACTGTCCTATAAAAATTTGGTTCATAACTATGCATTTCTGAAGCAGTGCACCACAGGGCTTTTACTGACTTGTGTCCTTTTTTTTTCCTTCTTCTTTTTGTCTGGAGTTGTTTAGGGTGCGTAGTTGACGTAGCAAGTTGGCACTCGTGTCTCGTCATGGAGAGTATGGGTTAAAAAGAACGCACACAGGGCTGAACATAAACTGAGCTTTATCTTTACAATTGCAGCTATAGAAAACATGCTTAATGCCATGAAAACGGAGCTTGTTAGACGGTAACTGCAGTCCACTGAAAACTGCCACTGGTATAAACTTTATGCCAATATCTACACCCGCCAAGTGCTTAAAGTAGCAAGGAAGTTGTGAGCATATTAAAGGGGCACTGACTTGAAATTTTTCTGCTGACGTAGCCTCCGGGATCCATTTCCATGAACATGCATATATTGTGTACCAGATTAGAACTGTGAATGTAGATCGAATTCAGTACTGAACTTTGCTTACCCAAACAAGAACTATGTACACGCATTGCGACATCCACGTCACGTTAGCTGGCCTGAAAAGGTGCCACAAGTCCACAGTGGTTGAACTTCGAGAAGTGCACCTAGTAATATCAGCCTCAGTTGCCCATTTGCCGCGCTTGCACTAGCAGGCTATTTTTTCACGACGTTGACGATCCCGGCGATACCAGCCCCAAGGACGTTTTCGCCACCTGTTGACTACAACTGTACACGAGACATGTGGCAGCTTCAACATGTTGCACACAATAGGTGCCGTTAGTTGCACCCGGCAACTTCTAGTTTTCAGAGCTCTACCAAACGAACTGAGACTCCTTGGTCATGCACACGATATCTGTTACGTGCTGCAGCAGTTAGACATGCCAGGCCCTCAATAACGTGGTGAAACAAAAATACAGCGGGCAAATTTTTTGTCAGCTCCCCTCTAGAGAGAGGGTGTCAAGTGAAACGTATAAAGCCAAGGCATAGCATGTGACGTGTTTGTCAGTTTCTTTTGCATCCTATTTAATGCCCTCAAATATTGGACACTTCTCAGGAAATCATTTCAATTCTTGCAGTGAGCATGTTTCATGGTTTTGAGGGATTCGAGGTATTCAATCTGATTTAGTGTGGCTTGGGTTTTAACCATGCGGAAAAAGTATGTCATAGTGTGGGTCAATCTTTTTAGGTGGCAGTTATATGTAGTGTTCTGTATGTACTCCAGGCGGGTTTGACATGGTTGTCTGCTTTGTGGTTGCAATACTTGTTGTGAAACTGTCTGTTCGGGGTTGGGACTTCCCTCGGCTGGCTCTTGACGCATATAGTCGACACCACGGTACATTGCCTCTTATTTACATGCCCTTGCTAGTGAAGTGAGACTTGGCCTTTATATATATATATATATATGTGTATGTATGTATGTATGTACATTTCTATATGGTAACGAAACTGTCGTGTGTCTGGGAGCTTCACATTAGTCATATCAGTCAGTTTTTAAGCTAATTGTTCTAATCATTCCGTGGAAGCTTCTGTGTTAGCCGAGAGAGCAATTTTTGACAATATGACGGTAAATTGAAGCCCTCTAGAACAATGGAATATGAGTGGAGGTTGCTTTTAGTGGCTTCAGGGAGGGCTTTTGATGTAGTGTTCAGATTTTAATGCAGCAGGGGAATTACCTTATTATGTATTGGATGTGTGTGTCTCGTGTTGTTGGAGAATCTGCTCTTGTACGGGCGCAACGCTGTATTGACCCATGCTGCAAGTGCCACTATACTTTGGTACAGGTCAAGAAAAAAGGCAGTCTCCCCGTCGAAAGACCCTCCCTCCAGCCAGTGGCGATGCTCTGTCAACGTCGAAGTTACGGCCATGCCGCACTCCTGTCCCTTTAGCAGGACGTGGAGGCAATCTGCCACAGGGTCGATGTTGACAGAGCACCACCATTGGCTGGAGGGGGGTCCTTGGTAGGGAGACGTCACTTTTTCTTGACATGTACCCGAGTATAGGCAATGTTTACTTCGGCTGCAGGTGAACCACTGGTGCTTGTGTTGTAACGCTATTGAGAAGATTTGACGCTAACATCCAAGGACAGTGCACAAGCTAGCCTATTTCAGTCGTATTGTATTTGATGAACCATGCAACCGTCCCACTGTCCCCTGGTGCATTTGTCCACTCTGTTTGCAGTTTTGAATGTGGATCTACAAGAATGATTTTGCACATTTTAAACAGATTTTTTAAGATGGTGTTAATATTTTAAGGAGCTAAAGTAATTTACAGTAGAGTTTGTGGATGCTTTTGGAATTCCGCCGATGAAACACGTTTAGTTTGGATGTACCTTGGTTCATATCGGCACAAACATGCTTGGTTCCTCCTGCAGCATAACTTTCAGCCAGCAGCAGCATGGTGAAGGAAATTGGCCGAAGGCTGTTGTCATTGACCACTTGTGACACGTGCCATATGCACAGTGTAAATGCCTGCCTATACACATGTACAGTGCGTATGAACTGACCTCAGCCAAAGGAGCAGTTGAAAAATGCAATGTTATCGCTTTGAGCTACAACAAATTCCTCGAATATTATATATATTGTAATGGCGCGTGGACCTGATGCAGCTATCCATGTGTGTTACTGTGTTTTAACCCATGTGTGCTCGGCAACCTGCACCTTCCGAATTGCTGGGCGACTCTGGCTGCTGAGGTTGCTCCTCGTCCTTGCCAGCACTCGTCTCCTGTTTTTGTCCGCCTTTGAAAAGCTGCACAGAATTTTTTAGCCTGAAGACTTTAATATATTCTGCGATGAATGCATTTTTTTTCCTCCTCTTTACGCCCTTTGGAGTCAACAGTATGTTTCATGTTTTCATTGCACGGCATCCTCTGAATCGTGTGTCATGTCTGTGGTGGAGGGAACGTACAGCCTAATGTGGCAGGCAGGGTGGGGTGGGGGGGTGTGGTGGTTACTGTTTGCGTACTAGTGTTCTGCTCACTGTCCGCCATAAGAGTGTGGTTAGCTCGCATGTGCTTTGAAATATTTTGAGGCTACTTTACCAAACTACTTGAGTGGAGAACAGTGCCGAGTGAGCTGAGAGTTACTGTAATGGCCAGGAGTAGGAGCATAAGGTGGGGTGGCATTTGCGACATGGTAAGGACAGACTTTTAATAGGCACAAGTGGCCATGCATTGCTCATTCAGTCTGCACAATGTTTTCATTTGGTAGCGCTCGTTTCCCTTCACCAAAGAACGTTAGCATAAATGCGTTGCCGTTTTGAATGTCTCCAATAGATACCGCGCCAAAAGCTGCAGTTACACACAGTTGCGGCATAATTCCAGCCAAGTCAAGCAGTAGGTGTGAAGCATAAGCACGGCTGTGCGTTCCTTCTGCCACACGTAGTCATCCCTCATGTGCGGCCGGCATCCGCTCTGAGCGCACAAAAGTGAGCATCTTTTTCTGGCATTGTACGCGTTTATTTATTGCATACCGCATGTGATTGTGTTAATTGCGCGTTGTATATAAAGAGATATCCCCAGAGTGGTGTGTACGTGTCATTCCTGCTGGCTGTGGTCACAGCCACGAATGTGCATGTGGCATTTTTGTCGCTGTGCACTTCACTCCAGTGGTGTTGCAAACAAGCGCTGCGTGTAGACCACGTCGTGCTAGTCGTGCCTGCAAAATACGAAGCATTTGTGTACCGTGGGCACTGTTGAAGGAGGCCGTGCGTCAATCTAGACTTTGCACACATGCAAACTCCAATTCGGAAGATCGGAGAGGTCTTGTAGAAACATGCATTTCAGTGAATGCCCTAATGAGAATTGTGAACGTCTTACTAATGTTGCCGGGCAGTTCCAGAATGGGTTGCGTGCCCGTGCATAGAACTGTCGCAGACTTTGTGGTAGCATCACAAGCCTAGAAGTGACCGCTTTCCTCTATGAAGGGCTTGAATTTTTTTTAGGATGAGACACTTGTGTTCAAAAGTTGCTAGAAAGTTGAACCTCCGGTTCGCGATATTCACAGGAATTCTGATTCATAGGGAACCTGATTAGGGAGCCTCAATCCGCGCTCCTTCGTACAGGGTCGATTCCCAGACCTCTGAAAGGGAAAGCGCCTTAATAAGCAATGTAGGCCAAAGCCTTGTCATGGGGCTTTCCTTCGAAGTCCCACTATTATCCCTCTGTCGGCGAGATCCGCATGCTCTGCAGAATGCTCTTACAATCTGGAAGAATAAGTAATAGACGTGACGAATGTTTCCCTGCGCGAATTTCACTTTGCAGTCTGTCTACAGTGGCGGGTTGTACTGCGGTATGAATGAAACTTGCAAATGGCGTGACCGTAGGGCCGCCTTGTGCTCTCGCTACCCCCCCTCGATGTCTGGGGTAGAGCTGCGGGCAGACCGTTCATGTTGTCTGTCAGGGTCCTTGGTGGAAAGGCGCTTTGGACGCGGACAGAGTGCATTTCCACCAACGATCGTGCAATACTAACTAGCCTAAGTGAGTGCCTTGTCTGTCAGGGCCCAGAGAGCGCTTCTTTGTTCTTCAGAAGGCATGCAGCTGGCAGAGAGACCACTTCGTGAGCAGTCTAATCATAAACTGGTGTGGCTGACATAGGTCGGCGCACTCACTCATGAGTGCACTCACTCGCACTCACTCGCACTCATTTCATAGACGTGAGTGCGAGTGCGAGTGAGTGCCAATGAGTGTGAGTGGAAGTGAGTGCGAGTGAGTGCAAGTGAGTGTGAGTGGAGGTGAGTGCGAGTGAGTGCCAGTGAGTGTGAGTGGAAGTGAGTGCGAGTGCCAATGAGTGCGAGTACGAGTGAGTGCAAGTGAGTGAGTGGAGGTGAGTGCGAGTGAGTGTCAATGAGTGTGAGTGGAAGTGAGTGCGAGTGAGTGCAAGTGAGTGTGAGTGCTTGTGAGTGTGAGTGCGAGTGAGTGCCAGTGAGTGTGAGTGGAAGTGAGTGCGAGTGAGTGTGAGTGGGTGTGAGTGCCAGTGAGTGGAAGTGAGTGCGAGTGAGCGCCAGTGAGTGTGAGTGGAGGTGAGTGCGAGTGAGTGCAAGTGAGTGTGAGTGGAAGTGAGTGCGAGAGAGTACCAGTGTGTGTGAGTGGAAATGAGTGCGAGTGAGTGTAAGTGAGTGTGAGTGCCAGTGAGTGCGAGTGCCAATGAGTGTGAGCGGTATGTATGTATGTACGTACGTACGTATGTATGTATCCGTGGCCGTCTCGTTAATGGATTGTATACGAAAATCGCTATGCCATATGACTGCATGACGAATAAAATGACAGGTCATTACATGAAAATCATGACATGCATGATTTACATGAAACGGTCTTGGTGCTCTCCTGGGCCGTTTCGTTAATGGGATGTATACGAAAATCAGTATGGCACAACATGACTGCATGACGAACATAAATGACAGGTCATAATATGAAAATCATGACATGTATGGCATGAGCGGCTTGATTTACATGCCACGGTCTTGGTACTCTCCTGCCCAGCTAGCATACAAAGGATTTATGACGACTTCGAAACGGATATCCGAGACGTTAACGTTGCAGACGGCACGCGTAAGAAGCCTTAGTCCTGGATGCGTCGTATATCGTCTGATGTCCGGCTCGTTGCACATGCGTCTTCAAAAAGCTGGTCTTTTCGACGGCTTCGAGGAGACTCCAATAATCCCATTTTCCGGGATTTCTGAATCCGTTCAAAGACTTGCACGTGCGTCATCAAAAAGCTGTTCCTGAAATGTTAGCCGTAATCTGAAAAAGAAGCAGGAATCGTGCTCGTGAACTGGGCGCGCCCACCAATATTTTGGTCTGGTTGCCACCCTCAGAATATATAAATGATAATCTGACCTCAGAGCTAACGTCTTAGGGGTTCAAATGACGCCAAGACATTTTTTGCACCCCTAAGGCATTAACTCTGTGGTTCTGAAGGTGTCAACGGGATAATAATTTTGGGGGGCACCCACGATCCACGGACGTCGTCCCTGCCTTATGGTAGCTTCGACCCGCTATGTTACCAGCTCCACCATAAGGTTTAAGGTGCTGCAGAGTGGGGGTTAGTGCCAGCCCACCTGAATACTTTCGTCCAGGAAGAAGTGCTAATGTCGCACTTGCGTGGAACGTTTTTTTTTTTTCTGGTGGGTCAAAGCACTAGCATTGAGTGCAACAGAGCAATAGTGCAGTAAGGTAGGCACACAGTTGTCTGCAAAGGCTTCATCAGTCTTAGCATTTAGGTCACAATTAGTTGTCATGCATACAAAAATCAATATAGCTTGTACTTTGTATAGTATGAAGCAAATCTACCAAAAACAGTAATGACATATCTTTCTACAGTTAAGAATAGAAAGTTTCTTGGCAAGCGGCCGAACAAGGAGGCCCCACTGCCAATGATCATGACGTCAACAACATTTTATTCAACATTTCATTGAGAAACTAACTTATGGTAGTTTAAAAAAAAGAGAAATGTGAAAAGAACAAAACCACCAATATTCATAAGGAACTGCAGAAGAAATAATTTAAATATATCTGGAACTTATTAACGACTAGAGGCTTACAGAAAGCGCACTAGTAACAATAATCAAAAGCCAAACGACAATGCATTTCTCAGCATGAGAGCAGCGCATCCTGTTGTATGAGCACAGACAGCATAGTGGATGAATGTGTGATAGCCGCTTTCAGTCATGTTATGCAGTATCTTCGCCACATAAAATCAATGAGTATGAACAAAGGAACTCAAATATGACCCAGGTATCAAAGTGAAAATTTGCCTAGGACATCAGCTGATGTAAAGAGGCAAGCTTGAAAAGACTACCAAAAGCATCAATCAAGTGACAATGAATACTGACCAAAGTGACCTTCAAAGAAAATGTCGCATGAAATATTAACATAATCGTTATAATGAACGACATCACAATGCAGTGCATAATCTGTCACAGCGAGCAACGTTACATCGAAGCAACCTCAGTTTCATAATGAAGCTATATACTCGCGTACGTGAAGTCCAATACACTGGAGACAGGTAGAGAGGGTGGCCTGATCTAGTACGCCCGGGCCTTCTACTTTACTTCAGGGATAACGAACAGGGCAAGAAGAGTGATGAAGCATGAGGATGGGGATAAGAATGAGTGATCCGTACATACATAAGACATGACTGCTTGCGCAAAGGGGACATGGACGCCAGTAATCATATTTCATTACGCTTGATACGAACTAGCCCAACTTATGGCAGCTAATCACTTCTGCAAAACAATGTGCTGTGACGCGGAAAATGTCGACCCGGCTCTCTTGACATAAACACTGGCAATAGTCAAACCCCAGCACGGGTAACTGGGACCTCGCCTCTACTTGAAACGTGACAGGGGCCGCCATTAGTCGCACGAATATGCTGTTAAGGGAAATGCACTCGAAGATTATGATAAAGGTCTAATAGTCGCATAATGAAAAGAAGCCACTTTAGTTGCATCTAAGTTTAATAGTCGCTTTTCATAATCCGCAACTTTGCGCAGTGGTACCGAACGTCTAGCATCCAGTCCATTTCTATTGAAAAAATGACCTTGTAGCATTAGGTAATTCGGTATGGTCCCCTATTTCGGGTGAAATACAGCTTTCATCTATTGCTTGTACTCCCATATCAGCCAGCCTAGTGGCCGCCGTCTGCTGCTGTGGCACGAATGGGGGACAGTCGCGAAATACTATGTGTTCTATTCTCTGATACATTAGACAGCGCTCACAGTTCGAGATGTACGCGCGACTGAAGAGGCGCACGTACATCTCGAACTAGGTCGAGTTAGGTCGGCGACCAGGTGAAACCTGCGCAGTGTACTGGCACCGCTGCCGTTTATTCTACCCAGGAGGAAAAACTCGTGTCACTCTATTTGCCGCAGATGCCTGATAGGTCGGCGCACTCACTCATGAGTGCACTCACTCGCACTCACTCGCACTCATTTCATAGACGTGAGTGCGAGTGCGAGTGAGTGCCAATGAGTGTGAGTGGAAGTGAGTGCGAGTGCGAGTGAGTGCAAGTGAGTGTGAGTGGAGGTGAGTGCGAGTGCGAGTGAGTGCCAGTGAGTGTGAGTGGAAGTGAGTGCGAGTGCGAGTGAGTGCCAATGAGTGTGAGTGGAAGTGAGTGCGAGTGAGTGCAAGTGAGTGTGAGTGGAGGTGAGTGCGAGTGAGTGCCAATGAGTGTGAGTGGAAGTGAGTGCGAGTGAGTGTGAGTGGAGGTGAGTGCGAGTGCGATGTGAGTGCCTTTGAGTGTGAGTGGAAGTGAGTGTGAGTGCAAGTGAGTGCGAGTGCCAGTGAGTGTGAGTGGAAGTGAGTGCGAGTGCGAGTGAGTGCCAGTGAGTGTGAGTGGAGGTGAGTGCGAGTGCGAGTGAGTGCTTGCGAGTGCGAGTGAGTGCCAGTGAGTGTGAGTGGAGGTGAGTGCGAGTGCGAGTGAGTGCAAGTTAGTGTGAGTGGAGGTGAGTGCGAGTGCGAGTGAGTGCGGATGCTGGAAAAATTTGGGTGAGTGAGTGTGAGTGAGTGTTCCCCTACATTGCCGACCTATGGTGGCTGAGGCCAACCTTTTGCCCCTTTGCGAGTGCCGCCGTTGCAGCCCCTAGAAAAAAAATGCTCATAGAAACACTAATAGGCCTGAGGTTGACACCACTACAAGTTATTAGTGCTAGCTTGTAAAATACTTTAACTCATTATACTACTATAACCTAGCCGTATCAGGCTAGTGTCGCACCAATGAGAATTTCAAAAGTCCTACTAAGCGAGAAGGGCACAGTCATGCGGTCCATATATCGCACAAAACCAAGTAAGATGTCGAATATGAGAAAAGTTCGCCTTCAGGCTTGGTCACCTCACTAAACGCCCTGGAATTCAGTTTGACCTCGCGCTCTAAGAACAAGCAGGGGAGGAGGTGAAAAAAAAGAGTATAAGCACTGGGTGAGCGTAGATTTTCATAAATTATTGCAGCACCGAGGAGAACATACCGAAATTATGGTTAAGATCACTGAAAAACGAAAAATCGCCGGAGTTGCCTCTCCAGCGGTCTTTTTCACCATGTTCTGATATCAGTGTTTTCCAATGGTGTTGATAGTCCTGTAAGAGGCAGGGTGGTTGAGTTTGCTCAGAAACCCACCAATAATATTAAATAACCGAATGAACAATGTGTTCAAACCGAAACCGAAACAGGTTGATGCTTCTTGCTGTGTATGCGGTGACGTCACGAGTGTCCCCGCCATCAGAAATATGAAGCTGGGCCGGTATCTTATAAGGGTTCCAAAGGTGGACTGGTCCACTTGCCCGCGCGTGATTGGGTAAAACCGCGCTTGCGTCAGCAAAAGAGCCATTGTGACCAATCAGGCGAGGCCAAGTGGACCGGTCCACTTCGGGAACCGTTATAAGATATCGCCCCTGGTGCCAGAAAAATGAAAGCGGTGGTGCATCTGACGTTATGTTGAGTTATATGCCAGATTTGAACTTGCCAGTGTTGATTTGAGCACTTAAGTATCACCGTATTGCCCTTGACAGCCCGCCTGCTCAGGTAGGCAGCGTAGACACTAATGACGTCAAAAACACCGGGTGGCCCGCCTGGCTTGGCATATATTATTACAGTAACGATGAGAACATGTACTGAAAATTTCATTGAGATTCGTGGACACTGAAAAATCGCCAGAGTTGCCCTTTAGCTAGAGTGAACTAGGTCACTCTACTTTAGCCAGCTCTTGCATGTAGCACCGCAGCCAGTGTAGCATTGCTGAAACGTAGTTAGGTGACAAGCTTTATCTGGGGTATGTTATGGTATGTTACCCGCTGTCGTTGCACTACGAGTTTTAGACCGATGTCAGCTTGTTTGAGAAAAAACTAAGAAAACGTTACAGATATACATCGACGGGTCGTCAAACTAAGCGAGAAGGGCACAGTCATGCGGTCCATATACGGCACAAAACCAAGTAAGATATCGAATATGAGAAACGTTCTCCTTCAGGCCTGGTCACTTCACTAATCACCCTGGAATTCGGTTTGATCCCGCTCTTTAAGAACAAGCAAGGGACGTGGAGGAGGTGAAAAACAAAAAAAAAAAGAAAGGAAGTATAAGCACTGTGTAAGCGTAAATACAAAAGTTCTGCGCTGCGCGCAACGAGATACTTTTTTCGTGTGATGATGAATCGCGAAAGTTAGTGGCGAGGGGGGGACACAAATATGCGTAGCCGTGTTATCAAACTTGCGGCGATTAAACTAAGTGGCCAGACGTCCCGGCTTTGGCGGGACATGTCCCGTTTTTGAAGCTGTGGTCCCACTGTCTGCTTGTGGGACAGTGTTTAATCCTGCTTTTCGTTAAAACCACAGAAGGCGAGTGACAAGTCACAAACCGCAGTGCGCAGTCAAGGACGTTTTCCCACGAGCCCTATTGGCCGCGAGGCCCACCACTGTTGTGGTCGGCGCTGCGGTCGTTTTGACGTCATAGGTAGGATGCCCCTTCCTACCTTGCTTGTTGCGCTGCGTAGCTTCCTCGTAAAACGTGACGTGCCGGTCAAATCGCGCATTCTAAATCTTTTGTTGTCTTAATGATCAGCTTGGAACGTTCGCTTCTGGGAATGTCAAGTTCATTATCGGTATTCAGAGCAGTATTCGACTATCTTTCGCCACGTGGTAGCATAAAAAAAATATTGTGTATAACCTAAAATTTCATGACGTACCTATTTTCCTTCGTGATTTTCTCATCCCTGCGTCTGAAAAGTTATGTGGTTATATGAAGAACGTAATCTTTTCATATACATTCGCGTTCCAACAAATTAACACGCCGTTCTCATTGTTTATTTAATTCTGGCTCCGCCATTTTTTCCATTAAAACCTAAGTAATACTTCTGGCTTTGCGAATCTGGCGTGCCCTAAACGGCATGTACAAAACGAGCTCGTGCAAATCCTTGCTGGTGATAGCTGAAGTTTTTAGAAGTGCTGCCAAATTAGGCTCCTCGTGTTAATTGTCGCTTTGTTTTACACCAAACTAATTGGCGTGCTTGGGCACGTAAACAAAACTTCCTTCGGAATGCAGTCGCGAATTCTCGGAGTGTTTGTCAATAAAGTTCTTGATGCTGGAGAATGGCATGCTAACTGTAAGCGAACAAAAGAAAATAATAGGCCAGGTTTGCATTGAGACGCGCATGGCTTAACAAACCGCAGCTCGTCGATTTGAAGATGGGCATGGTTCTTAGATGGCCTTGCTAGGTCTCACTTCGCAACCAATTTAGCTGTAGCGCAGTCAGGCTTGCCTCAATCAGTCCAAATTTATTTAATCATGCATTAATTACCATTGACTGTTAATTACGCCGGTCAACTTGATAATCCATATCTTAATTAGTATTAGCCTCAGTCTTGGCTAATTAGGCCTGATTAGTCAGCCTAACTAGGTTCAGCTTAGATTTATATGAAATGGGCTTGTGTAATTAGTAAATTAGGATATGTTTAATTATTATTGGTCTCATTGGCCTTAATTTTATTACGCTTGGGTTAATTAGGACGGCCTTAATCATGTAGGACTTAATATTGGGTTAATTAGGCTTTGCTTGGTTTAATAAGACCGGTGTAATTAGCTATAGCTTAATTGCGCTAGTCTGAGTGGCATTATCTTTAGTAGGCTTGGCTTCATTAATATTACTTTAATGAGGCTAGTCCAAATCAGTCTTAGCTTAATTAGTGCCAAATATGCTAGCTTATTTGGCTATACGACGAGCTGATGCAAAAAGTAAACCTATATACCGTAAAGAAAACGGCGGCGATTGCTAAGCCAGCACACCTAAGCATGCTTGATAACGCGCCAGTCTGGCGATCATTCCCATATGCTGTCGACAGTGCGAGCGGGCTGCTTGCGCGGTGGTATTCTACCATATCATGATTGAGTGGCACATTTTATTCGCTGTTTCACGATCACTTGCATTCGTTCAACACAGGACATGAAATGTGACGTCAGAAATATTTCATAATCATCAGTGTGTCTAGAAGTTGCATAGTCTCATATGGGCGTTGGCTATGGCTCATGATAGTATCAACTCCTTACCCGGTATTGTCACCAGGGGCACGGAAGCTTCGTATACGTGCCCTGATTACCGGTTCACTAAAATGCTTTTTTGAAGGACGGTCATCACGCAGGGGGGAGCGCTCGCGGTGCCCACAACAAAAAGGCCCGCGGTGGCATACACGCAGGAAATGTGGAGTTGTAGCAGACGACAAAACCCGGCATCCTATGAGTCACGTCAGCGCGTAGGTGGCGCGACAATATGTCCTCGAGGCCAATAGGGACAAATGAGATTTTGCGGTGTGCTGTCCGTTATTTTTTTGTGCCATCTCAGTGTTTTGACGAAGATATTCGCTAGCCTATGCTCGCCTGCATAACAGGCATTTTCTTTGATGAATAAGATGTGGATTGCAGAAAAAAATATACATACCTTTGGCCACACCTAAAAGCAATGCTGTCGCTCCAGGTGAATGTGTACATGATGTTTACACATTCCCCCGGTGAATGCGTACATGATGTCTATACAGTAGTACTGTACACATGAGTAACAATGAGGGACTGCTAAGGAAGTTTCATTCAAGCGATGTGTATGTGTCATGATACAGGCGCGAAATTTAAACAGTTGAGTGTTCGCCGTGCGGGGGCGATGACGATGAAGTGTGCTTGTGTGGTGCGTGCGGTGCGTGCTGTGGTTCCTGCTGCGCGGTTTGGAAGCCAGCTGATTCTCGCTGGACGTCCGGTCCAGAGAATCTGAGAACGACCGCTACAGCGTACTGCATCCCCAAGGACCTGCGTTCCTGCTGGGCAACGGGTCCAGGGAGCCAGGCGAGCTGAGGAACCGGTGCAGGCAACCTCAAGTGCCTGTGTTCCGTGCTGGGCGACCGGCCCGGGGAGCCAGACGAGGTGGCCGTGTCCTCAGCCACTGCAGCGGCAACCCTGCTACAGGCGCTGTCACTTCAGCCACCAGTGTCGGCAAACCCAGATGCTGTCTGACTACCGCGGCCTACCGGCTGCCGTGGCTGCCGAAGCAGGCGCTGCGACGTAAGGGCCGCTGCTGGGGCCAACAGTCCCGTGGGTGGACCCACGTTACTAGTAGCCTACCGACCACTTCCTCGTCGCAAGCGACGCCGGCTTCGACACGTCAAGCGTCAACGACGACACGAAGGAAACACGGCGAGACTTACCTTGTTTTGTGTGCCCGAGATATACTATCGTGGTAGCCGTAGGACTACGTAGATAGTCACCGTGACACTAGGTGCATGCGTGATTGTCACCTTATGCTTGTAATTTCTTATAATATAGATTGTGTGTGTGTGCTCGAGTATCGATTGCGTTCCTTGGTGAGTGGTCCTGGGCCCAAACCTGGAGCAATTCCATCACAGTATGAAATGTGCATGCTGGCCAGAAAAGAAAAAAACGTGGAGGACGGGAAAGCGCGCATGTTGGAAATGTGCTAATGAAAAGGTGCAATATACTGTTTATGCTATACACCATGTCCTCCTTCGCCCCCTCGCCCTTCTTTGTCCCGTTTTGGAGTCCGAGAGATATGGTCACATTAGATCAAACCAGGCAGTTATTTTCGCATTAAGTTGGTGAAGCGATAATTTTTACAGTGGCACTTGATAAACAAATGTGTCAGGATGAAGACTGGTCTTTTATGGATAAACATTGAAGTTATATATATACAGACAAAGAAATCATAATTAAGCTAGCGACGCAAGCATGCACCCAAGTGTTTTCAGCAGTTAGAAGCACTACGTGTGGTGTTGGGTAACTATGGTAGAAGCAGCATATAAATCCCTGCGGTCATTGCAAATTTGCTCCAAGCTACAGCCGCAGCAAGCTTTTCTACAGCCACAAGGGTGTAAAAAGATTGTACAGTCGTACACCCTTCCACACCATTTCGTTCATATTTCGCAAATGGTACACCGTTTAGGCAGGGCACTTTCCAAGTGGCGTGGGAGGCTGCTTCCATATTACCCAGGGGGGCGTACTGATGATACGCACTATAGCATTCCGTTATTGAGCAACAGCACAGTTAAAACTCCTTCGTAAATGACCCACAGCCACGCCAACTCATTTTGTGAAAGCAAGCAGGCACCGAAACATATTTGTTTTTAAACCTCACACTCGCTTCAGATACAGTGAACAACCGGCAGAAGCCGATCCCGGAATGGTGCCTAAGCATTGTCAAGAGGCTCAGCGCGCGCCTTCTCGCCCGCATGGAGGCGCAAATGCCGAACGAGGTTTCCGTTTTCGGTGAATCTGCGTCCGCACTCGAGGCAACCGTGCGGTTTTTCGCCGGTGTGAGTGCGCACGTGTTTTGCGAGCACAGTGTTGCGCGAGAACGTGGCCGGACACAGGTGGCACGCGTACGGCCTTTCGCCCGTGTGCCGGCGCACGTGACACTCCAGGGTCGCCTTGCGAGCGAACTTGAGGCCGCAGTGGGCGCACGCGTGCGGCTTAGCTCCCGTGTGCGTGCTCGCGTGGGCGAGAAGGTGCGCCTGCTGGGTGAACCTCTTGCCGCAGACGGCGCAGCCGTGGCGCTTTTCTCCAGTGTGCGTGGCCAGGTGGTCTCGGAGGGACGTCTTGACGCTCAGCAACTTGTGGCACACGCCGCACTCGTGGAACCTCAGGCGTCGGCCATCCGTCTTTGCTCGGGTCGCCTTGGTTCCGCTCGGAACGCTGCGAAAGGCAGAACAGTGACACGCGTTCAAGCGCTGATGTTACTCGTCCATACGTCATTATAGCGAGTGTGGTTTGTCGCTTCAACACGCGCCGCCATTGCTCGCTGAGCGTTTTTAAGCACATTCTGATATCGCTGTTTTCTGATGGCACTGGTGGTCCCGTAGCAGGCAGGCTGGTTGAATTTGCTCAAACACTGACAAATATTTTAAGTAACCGAATGAACGATGACTACTGATGCCGAAACCGAAACGGGTGGATGCTTTGTGCAGCGTATGCTATCACCTCACAGCCTCCCCGCAATAAGAAATGTGGAGCCAGTGCCAAAAAAATGAAAGCGCGCGGCGACGTCATCCGATGGTATGCCAACTATGCCAGCTTTTCCGAACTTCGAACACAACGATGATTTAAACGCAAAGTATCACCGTTTCGCCCTTCACCGCCTGCCTGCTCGAGTAGGCTGCGCTTGAATAAGCTAATGACGTCAAAAATACAGGGTGGCCCATATGGTAATCCGCTGAGAATTCGTAAAATTCGTTTTTCAGAATAACTAAAGGACCTGCGACAGTCTGGCTTGGCATATAATATTACAGTATTGACGAGAAAATATGTTGAAAATTTCACTGAGATCCGTGGACATGTACTGAAAAATCGCCGGAACTGCCCAACACTTGGATGGTGTTCAGTTCCATCATCCACGAGTTGTAGCATTGGTTAACAGCATAAAGGTCAGACTGAAGGACTTAATTTAGTATCATCAGGGCAGGTTATTTCTCGAAAAAACACAGACATGTTAATGCACGAGGAAACACACGATGATAAGTCATTTATGTAAATAAGAAATAGTAAAGGACCTAGTCATGTCCCTTGTGGGACGCCAGATCGCACAGCAGCGTGCTCTGAGTTAACGTTATTCGCGGTCACAAATTGGGAGCGGTTAGTAAGGAAGAATTCTAACCAAGAGAGCAGGTGAGAGTTCATGTTAGGCTGGAGTAATTTGTCAAGAAGCGGTTCATGGCATATTTTCTCAAATGCTTTAGAAACGTAAAAAAAAAGAATGCAGTCAATTAAAGAACACCGATGAAGAATGGTGTGAAATGAGTGAACGAATAATATTAGTTGCGTTTCACAAGAATATGATTTGCGAAAACGATGTTGTGATGGCGAAAAAAATAATTTGACTCTAGAAAGTTTGCGAAGTATGAAGACAAAATATGCTCATATACCTTACAAGGAATATTTGTGAGTGAAATGCGTCAGTAATTAAATGGGGATTGCTGGCTACCTGACTTGAAAAATGGAATCACCTTCCCACCTTTCCGTTCGGCCGGAAGAGATCCCGTGTCCAATGATTGCTGAAAAAGCTTGCATAATATAATTGATTAATGCACTTTTGTGGCTTTGTGATGATTTGATCGCATCCAGGCGAGGAGGAAAGCTCTAACTTATCGATTATGTTTTCAATACCTGCATTGTGTTTTCAGTAAATGCACGCTCGCCCCCTCTGCTGAAGCGCTCCTAAGCGATACTTGACAGGACAGCGAACGACTACCGACGAGCCAAGCATCAAAGTAACAGGCGTTGAAAAGCATTAGACGTACCACGGCATCGTCGCGGAATTTCGCTGTTTGACGCGTCCTAGTGAGCTTCCATGAGATGTGTAACACTCCACCGTGCACTACATACGAACCACTCCAGGACCCCCGGTTTAATGCCGCGCCCGTCGCCTTGCCCCAGACCGCATGCGCACAGAGAAAGCAGTTCGAAGCGTGAAGGAATGGCCCACCGCTCCGACGGCCCACCTTGTCCCGGAGAGGACTGAAGGCTGGCGCCCCTGTAGGGACTACCGTGCCCTAACGCCCACGCCATTCCTCATAGGTATCCCGTCCTCAAGATACAGGACCTCGCCCACCGCATTCATGGCTGCCATGTTTCCTCCGTGCTTGACTTGGTGATCGCCTACACACATCCGTCAATTTGGACGACGTCCCGAAAACTATAATCATTACTCCCTTTGGCTTGTTCCAGTTTCTTCCATGAGCTTTGGCCTGAGTAACGCTGACCAAACCTTTCAACGCTTCATTAAAGAAGTCGTCCGCGTCCTTGATTTCTGCTTCGTCTATCTTGATGGCATATTAGTCCTTACGTGTAGCGCCGAAGAACACCATAGGCAGCTTCGCCTACTCTACGAACGCCTCGATGACTACGGCGTACTCGTCCCAAACAGTATGTTCGGCGCTTCAATAGTCGCGATGGAAGCTCAGCGATGAAGCTTCATCGTAGGGAACTCTACCCCCGTCTCAAACGCATCTCAGACCTGCAGAATTACCGTGAACCCACTACGGACCGAACAACACCGTTTCCTCGGTCCACTACCAGGCTCCCCTCCATAGTGCCTTGATGGTCTACAAGGAAACCACCCCGTCACGTGGACAGCGGCTTTAGCTCAACTTTTCAAGAATTCTGCTCTCTGCAACGCCACACTTCTCTCCCATCCCGTGCCATACGCTCCCTTGGGGCTCTTCACAGAGACCTCTAGCTTCGCTGTCGGCGCCGCCCTTATGCAACGCGTACACAACTCCTGGCATCTCTTGGCGTACTTCTCAGCTTGGAAAATGACCCCTTCTACGGCCAGTCCCACCGACGAAACCACATTCCCCTCCCCGTCGAGTTCGCCTGCAGCTTACTATAGATAACTTATGGCGATATGCGAAGCAATTCAACACTTTCGCCACATTCTCGAAGCACAGAACTGCACTACCTGTACCACCCATAAGCCCTAATATACGCCTTTTCTAAACTCCGCGACAAACTCCCGCCAGTCCATCAGAACAGACTGTCATTCATTGCCCAGTTTACCACCGACACCCAACATGTCGGCGGACTCCGAAGCCCTTGCCCGTGTGGTAGCTATCAGCCTTTCGCAGATGACAGCTGACGTCCTCACCGAGCCTCATACTACGGATGTCGCACTGCGGGGACTTCTTGAAGGCCGCTCTTCACTACAGCTGCAACAAGTCCCTATTCGCGACTCCATCTAAATGCTCGCCACCTAGCGGACGCTCCTGGAACCAGCCGATCCAAGGTCGACCTCGAAACGCGGCATGGTATCGCATTACCGCGCGCTGTAAAGCAGCTCTATAGTTCCTTAATCGACCCCATGCCGCCTCGAAGCAGCCCGAAAAAGAAAGAATCCTCATCAAAAGACTTTTGTTGCGTGCCTCAGTGCGTGTCATCTCGATGCAAAGACAGCAACACGTCGTTTCATCGGTTCCCCAAAGAAGCAGACGACGCTTCGCGCAGGGCAACATGGATTAGGAACTTGCGCATCGGCAAGAAGGTGACGCAAACTATGCTAGTTTGTTCTAGGCACTTCACTCGCGACGATTTCTTCGTCCCCGGTGAGTACACAGGTTGTGTGTGCGCGCGTTTATGATCATGCGCGCTTTTCGAAGAGCCGGAGTGTAGTTTAGGCAAGCGCGTGAACAAAATAGAGACATCGTTTATACGTGTATATATCTGGTGACGTTTTTTGAGCGTGCCTATGCTCAACTCGAACCGCGGTAACATTATTGCTGACGTACTTTTGCTCGCATGCATTGTAGTAAGTAGACATAAAGCGAGCGCTTGCCTTCGTCCGCCGCCTTCGTCCCATGCGCGCGCTGCGCCTCGTAATTTGTTTGGTGGTTATGGAGGTAATGTGTGATCGTTTAACGTAGCACGTTTGCATTTCGAGTTCGTCTGGTGACAATTCAGGATTTATTGCGCTCGTTCCAACTTTTCAGCCCTCGACCTGTTCACCGCGCCTCTAAGTTTGCCTTCCGGCACCGCGCATAGAGCTGCACTCTTTTAACACGTTTATAAGTGACGCATTTGTACTCAATGACAAGTGCTTGCATCTTTCGGAGAGGCCTGCTACGCATGAACACGTAGCTGCCTTCTTCAACTTCAGGCTCCTTGGAAAGGATCTTTATCCTTACGAAATTCTGATGCGGGTCTCCGAACAAGTGCGACGTTTGAACGCGCAGCGCAATTATTTCCTCTGTTTCGCCGCTCAAATCTTTTAGAGCGATTAATATCAGATGTTCGGCAGCAAGAACCCTTTCGCATTCGACGAAGCATCGTGATTCGAACCCGCAATCAAAAAACATTAGCAAAGCGCTAAGCGGAAGCGCGGCCGTGACCCTGGATATAGAAGCCATCTTTGTTTTTCTCAGCAATGTTGCCAGATGAACCACTTTTTCTGGAGTTGCGAATACCCGGGTCGACAGCCACTGTCAACTGCGACATGTCGACAGGACTAAGCAGGCCCTGCGTGTTCCCCTGTCCCATTCCTCTGGGCTCTTCAACCAACCCAGCCATCCCGGCATACTCTCCTCCATATGCCTCGTCGTTGATCGCTATATCTGGCCCTCCGTGTAGCGGGATGGCCGCACCCGTGCGCTCCTGCATTGAATGCGAACGCGCTAAAGTCACCAGGCACTTCACCGCTCGAAGCAATTCCCCAGTCCTCTGGTCTGTTTACGGCTTATGTGAAGAACCGAAAGAGGATAACAAATCTCTGCAAGACAGAGTTAAACAAGAGGTATTTAAGGATTTAATTGGCGTCGAAGTGAATTCGATTCAGCGCATCCCCCGAGATGGCTCTAAGCGCGCTGGGAAACAATGACCAATTATGCTGAGGCTCTTTGATTTTTCTGAGAAAGCTACAATATTGTCATCTTGCCTTAAACTAAAAGGAACGCAGATTTCCATTTCGAAAGATTTTTCTAGAAGGGTTCGTGACTTACGCCGTGGACTGTGGCGTTCAGCAACTACGGGAAAAGCCAACGGAGCAAACGTTTCACTCTCTTTCGATAAACTCAAAGTGGACGATAAGCTTTATATCTGGGACGAGCTTTTAAACCCAAGGGTGGAAGTCACACGACGTAACGGGCAGGCCCGCCAAGGTTCTGGTCATTCTGCATCTACTCGTGAGAGCAAGCGACACCGCGATAGAAAATGACAGTCTGTAAGCAAAGTTTTCAGAGTTGTCTCGCTGAGCATGCACGCAGTGTTGTAAATAAAGCCAGTTCCCTCGAAGACGTAATCTCCTCTTATCATTCACTTGTCTTAGTAATCACTGAGACATGGCTACATGCGGATGTGCAGGATTCGGAAGTCGTGCCTTCTACTTACAGGCTTATTCGTAAAGATAGGTAATCACAAGGGGGTGGAGTGACTATCGCCATTAAAAACAATATTGAATTTACTCTTTTGGATGGCATTGATAACCATGAAAGCGTGTGGTGCAAAATTAAATTTCTTGGCAAAAGTATACTTCTAGGTGGCGTGTATCGACCCCCTAATGTTTCGCCCGAATACTTAGAAGCCATGCATGATTACCTTGCAAATCACACGAATTCGCGATCGCGGATTGTAAAAACAAAATATTTTAATCTACCAGGTATAAATTGGCCGATTTTTTCTCACGATGGCAAAGATTCCCAAAGTGCAGAAGTACTGCTTACTACTGCGTTCGACTTCTCCTTACAACAGCTAGTTTCCGCTGCTACCAGGGTCGACAGCTCATCATCTTCACTCCTTGATTTGGCACTCGTAAGCAGCACACTTCAAGGCTGTTCCGTTTGTGTAGAGGAAGGGCTATCGGATCACGAGTTGCTCGCTTTGTCATCCTGTTTCAGGTACACGTGCTTTCACTAAGCCGTCATATACTCTCGTCAGGGATTACACTCATGCGGAATGATAACGCTATATTAGAGTATTCAAAATCACGATTTGATTGATTTAGCCAAAAGAAAGGTGTTGATGGAATGTGGTCATATTTTAAAGAAATTGTTCAATTTTGCGAGCCGTTAATTTTATGTGCCCTTAAAAAGGAAACGCACTAATAGGGAATATCCATGGTTCACGCGAGAAATGATTCACTTAAAGAGGAAAATTAAACGTCGGCGCAAGCGTGGTAACACTAGTGACCTCTTAAGCCTTAATTATCTCCAATTTACGACAGCCAACGTGATCGACAAAAGAAAGCTTTTTCTCTTACTCCACAGTCATTCATGACGAAAGAACCCCAAAAATTCTGGCTCTATCTGTCAAAAGATAAACGAGGCATTTCAGAGATAAAAATCGCGGGAGAAAGTGTTGTTCACTCGACTATCATTGCCAGCAAATTCAATGCTTTCTCCTAGCCCATATTCACGCGGACAGCTTCGCGTGCTCATACGACTGCGATTGCCCTATATGCCAGAAGTAGGAATAAGTGAGGACAGTTCTCTTGGCTTTTTGCGCGACCTAGATGTAAAGAAATCGCCTGGGCCTGACGGACTATCAAATACTTTCTTGAACAGATGTGCTGACTGGGTGGCAAAATATTTGCACCACATTTACAACATATCGTTAAACACTGTGGTTATTCCTGATGATTGACGTTTTGCAAAAATAATTCCGGTGCATAAACCCAGCTCCGCTCTTGAAATTAACAACTACAGGCCCGTTTCATTAACTAGTACTAGTTGTAAATTATTCGAGCACATTAATTTTAATGCCATTATTACTTACTTAGAAAATAACAAGTTACATTACGCATCTGGTTTATCTGTCATTACTCAGTTAGCTGAAATAACTGATGAATTAATTAGTACGCTCAATATGAAAGGCCAAATCCACGCCTTTTTTTATTTCTCCAAGGCATTTGATGTCGTCCGATACCAGGATTTAATAACAGAACTACTAGCGATTGGTATTGAACGAAAAGTAGTAGCATGGATTGAATGCTACTTAAGATATAGAAAACAGTGTGTTGCTGTAGATGGGTGTGTTTCAAAAGAATTAGAAGTGTACTCCGGCGTTCCGCAGGGCTCAGTCCTCGGGCCTCTTCTTTTTCTTGTGTACATTAATGATATTCATCTTTGCGTAGAATCACCGATCCAGATAAACCATTTGCGCAAGACTGCATAGTATACACAACCATAAATAATCAAGATGACCAGATTAAACTCAACAATACACTCAGTCGATACATGGTGTGCAATGTGCGGATTAAGAATAAACCCTCCTAAAACAAATTTCATTACGTTTGCTAATTAAAAGGTGACCCTTGACTTTACTTACTTTTTAGGAAATGCTGCTATCACGAGAACTGATCATGCTAAATATTTGGGCGTCACACTTATGAGTAACCTGGAAGACGTTGAAAACGTCTGTCGGGGGGGGGGCACTGCAGAAGTTGTCGTTCTTGAAGAGTAAACTGCGTAATACGCCACCTACGGGAAGAACTAAATGCATACAATGCACTGGTGCGACCAAAGTTGGAGTATGCAGACGTTATTTGGAGCCCTTGGCAGCGATATTTGATCTAAAAATAAAAAGATTACAAAATTCAGCTTTGCGTTTCTTTCATTCCGTTTACCCCCGACGTTCTATAGTGTAACCGATTTACGCAATAAGGCTAACCTACAGAAACTTGTGCATCGTAGGATAGTGTCCAGATTAAAATTCATTTACCAGCTTTATCGCGGTGACTTCAAATTGACACGGGAGCGTTACCTTTAAAATCCTCTAAAAGTTTCAGCCAGAACGCATCACTGTAAAACTTTCAGACAACCAATCATCCACATCAATGTCCACAAGTCTCTTTCCTCGAGCAATCTTTTATTGGAATATATTAGCTGTAGAAGCAATGAACTCTGTCTCGTTGGATTCATTTACTCATAATATAAGTAACATTAATTTACTTGATGTAATTGGCTGACATAAAAACATATCGTTTTGAGTGCAACTCTCTTGTATTAACAATATAGATGTACAGCGTCTTGGTGTACTTTCGATTTATGTACTTGTGATTCATTTTTTTTCTTACATTTATGCCAAGCCATTCAACGTATATTTACCTTATTATCTGTTTGTATTGTTTGTACACACTCCTGCATGGGCCTCAGGAAGGCCTGCAGTATCTGTAAGCAAGTAAATAAATAAATAAATAAATAAATAAATAAATAATCCCCGCCTTCTTGTGTTCGCCAGGAAACCGCGGGGATAATACAGAAGAACGCCAGGACGTGCGTTTATTATTGATTACGAGCCTTTCTCGCAGTCCACGTAGGCGGTTGTCCCCTGCATGGGCTTGCATAAGCGGTCAAGTTAGGAAGCGCATGGCGGACGCCGCTGTAGCAGACGACAAAATCGAAGGGAAGAGGACGGAAGAGGAGGAGTCGTCACTGCTTGACAAGGCGGTTATACGGGGACTAGCGTAGACAGGCGGCGGCTGCTGCTGCTGCTGCTGCTGCTGCTGCTGCTGCTGCTGCTGCTGCTGCTGCTGCTGCTGCTGCTGCTGCTGCTGCTGCTGCTGCTGCTGCTGTTGTTGTTGTTGTTGTTGTTGTTAAATATGTCCATTTACTCGGGCACCACGCTCTACTTCCCATTTTCTTCCGCCCTTATTTATTGTTCCTTTACACCTATCTGTACGTAACTTATCGCTTTCTTTGCCTCCTTTTTTTTCTTACCTCGCGTAGTACCTAGGAGGTACTGCTGCACTACACGCATCGCGCATGGAATGTTAGTGGAATTGTTTCGATCACTCGTAACAACGTTAACGGGGGCTCACCGCTTGTCGTCATCGGTGGCAGCGTAACATTTTGACTCTCCAGCGTGACGTTCACGCGCTCCTACGGTGCTCCTGGTGGGCTCCATTGGTTCCGGTCCACGAGCGACTTCTGGCCCGTAACTCCAAAATATTAGCTTGCCGACGACCTGCGTGAACTACAGGCGTGCAGAGTCCTGAAGATAATTTTGATGTGTCGGATTTCCGTATGCCACGCGACTACGTAATATCGCTATAATACCGCCTTATCTGCCTATGGTAGCGACGACTCCTGACTTTTCGTCTAACCACAGTTTTCATATACATTTTCCATTTCCTTCAGCCGGCCTTTCTTTCTCACGAAATTTCACAACCTCCATGCTCACGCCTACGTTGGTGCTGATAATATGCACTAGCAGAAAGGTAGCACAACAACGAGCTTAGTTCGTTTAGTTAAGCTTTGCCCCAGCAGATGAATGAATGAATGAATGAGTCTTTATTTTCCTTTGTCAAAAAAGGAGGGGACGGGACTAAAAGCCACACGGGTGGCTTGACAAGGGTCCCGACTCCCTATTACATGGCAGTGCAGTGGACATTCATAAAAATAAATGCAATCGAACACTTAAAATACAATAGATAATCAAAGTAGACATTTATACAATAGTTAAAAGAAGTAGTAGCTACACTTTAGCTAACAAAATAACAACGAATTATTACACACTCGACGCAAACATGAAACTGAATGGATACATATATCGGTACATTGCAAAAATAAGAAACACATTGTTTAACAGATCACAAAAAAAAAAGGAAATAGAGCGTAAGTTCATTCCTGCGTGCTATGTAATTCTGTGGTGATCTTGCCGGTAGAGTAATGCTTGATATCTTTATTAGATGCTACTGAAGGATCGAAGTCATCATTTAAGAGTAGATCGAATAGTTTAGGCACTGTGTAACTAAATGACTGCGTGCAACCGTATGCCCTAGGGGTGGGTACAGCCCACCGTTCCTTGAATCTGGTATCCTTGGTAGACCTATTTTCTTTCAGCTTTGCTAAAGTGACAATGTAGTTTTCTTTATTTCGCAGGAAACACCGGTACATCAGTGTTAACCTGTAGTCAAATAAACTAAATACAGGCATAATATCATATTTAGGAAAAAGTTCAACCGTAGAATAAAGGTAAGGTACATTTGCTATATAACGGATAGCTCTCTTTTGGAGCATATGCAACTTTTTTAGATTTGTGATACCAGTGGTACACCACACAACACTGCAATACTCCAAATGAGAAGACACCAGAGAATTATACAGAAGAATTTTAACTTTAACAGGGAGAATGTGTCGCACTCTTGCTATGACACCAACAGTGCTAGACATTTTTGATCGTATGTATTCCGTATGTTCGTTCCAAGTCAAATGTTCCGAAAAGATAACACCAAGAGTTTTTACATTGGTTACAAACTCTATCAACTCATTATCAAGATGAACAAACAATGGTTTTGATATTTTTTTCCCTTTGGATCGATACAATATTGCTTTTGTTTTCCCTGAGTTTGTTATCAAGCGATTCATGTCTGCCCAAGTTTTTATCTCTTTTAAAACTTGATTGGTTGTTTCTTCTAACTCACTTTCAACTGTTCCTGGTGCCACCACCTCGGCCGCTCACGTTTACGACTACGGTAATCCAGTAATCCATAAGGGCTAGGAAGCACGCGGATATACTGAAACCGTGCTGCATTTGACATCGACCCCGTTAAGGACGTAGTCAGCTACCTTTTCCATTCAAGCACACAGACGCTAACGAGAGAAGCGATTTCTAGCAAATCAGTCCTGCGGAAATCCGCAAGGTGGAGTAACGACTACGAAAGGTAAAATTAGTATCCACGCGTTTGCAGCAACTAGCCGAAAGGAAATCCATAAGGAGTTCTTATAAATTAAAGCTTCTTATTTGACAAAAACTTATGCTAGTCCGGTGCTCGAAGCCGAGGTCTACCTAGGGCTGTCTCTATAGCAATTAAGCTAGTGCTGTTTTCGATCAATTTGCCCTCGCAGTGCCGTCTGGTTAGCTCAGTTGGTATAGCGACTGCCTCAATAACGTGTTGGTCCTGGCTTCGAACCCGGACCAGGCATTTTTTTTTTCGTCTGATAAGAGAGCGTTCACTATGAAAAATCCGCGCAGATTTCCTTGTGCATACGTGCTACAAAGTGGTAGACGCTATTTGTACTTTTCAAGAACCATTTTTTCTTGACCTTTCATAAAACTAATTAAAGCACAACTATTACCGTTAGAAAACGCTTAAGCGAGTGAGCAAAACGGAAAAAAAAACTCGCAAGAAGAGAATGCCGGTGGCGACGCTACCTGGGAGATCACGTACCAAACCACCAACACACAGTGACGTCACAGAGCTGTCCCTCGAGAGGGCCACAGACAAAGTAGCAATTTCCAAGAAATGTTTATACATCAGCCAAATTGGCCGAAATCCAAAGGGCACTTTCAGGTCCGTGACATGTCGACAGTTTGTGCAGAGACCTCCGAGCGAAATGTGACATTTTCTCTGCTATTATTGAAGCTAGTGAGAGTAAAATTAACCGCACTGGCGTTTTTGAAAACTACTTTGTCAGCCTTAGTTGATTGATTGTTTCTGTTTAGTTCCCCGTTAAAGTACTTGAAATGCACGCTGCAATGACGCCCCGCCACGATGGTCTAATGGCTATGGTACTCGGCCGCTGATCCGAAGGTCGCGGGGCCGAATCCCAGCTGCGGGGGCTGCATTTCGGTGGAGGCGAAATGCTGAGGCCCGTGTGCTGTGCGATGTCAGTGCACGGTATACAGAACTTCCAGGTGGACGACGTTTCCGGAGTCCTCTAGTACGGCGTCTCTCACAATCAGCGTGGTTTTGGGAAGTTGTTGGGAACCGGTTGTTAACGGTAGGATAAGATGGCGCACATCGAAATAAAGAGAGAACATTCCTTGAATACATCACTACAAGCGGTGTACTTGCGCTCAGACTAACTAACATGACCGTCCACCTCGCTATGCTTAGCACAATCGAGAACCATAAAGTCGCTCGGAACACAAATGTCTATTCATCCAAGCATAAACCCTGACAACCACACGCTGTCTGCGATTTCAACATCAGAAATTGATCCGCGCCTTGTTTCGGGACTCCTTTTTTTTTAATATAGTTTAGACATGCAACATGCACGAATACTACCATAAAAATCCAATCTTTTCTTTAGGTGGTACATTCTTAAACGAAATAAAATCGGATTCCGATACAGTGTCTCGCCAAACCTCATTCTGTTGCTCCATCAGAAAGCATCATAAGCCTACCTGTGTTAACTATGTCGCAAGTATACCGCATGGCCTACTTACAAATTACTCTTTATAATTTGAGTCTCTTGGACAACACATTTTCTCGACTGACTTACTCGTGATTGCTCCTAACTGCTATTCGGGTAGTTTAAATAACACGTACTTAGTCTCTGGGTCTTCTACATTAGTCGCAGAAGACCCAAACACTGATAGTGCTCTAGGTCTCTTGAGGTAGTCAAATTGCTAATTACAATAACTATCTCTTAGATTACCCGTAGCCCCGCCACGGTTACTTGCAGCCCGCCACGCTATGGCTTTCAGCTGTTGACCAGAAGATCGCGGGGTCGAATCCTCGCCGCAGCGGCTGCATTTCGATGGAGGCGAAACGGCGTCTCTCATTGTCAAATGGTGCTTTTGGGCCGTTAAACTCAACAAAGCAATCATTGGATTACACGTAATTTTATTTAATTCTCCGACCTCATCAATTACTCGTATAACTACTACTAATCGACCTTCGTCCCTTTTCAATTAGTCGTAATTAGTCTCTCAGCTTCTACATTGCTTGTAGTTACTCCTGTATGCTCTGGGTCACCTGAAGTCGTCGAATTACAATTTACGTCTCTTTGATTACTCGTAATTTTGATAGCTCATCTAGCCTCCTGAATTACTCGTAATTACTTTTAATTACTGGGTGATTATTTGCTCGCGATTATCGCTACTCTCAGAGTCTTTTAAATTACTCATAGTTACCCAGAGCGCTCTTTACATTGCTTGAATTATGGTAAACACTCCCAGTTGCCCAATGATTCCCCCAATTACACGTAATTACTATAAGGTCCGCCGATTTCTCATAATGGCCCTGAATTTTTTTAATTACTGTACTGTTATTAATCAAGGTCTCTTGATGTAGACCCAGCCAAATCTTTAATGCAGCCAATTTGCAAACGGCTCGAGGGGTTTAGGCAAAGTCGCAGCTAAGCGCACTGCGCCATTGATTGATATGTGGGGTTTAATGTCCCAAAACCAGGCATATGTCTCCGGAAATTTCCACCACCTGGGGTTCTTTAACGTGCACTGACATCGCACAGCACACGCGCCTCATTATTTCGCCTCCATCGAAATGCATGCCGCCGCGGCCAGGATTATACGATCCCTCGATCTTCGGATCAGCAGCCGAGTGCCATAACCACTAGACCACCGCAGCGGGGCACTGCGCCTTTGCCTCAACCTGTTTGCGAATCGGCTGCGTCGTTCAACGTTGGTGCGCAAAAAAAAAGAAGAAATAATAAAGAAGAAATAAAAGACATAAAAACGCGCGAGCACGCTCCAGTGATTTGGCCGGCTGTACTCGGTAGTGTTCTCCTGACCGCTCTTTAGCCCTAACGGCTCGTAATTAATCGTTAGTATTATGTAATTACACTTTGATCTTGCGTTGGTTATCTTTTGGGACAATGTCATCTTTTGGCGCCCTTGGTGCAGTTTCCGACGTTTACTTTTCCCGTTCATTGAGCCGTAACAGCGTTGGCCGTAATGAGGCTTTCGCTGCGCTTCGAAATAATCGACGTTGATACCATTTAGCAGATTTGTATGGCAGATCACAGTAAATATGTCTTTCGTGAACGCCTTCTATGACAGCCTCTCGCCGCTCTATTTTTAGCTGGTGCAGAGTGAAACGCTAGGTCAACAGCGCCTCTTCCTGTTCACCTCTAGCTTTTACGCGTCCCTCTGCCTGCGCTCTGCGTGCGCGTGTAGACCCGCGTTCTTTCTTTCTACGGCGCATTTATTGCCGACCCCCATCTCTTAGGCGCGAACTGAAGACTGGTCGCATTTTCGATGGAGGCGACAATGCCAGAGTCCCGTGAACTGTGCGTTGTCAGTGCACGTTAAAGGGACCGACAACCAATTTTTGTGCTACCTGCTTTTATCAGTGCATCTGAAAACTTATCCGGTCAGAGTGCCTAATCACCCAGTAGTAACGCCGAAAACGCCGCGAAACATATAAAATCCGAATTCCTTATCTGCGGCGACTATGGAGTCTTTACAGGCCACAGAGTTGCAAACAGTGGGAGGTGAGGCCGATAGCGATAATAAGGCCGATAGCGATAATAGTGAGTTTTAGTATATCGGAAAGCAGCAAACGTAAAGATTTAGCGTTAACGTTAACGTTACGGTAAAGCTGGGTGCACTTAGCGGTACAAACTAGACTTTTAGTATAGCGGAAGAGAGCGAAACGCTAAAGCTAACGCAAAGGCATGTACGGCGACAATTACACCTTAAAACAACTCTTATTAAATCCCTAAGTGCGCCACAAAATCATTGAGCCAGTATCGTGTAAGTGTGTTGTTAGTGCTGTGTCGGCAGACCCGAAAAACATCGCTTCGTTTCAAAATGCCGCCATCGAGTCTCCTTTCTGACCCGTACTGCGTGTCATTTCGAAGTTGCGATGACATAGGAGCACTTAATTTATACTTTGGAAACCAGAGAAGCTACACAGGCAGTCCATGTCGTGGAGACTATGCCGTATACGAGAAATTTCGCCGACATTTCCGCTTTGAGAAGGCGGATTTTCCACCTGTCATCAGTGCCCCGGAGCTTCTGCAACATTTCTCCAGTGCCCAGGGGGTGCGCATCTGTGCATGTGCCTGCGAAGGCTGGCTTATCCAAGTCGCCTTTGTGACTGAAGGAATACTTCGCCGAACAATACTGTCATGTCAAGCATTGTACATACAGTAGTGCACCACACTACTCGTCTCAGCTTTATTTAATTGGTTGTAGCTTGAAACAGCCGATGTACAAAAAGAAAAAAAGCCCCGGTGGCAGTGCCGCCATCTCGACGAGACTACCGTAAACGTGAGCAAAGCGACATGGCCTCTGAGATTTCAAGCGCCGGCACGCGCAGTCTCGAAGGCCGTGAAAGCGATTGCACTCACGTTTTAAGCCTTGTGCGCCGCCTACTGAGAGCGTATCTTGAAAACGGCGACACATTGTCACCAATACACGGCTGTCGAAGCTTAAATTAGCCAAACCTAAGGCAAATAAGAACATGAGCGGGTAATGAATGAGCTTAACAATGCAGGCCGATGTCCCGACAGATCTGAAGCGAGTGGTCTCACTTCGACTGACGTCGCCATCTTGCCAGCCGTACGGGTCCCTTTGCGAGCGTTAGCGTTGAACGATATCTTCCGAAAATAGCGTAGGCACGTAAGGGTATCGTATACGATAACGTTCTGCACATGCGCGGTGTGTTCCACGGTAACGTTGACCTTACGCTGAATCTTTGCGTTTGCTGCTTTCCGATATACTAAAACTCACAAGGCGGCAATGGGAAAAGGAAACTAGTGAAGCCCTAAATATAAAGAAATCAATGTTGCGTTTATCCAGCCTATATGTTGCTATACTTTGTGATCTCACTCGCGAATTCGCGCTGTACACTCCGGCACCGGTTTCGCAGACGCGAGAGAAAAACGGCGCGCACATGCGTCGCAGCCTTCGGCGACCGTTCCACGGTTGCGCCGCGAAGGCAGCGCCGCTTCTCATGCAGAGTCAACTTATTTGTTTCGTTCCTCGTGGACAGCACAGAACAGAGCGGGAATGCTTAATAATATGCGTGCTCTAACTTTCAGCACTAATTATGGTGCGTGTAAAAGCATCTGACTATGCACACCAAACCGAAGACTCCATATAGTAGTACGTCTACGCTGCGCGACATACCCGTTTTTTGTGATTTTCAAACGCAATTTAAAAATACAAATTCTACTCAAACCCCGTTAAGTATGCTTGAATCTGTCACCACAATTCATGGTTTTTTTCATTTCCGCCAGAATCTAATCGCAGGTTCTGGTCAGTTGTCGGTCCCTTTAAAGAACCCCAGGTGGGTCTAAAGTTCTGGAGCCCTCCACTACGGCCTGTTTCTCTATCTCTCTCAGTCCCTTTCCCCCCACGGACGCTTAGCCGTGCTCCCTACATGGGCTGCAGAAATCGGCGTCCTTTCCTTAAAATAATCAACCGATATAAAAAAAGCTTCGTAGAAACTCCCTTACCAAGCTGGAACAGCGTCTGGCAGGTTGTTGACCGGCGTTCCAAACGGAACCTGGTGCCGACGGAACAGGTCGATGACGATGAGTGCAGCAGGTCGCGGCGCCTCTGCTGCTTCTGTTCTCAATTTCACCCGTCGCTTACAGCTGGGAATTGGTGGTGAAGAGAAAAAGGAATATGGCATGTGCGATGTGCTCAAATGCAACGTGAAGCATTGAAATCACCTGAAAATGTTGTGGCGCGTTACGAGCAGTCCTCTTCTTCCTTTACCACCACTGCAATTGGTCGGAAGAAGCCGAGCTGCATGCGCTCATAAAAAGAAATTGAGAAGCGGTGTTGTAAAACATAATTAAGTTATTCTTCTGAATAGGTTTGAATTGTTAAAGTGCACAATTCCACAAATTAAATTACGTTCAAGTCCTCCTTCCTTCTATCTGTTCCTTTCAAACATTTTAAAACAAAACGTATAATTATCAAATAACTGTTGGTCCCCTTGGTGGGTGAGCGCCGTATGTGTTCAGGAACATCATCGTCATCATCACCAGCCGGTGCCAAGGCCTCCTAAGGAATAACCTTTTAAAGAACTATTTTTAGAAGGCGTTGCCGGAGCATACGGCGTCCATTAGGCAATACTGCGCAATCTCGACGACAGGGCCGTCCAGCAGCGTCCCTTATCTCTGATGATCGTAAGAAAAATGGGACGCTCCCTAATTCCAAAACATCGAGAACACTTGCACCTTCAAGACCTCCTACCGATATCCCTCACTTCGTGTGTCGGAAATCTCTTGTCCGCCGCAGTGGTGTAGTGGTTACGGTACTCGGCTGCCACCCAAAAAAAAAAAAAAAAAAAACGCGGGTTCGATCCCGGCCGCGGCGGTCGCATTTTCGATGGAGGCGAAAACACCAGAGGCCCGTGTACTGTGCGTTGTCAGTGCACGTTAAAGAACCCCAGGTGGCCTAAATTTCCGGGGCCCTCCTCTATGGCCTTTCTCTCCTCTCTATCCCTTTCACTCCATTTCCCCTACCCCAGCGGACGCTTAGCCGTGCTCCCTACATGGGCTGCAGAAATCAGCGTCCTTTCCTAACCGAATCATCGGAAAACCTCTTGGAACACAATGTTCTTATGTGCCTGCAAGAGCTGTAGAGTGTGTGAAATAACTTTAAGATCCGGCGAATGGAAGGCCCGGGCCTGCGGCCCCCTAGATGGCAGCTTGAAGCTGTTCCTCCCACGCTACCTCCACGGCTAGCTGGACGACCCAAAGTTGGTCCGCCAGTTCTGAACTGAGCAACGCGGTCGACCACCGCGCCCGTAGAGCCTCCGGGGAGACTGCCATGTGATCTTGATATACTGGACATCCCCACAACATGTGTTGAAGGGTGGCTCTAGCCGACTTGCATAGCGTGCATGTATCGCTCGTGCATACCTCAGGGTAAAAAGTCTTTAATTGCACGGGGTTTCTGTCTGTAACCGCCTCCAAGCAACAAATTCAGCTCTGTTGAGTTTACTGTGAGGCGGTGGCAAAATTCGCCTCCGCATTTGATAGAATTTGGTTATCTCGTTAAATCTTGTTAATCGATCCTTTTCTCTCCACATCTCCTCCTCCACGTTCCCCTGGCCGATAGAAGTCACTGCTTGCTCAGCTCGGCGAGTAAGACCTCGAGCATCGCAGTGTGCTACCTCGTTGGCGTTGATTGCGGGAATGGCCGGAGTTGTATGCGCTGGGAACCATAGCAGTTGCCTGTCGTTCTTCCTTGCATTGGAGAATATGGCTTCGTTAACACTGATGATGTGCCTGTGATGGAATGAAGTGGCCGTGCGGGGCAAAGTGCAATGTGCTTAAAGTACGTGCGCGCCACCGATACCATCGACAAAGAAGACGACGACGCATAGCGTCACGGCACGTGGTGGCGCGAAACCGCCCGACGATTGAGCCTGAAAACATTGATCACTTTTTAATTACCTGTCAGCGTTATAGTAGTCAGAGGAAAAGACATTTCGAAATTTCATTCAGGAATTTAAAAATTCCCCTGAATTCTCAGAATATTCTTTCCTTTGGAGCGTCCTCACTAGGTTACAGCAACAGGAACGTCTGCTTAGCCATGTGCAATTTCCTTCGTGACACAAGAAGAATTCGTTGCTAATCATCTTTCCAACCAAAACTTCGTACCTCGAAATTGCCGCCACTAGTTTATTAAACCTCAAATTATTTATTATGGTTCATTTGTATTATAAATAGTCTATCACTCTAACATTTCATTCTTCCTTACATTACCGATTCCTTACTCTTCCTTTGTTTTAGCTCACTTTTTTTTTCCTTTTTATATTAACCGCCGGCTTCATGGCCAATCCCCCGTAGTGGGCAAGAGCCAAATAAAAAGGAGAAAAGAAAAGAAAGAAAGGCACCCAATTCTTGGCCAATCCCCCACAGTGGGCGTGAGCCATATATTGTCAGGTGAACAACAACAACAAGGAGGCGCCACGGCAGAGGAGAAGAGACTGCGAAGGCTTCCGGAAAGCAGCCAGTCAGACGTGGCTGGGACACCAAGGAACCAGGGCGCGGCAGCAGAGATCCGTCGGGTTGCGGACTCGAGATCTCAGCAGGCTCCCACCTGGGGCCGTACCACCTCTCACTTCAGGCCTGGCGTGGGTGGAACGTCGCCAGGACGTTCCCGCCAGGCAATTCTGGCTGCTACTTCAGCGAGCGCTAGCCACCGGCCGAGTTAGCAGTGCACAGACGCCGAACGCGCTCCAGGTCAACGGCCTCAACAGGGAGCAGCGTTCCTGACCGCGGCGTCGGACATCGCGTCCTCAGCGCTGCCTCTTCGACTGTCCCCTTCCTGCAGTCCCCTGCCGCCACAACTGATCACCGACTTGCCCGCCGGTGAACTTTTCCCGTTTTATTATTCTGCCCGTGTAACCTTAGTGTGCTTCTGATATATTGTATTCCTTTTGTATGTTTTGTTCTTTCTATTCGATCATTTTTGGTTCTAAATACATTGTTTGTTTAAAACCATAAACGGCTTCGTCGTTATTGCTCCGATGACGGTCTTGTCATCGGTATAATTCCAACCGAAAAACGAGCGTCTCGAGCCTAAGAGAGCTTTTTGGGGCGAAGCTCCTTAAAGGTCAACTCCGGCGATTTTCTGACCATGTCAAAGTAGTGGCATTTTTAGCTTCTAGAGACCCCCCTGTCACCCGTATGACAGCATAATTGCCTCTAGAATTGGAAAATAATTTTAAATAAGCAAGAAAACGTGCAAACGAAACCGAAACTTCTCCGGGCAGCCAAGCGTAAACCTTCGAGTGACGTCACAAGTGTCTAGTAGGTGGGAGGGTGTGCCATGCATGCCGGTCGCGACAGCGCGAAGCTCGAAAGCGCTGAAGAGCAGACGCTTAAGGCCGAACCACACGTACGCTTCTGTACGCATCCACGCACGCGTAGACGCGCGAAACTCTGCCGCGCCTGGATAGTGGCTTGCAACCGCACGTGTCGCGTGCGCCAGCGCGCGTCCACTCCGGCTATGCAGACGTCGGCGTAGCAGGTACCGCTTCGTGCCGATCTACTGATACAGCTTCACGCTACGCGATGTAGGCCTCGCCACAATACAATGGCAGAGGTGGTGCCTCACAAGGCCACTCCACACCACGAAGCACCGCTAGACGAACACTAGCGCGCATTCGATGGCGTCGTGCACGCTGTAGCAAGGTGCACGATAGGTCGCGCACGACCAAGTGCAACTACGCTCACGGTGACGGGAGGCACCTGAGCCCAATAAGTGCTTTAGTGCGCCTAAATTTCTTTAAACAGTGGTCGAAAATAAATATATGAGTACAAGCGTAATTGTAATGCATAGACATTTGCTAATTAAGCATGAAAAGCAAAGAACAAACAATCGAACTGGTGCAGGAGTAAAGCCACGTCGTAGTTGCGCATGTATACAGGACTCCAAACGCGTGTGGGACGCGTGAAATCGAGCGCGGATATCAAGCCGGGCTTGTTCTCCGCGCCTAGACGCGCCCAGATGCGCCTGCGCCGTGTACGCATGCGCAGTTAAGCGAATGAGCGCGCGCAAGTAAGCGCACGCGCATCGCACGCGTCTTAGAAGCGTACGTGTGGTTCGGCCTTTAGCGCGTCCCACTGTCGCGCCGGATAGCACTGATCCACCGCTCGCGAAGTGCATCGTCGCGAGGAAGGTTGTGATAACTAACTTTCCTTAGTTGCTGCGCGTCGTGAGAGTGATTTCTGCAGCCAACAACGCAACATCACTTGCCACCCGACATCACTTCACCATCCACACGGCAGCAACTTGCAACGCCAAGCTCTAGCTCACGATCGTGCACTTGTCCGCGTTCTCGTCGCTGTCGGGTGGCGTCTGCAGAATCCCGGCATGCTCCGCGTTGGACACTTGCAGCGTCATACCCAATGTGGCCTATAACTGATGGGGTGGTAAGGTAGGGCGTTCGAGTCAGTTAATTAAATTTATTTGTAAGGAATACGTGCAACTTGTGGGGACCGGGTACGGCGCGACGCCATGTTTTGAGCGGAATGCCCTCGCATCCCCCTCTCCCAGCTGGACGGAGCGGCGGCCACCCGCTCCACCGCATGTGGTTTTAACTAGGCTGCCATTGGACAGCAGTAATTTCTAGAATCTTCGCGCGTTCTGGTTTGGGAGATACTGGGGAGAACTTGCTGGGACTTGGAGGGGTAAGCACGTACCCGAGTGTGCATGGTTTTGAGTTGTTTGTACTGCCTTGACTGAGAATATATTTTGTTTGTGTTATCAACTCTCGGCTCTGACTCAGTCTTTGGTCCACGGCGTTCGCTGGCGCGCTGAAAGGACTACCCCTCAAAATTGTCCGTGCTTTCGTGGGGCGTTTCGGGGGGGGCAGATACGGCCGCCTTTGGAATCCGCCCGGCGATTGCAACCCCTTAACGGGACGAGTGACAAAAATTATTCCATAACTGAGTGAATTTATTGACTGAACAAAACGCTCATAGAAATATTTACTTTTCTCTCTCTCTCTCTCTCTTGTTGTTTACTTTTTCTTGGAAGCGTGATTCGTGAGTTAATTTTTTCGGGAGTTTCTTTAATGCGTTTCCTCGTTTCCCCAACAGGCGTACCAGCGGGTTCCACTTTGTTTCATTTCTAGTTGCAGGTTTACTGCTCTTGATGGACTTTATTCACGTCTTTACTTGTAAACAAACTCATCCCCTTCTGATTCGCCTAGAAAAATTACCATATGGCCCCCTCCTCTCCTCCGCGAGAAGGTAAGTCAAAACTACGCGAGAAGGCAAGTCAAAGATAGCAGAAAGTGCCGCGAGGCAGCCGAGGCAGTTAGACATGCCGTGCTGGTATTCGGAATCAGCAAGAGCGCTTCATCGCAGACGTTCTGAAATTCATCGCACCAGTAACTTGTTCTTAAACACATTGGCAGCAGTAACTTGTTCTTAAACACATTGGCGACCAGGCCACCCAGACGACTTGGCCACGTTTTGTAGCATAGCAAAGGGTCCCGAGTTCGAATCCTCGAGTGCCTGTGTCTTTTTTTCTGATATTTTTCTTCTTTGTATCTTCTTTCGTTTCTCCCGCTTCTCTTTAACAATTATACCCTCGCATGACTTAACCATAAGCGGCAACACCACTGAAAGACCCCTCCCCCGACGAAGCATTTGGACAAAAGCTGCATACGGGCTCTTACCACAGCCATGCCTCATGTGCGTAACTCACCTGAGCGCCAGAACAGGAACTGGCCTCCCTGGTACAACACCATGGCCATCACCTCCCAAATGACCGAACCAACCAAACCCTGGACTTGCCACGACAACATCAACAGAACTTGTCGCGGGTACAACCACACGGGTATGGGAACAGAGGACTAAAATATCCTCTGGAATCGGGCAGGCCGCCATTGGAAATTCAACGTAGCCACTCTTAACACGCGAAGTCTTTCGAGTGAAGCCAGCCTAGCTGAACTACTAGAAGAGATAAGGGGTGTTAATGGGGATCGATATCATTGGCCTTAGCGAGGTTAGGAAACCAAAGGAAGCACACGATGGGCATGTGTCGATGTACACGATGGGCATGGGAAGGACACGATGGGCAAGGAAGCACAATGATGGACATGTCCTCTGCTACAGAGGACTGCCAGAGAAGCGCGAATACGTCGTGCGAGGTATCATTGAAGCATTCTATAGCATGAATGAAAGGGTAGCAGGTTTCATGACAAAATTAAATAGAAAATACAAACTAAAGCTAATACAAATTTACGCATCAAAGCCTAGCCACAGTGGCGAGGCTGTAGATCAGTTTTATGAGGATGTAGAAACGGACAATGAACAAGGTATACACCCAGTATAGAAATGTTATGGGGGACTTCAATGCGAAAATAGGAAAGAAACTACGAGGAAAGCAGGCGGTCGGGAACTGCGGCGAAGGTGATAGGAATAGCAAAGGAGAGATGCTGGTGGAATTTGCAGAACAAAATCACCTCCGTGTTATGAATACTTTCTTTAAAAAACGTAAGAACAGGAAGTGGACATGGAAAAGCCCCAACGGAGAAACGAAAAACGAAAGAGGTTTCATAATTTGCAGTTATCCAGGTATAGTACAAGACACGGAAGTGGTTAATAAGGTCAGAATTAGTGACCACAGACTAGTAAGGGCGAAGATAGCCCTCAATCTAAAGCGGACAAGGACAAAGTTAATCACTCGGAAGCAGGCCAACCTCGATGTCGTCAGGGCGAGAACAGAAGAATTTAGAATTGCACTTAAGAACAAGTATGGGGCTCTAGGACAGGAAGAAAATGAGGATATAGAGAAGATGAGCGAAGACATTACTAAGCTGATCACCGAAGCAGCTATCGAAGTAAGGGGCAAAGCACTGAGACAAGATGTAAATAAGCTCTCTGAATCTACTAAAAATTTAAGCAAACAACGCCAACAGATGAGAATAACTAACTCAAGAGATAGGATAGAATTTGCCTAGCTGTCTAAGCTCATCGATAAAAGTAGTCAGGGACATACGTAACCATGACGTGGAAGAAATAGAAGCAGCCGTCAAAAAAGGGGTTAGCATCAAAACAACTAAAAGGAGGCTTTGTGAGGGAAAGAACATAATGCATGCAGTGAAAGATAGACAGGGAAACACCGTTACTAACTTCAGGGACATAGCAAAGATGGCCGAGGACTTCTATTCTGAACTATACAGCTCAAATACAAGTCTCCCCACCATGGGGGTAATAAATGTCGATCAGAACACCGAAATTCCATGCGTCGCTGCGGACGAGGTTAGAAAAACAATTCAGGGCATGTCCCGCGGAAAAGCGGCTGGAGAACACGGCATAACCGCCGACTTGATCAAAGGAGGAGGAGACTCCCTAACTAGAAAGCTCGCGACACTATACACACAATGCCTCAAAACTTCAAATGTACCAGTCAACTGGAAAAACGCAAACATTCTCCTATTACATAAGAAGCGACACCATAGACCACCTTTATGTGATCAGTCAAGTAATCGAGAAGTCCGCGGAGTACAACGAACCCCTCTATATGGCTTTCGTAGACTACCAAAAGGCTTTCGACTCGGTAGAGATACAAGCAGTTCTGCAGGCATTACACCGACAAGAAATATGCGATAGCTATATACGTAAACAAAACAGCCAATATCTATGAAGATTCCACAGCCACCCTACTCATTCTTAAGAAAAGCAGAAAATCCCAATACAGAAAGGTGTCAGACAAGAAGATACAATTTCTCTAATGCTGTTTACTGCATGTTTGGAAGAAATCTTCAAAAGACTAGACTGGGAAGAGACAGGGCTAAGGATGAACGGCGAATATCTGAGTAACTTACCATTTGCAGACGACATAGTACTCCTTAGCAATGATGGCCACCAACTGCAAAATATGATTGAACACTTAAGCCGAGAAAGCTCTAAGGTAGGATTAAGGATGAACATGCAGAAAACAAAGATAATGCTAAGTGGCACGGCGAAAAAACGTGGCTTCACGATCGGAAACCAGACATTAGAAGCCGTAGAAGAATACCTGTATCTAGGATAGCTATTGACGGGAGAACCCGCCCATATAAAATAAATCCACCGTAGAATAAACATGGGATGGCGCGCTTACGGGAGACATTCCCAACTCATGAACGGAAATCTACCACTATCACTCAAGCGGAAACTATATAACTGCTGCATTCTGCCAGTACTGACATACGGGGCAGAATGAATGAACAACTTTATTTAGAGGTCCGGCGATGATAGATCGGGGCGGGCTTGAACCCCAGCCTAGGAATCGGTCACGAGCGCTTGGGCTCGGGCGGCTTCCTCGGCTCGGACGGCCCATAGCTGTTGTTCTAATGCGGAGCTGAGCAGAGCCTCCTCCCAGCGCGCCCTGCGGTTCGAGACTGCCTCCTCGATTGTACTGTTGATTGCGTCGTTGAGACTCGAGCACTCCCATAACATATGCCCCAAGGTTGCCCGGGAGTCACACGCTTTGCATTTATCTGTCGTATACAGGTCAGGGTAACAGAGGCGAAAGATCACAGGATTTGGATAAGTGTGTGTTTGGAGTTGTCTCCATGCAACTGCCTGCTTCTCAGTTAATTTGTCATGTGGTGGTGGGTATTTACGCCTACCTAGCTTGTAGTGCTGCGTAATCTCACTGTAGCTAGTCATACGTTCCCCCCACTCCCACACTTCCCCGCGTGTGGCCTTGGCAGAAACGGCATCGGCACGCGCAGCGGCTCGGTTCGTGAGCTCTCGAGCCGCCGCGTCTGCAGCCTCGTTGCCGGCCAGCGGGCAGTGTGTGTGTGTGCGGGGGTCCATACCACAAATGTGTCATTTTTGTTTCGGATTCTGTCCTCGTTGATCGCCATATTCGTAGCGCCTCCCGGGACACCCGGCCGTTAGCATAGTTTCGTATCGCCACCTGCGAGTCGCTGATCACTACTTCAGCCTCGGTGATGGCCACGGCAAGGGCGATGGCCATCTCCACGGCCGTCTCTGCGTGCTGGGTTCTAACCGTAACGCTCGTCTTGCATTTGCCTTTGTGGTCAACCACTGCGGCTACATAGCCGCGCCTGCGCGCGTAACGGGCCGCGTCAACGAAGACCGCTTCTTTGCACTTGCCGAATTTCCTCTGCAAATCTTGCGCCCGTTTGTTTCTCCCAGCAGCGTGATATTCAGGGTGCATATTTCTCGGTAACGGAGGGACCACTATTCTGTCTCTCACCCTCACGGGTACGTCTGCTTTTTCTCCGTGTTGCGTATGATCACCTATGCCTAGTTGTTCGAGCATATACCTGCCCGTTTTCGTTTTTGAAAGTCGTTCGCATTGGGCTATGTTGTGCGCTTCTACCAATTCGTCCAGCGTATTGCGCAATCCTAGTTCCAACAATTTCGCCGTGCTCGTGTTTTTTTTTTTTTTTTTTTTGGTAATCCTAAGGCGGTGAAAAAACGTGCTTTCATGATAGAAAACCAGACATTAAAAGTCGTAGAAGAATACTTATATTTAGGACTACTAATGACAGCAGAACCCGCCCATATAAAAGAAATCCACCGTAGAATAAGCATGGGATGGTGCGCATACGGGAAACATTCCAAACTCATGAAAGGAAATCTACCACTCAAGCGGAAACTATACAACTACTACACTTTGCCTTCACTGACATACGGGCCAGAAACTTGGAGAATTACAAAGAAGCTCGAGAGGAAGTTAAGAACCGCGCCGCGGGCGATGGAACGAAAAATGATAGCCGTTACATTAAGCGATAGAAAGGCAGCCGAGTGGGTCAGAGAATAGACGGGAGTCGCCGACATAATAACCGACGTTAAGAAGAAAAAAAAAATGGACATGGGCAAGTCACGTGATGAGAAAGCTAGATAACCGATGGACAGTTAGAATGACGGAATGGATACCAAGAGAGGGCAAGCGTAGCCGCGGACGACAGAGAGTAAGATAGGGGGACGAAATCAAGAAATTCGCAGGCGTCAAATGGAATCAGCTCGCGCAGGACAGGCAAGAATGGAGAGGATAGGGAGAGGCCTTCTTCCTGCAGTGGACATAAGATGGGCTGATGATGATGATGATGTCAGTGCACTGCTTTGAGCGACGCAGGCGAGGCAGCAGACTTGCTCTGCCATACTATTAGTACATGCTCATGCAAAGCATGCACTATTACATGCTTTGAAAGATTACATGCTTTTAATATAACTATTACAAAGCATGATTACTGACTTAAACGGGCGAAGTAGAACGGTGGGCATGAAAATTAGTATGTCGAAAACTAAAGTAATGTTCAATAGCCTTGGGCTAGCACAGCGGTTTCAGATAGCTGGCGAGACATTGGAAGTGGTAAACGGCTATGTCTACTAGGCCAGGTAGTGAACCCTGATCCGAACCATGAGGCTGAGATAATTAGGAGGATAATAATGGGGTGGAGTGCTTTCGGCAAGCATTGTCAGATAATGAATGGTAGCTTACCACTGTCTCTGAAGAGGAAAATGTATAACAGCTGCATCTTACCGGTACTCACCTACGGGGCAGAATTTTGGAGGCTAACTAAGAGGGTGCAGGTTAAAGGAGTACTGACACGATGTTGCGGCGGCTCAAAATGTGCATTTTTCGTTTTCTAGCCATGTATTGTTAACGCCCTCCACACATGAAAGCCAGGAAACACGTACAAAATATTTTAGTTTGGTTTTAAAGTTCTCGTCGCCCAACACTGCAAGCCAGCCCCAGCGCAATGGACACTACGATGACGTATGAGCGCAGTCTATTTAAAATAGCCGAAATCACTGTCAGAGTCACTGGAAGACCGTGAAATTGTCGTTGTTTTCTTTCCCCTCGTGTAATTGACCACATATGACGGAGTCGCAACGACGCTATCACGAATTTCTGTCCCTACGTGGCACAGACTTCGTCCGACTCTGTTGATACGTCACTAGGAAACCGCCCCCTCGAAATCGAAACCGAAAGTGGGCTTTTATGGAAGCCGTATTAAATATATATTCATTGCCTTGCGAGGCACCACGATACTCATTTTGGGGTCCTCCACGCCAGTGCTTTCATTTACGGCAATAATACGAGGATGTCAAAAATTCGTGTCAGTACTCCTTTAAATTGAGGACGATGCAGCAAGCTATGGAACGGAAAATGGTAGGCAGCGGAGTGGATTATGAAACAAACGCCTGTTAGGGACATATTAATAGAAATTGAGAAGAAGAAATGGGCGTGGGCGGGCCATGTAATGCGAAGACAAGGCAACCGTTGGTCATAAAGGGTAACAGAGTGTATCCCTAGAGAAGGCAAGCGTGACAGGGGGCGGCAGAAAGTTAGGTGGGCAGATGGGATCAGGAAGTTTGCGGGGATAAATTGAGCTCAGTTAGCCCAGGACAGGGATAATTGGAGATCTATGGGAGAGGCCTTTGCTCTTCAGTGGGCGTAGACAGGCTGATGATGACTATTAGTACAAGTGGGAACGGCACAATAGAGTAGGTAGTGCGTGCCATGGTTGATTTTTCTTAATCCCCATAACAAAAAGCGGCAATACGCTGCAAGTCCAGTGAGTCTTATGTGTATTTGCCGAGGCCAAGCGTACTCCATTGTGCGCTGGTGCTCATCAGAGGGCCCCTGTGACATACTTTAACTCATAAATTCAGTTTTCATGTCAACTGAGCAATAAAGTAAAGATACTCTCTCGCAATCGAAACTTTCACAGATGGCAAAGAAGTGTCGACGAAACCTAGTATACAGAAAGACTTGTTTACTCGCCACTAGCACTAGGGGTTAATAGGGGTTATAGTACAAAAATATAATGTGCATTACCTTTGCTGGCTTTGGTGTTATGGCTTGGACGCTTTGGCGCAGGTGAAGAAAATGACGATATTCTTTTCTGCGACATGACCGCACAAATGAAGCGCCAAATCGCTTCGCGTCGGCGCACTTGACTGCGTGCTTTTGTCCCGTTATAATCCCTCCATCATTAGTGAGCAGGGTACGCCCCGAAACGCACTAGCAAAACATTCGATTTTTCACTTTTGTTTAAGCACACTCCAAGGCGAAGTTACCCAAAGGTAGACGAACGGAGCCCAATAAGAGCGCGCGATGAGCAGCTAGACTGTTGAAGGAGCAACGAGAAAGGGATGCGTGCCGTGTGCAAACAAGTTAGCCAGCGAAAGCAGCAACCAGTGATGCCAACCTAAGTCATCACTTTATCCCTATATTGAGCTCCTCGAAATGCCCTTATTGTAAGAAAAATCCCTAGATTGTAACTTTTATGTTGTTAATTTGACTAATTCACATTTAAATACGTCTAAACGTAATTCTTCCTTTGGCCCGTTTTGTTGTCAATCATGTTGAAGGCAGAAATTAGCTTATGAACAGCAACTGCCGCTCTTACAGTTCCTGTGGCATATAGTTAATGTACTTCCTGTGGAGTCTGCGATAGTGCACCTACGGTGAGCAGACATAAAAAGTGTACGACAGAGTGCCACCTCCGAAGAGCCAACAGAGGTCAGTGCTCCCTTGCAAAATGGCAGATGAGTTCTGGTTAGCTGCATTTCAAATCAACGTTGCGTGATCTCCAATAGAAATGCAAGAGCTTTTTTTTTTTTTTTTTTTTTTTTTTTTTTTTTTACTGCTAGGTGACCACTCTCTGCTTTGGATCGGCTTCCCATACCGGGCCCTGCATTACTGGATATAGCTATGAAAGGGATATAGCTATGAAAGGGCTTGTAGCCTTGTGCTGCAAACGGGTGGATGCTAATTTTTCGCTTTCATAAACGCTACTCCACCTTGCGGGTTTCCACAGAACTCATTTGCTGGATATAGCTATCATCCGTACTTGTACTAGCGTCCCATTTGGCGAAGTATTTTGGTCACTTAATATTGCTTTCACTCTTTCTACTTGGTTCGCCTTGTTCAAATTTTCTTGATCCAGAACCTGCCATCTGACATGGAGCAACAAGGCACGCGAACTGAGCGAAGACGGACGCATCTAATAGGTCCAAATGTTACAATCTACGAACAAATCCAGTTTTTAAAGCAAAAGCTTTTTAAGCGCGCATGAAACGAGGACAGAAGATCTAAGAATCTGACAGCGCTGTCCTGTCAAATTCTTAGTTCTTCTGTCCTCGTTTCATGTGCGCTTAAAAAGCTTTTGCTTTAAAATTACGAATGTACACCAACTAGCCTATCTCGCCGTCTTGTTGAAATCCAGTTCACAGCTCAACGTAGCATAGTGAATCAACCCGGCGAGCACGAATTAGGTACGGTTTTTCCGTGCATGCAACGCAAAAGGCTCTCCGTTCGACAGAGAAAGCATGACTCACGGCGCTCGATATAAACGCGCGCCTGCTCAATAAGCACGAAGAAAGTTTCGTTTTCTGTCGCAGTATGCGCCAAAATATTCTTGCGTTGTCGCTGCTACTATACATTGTCTCGTTAAACGAAAAATAAAAAGCAGCAAAAGTTATCGGTATTTTGGTTTTACTTGTTGAAAAATGCTAGAGGATGAAGTTATCCGGCCTTCTAACAGCCCTTGGGCATCACCACTGGTGGTGCTCGTAAAGTGGAACAACCGCACATTGCGATTCTGCGTTGACTATCGGAAGCTCAACCATGTAACGACAAGAGATGTTTACCCGTTGCCACGAACTGACCCTTTGGACATGATATACGGCATGCGCGTTACTTCTCGTCTATGGACCTAAAGAGTGGTATTGGCAAATCGATGTTGGTGAGCGTGACCGAGAGAAGACTGCATTCTTTATGGCTGATGGGCTTCACGAATTCTAGGTCCTACCCTTCAGTTTATGCTCAGCCTCAGCCACGTTGCAAAGGCCTATGGACACCGCTCTCTCCGGCCTCAAGTGGAAGAAATGTTTGGTGTACCTTGACGATGTCACTGTTTTTTTCTGCCACGTTTGAGGAACACCTAAGGCGACCACTTACAGTTCCCTGGGCCATAAAATCTGCTGACTCACGTTAAAAGCTGAAAAGTGCCATTTCGGCTTTGAAGAACTTCAGTTTCTATAGAGGCCATGTCGTCAGTCATAAAGGTGTTAGACTGGACTCTGACAAAATTGCGGCAGTTACAAAGTTCCCACGGCCTACGGATAGAAATGGCAGCGAGACGTTTCCCCGGCCTTTGCGCCTATTACCGGCGCTTCATTGAAGATTTTGCACGTGTCGCCTCTCCACTCACGTAGTACTACCTTACTGTGCAGGACTTCGCCTTCGTATGGTGAGAAGATCACAAGGCTGCCTTTAACGACTTACGTAAGCTCCTACGAATTCCGCTGGTACTCACTCACTTTATGAGGATGCGCCAACTGCTATCCATACAGATGCCAGCAATGTCGGTCGAGGTGTCGTCCTCACTCAAGACGCAAGACGGTGCTGAGCGGGTTATTGCCTATGCCAGCCGAACGTTGCCGCGTGCCGAGTCGAACTACTCAACTACGGAGAAGTGTCTAGCTGTAGTATGGGCAGTGACCAAGTTTCGTCCGCACTTTTCAATAAGCGACTACCACTCTTTTGGTTGACCAACATGAAAGACCCATCCAGACATCTGGTGCACTGGAGCTTGCGGCTACAAGAATACGATACAGTAATAGTTAACAAATCATGAAGCAAGCATTTGGATGCCGAGTGCCTCTCAAGAGCACCAGTCGAACCACCAAACGCCGATGATTATGATGATGGATGCACAGGTTTCCTGGGAGTTGTTGACGTGGCAACGATCTCTCCGCGGCAACAAGATGACCAAGTGCTCAACTCAGTGATGAAGTTCTAGAAAGGGCAGACTGCAAATGTGCCAAAGGAGTTTTCACGGAGTAAGAGTGGACCTTGACGGCTCATTTCCAAAGTATGACAGCGGAAAAATCGTTGCGACCGACTACTTGACCAGATATGCCGAAACAAAGGCAATTCTGCGTGGTACAGCAGCTGAGGCAGCCGTCTTTTTTTTTTAATTTTTATTGAGCACATAGCATTTAGGCATGGAGCTCCAGCTGCTGTCATAACAGAAAGAGGAACGGCGTTCACAGCTGAGCTCCTGCGCACTGTGCTGTCCCTTAGTAGCCCTACGCACTGGAAAACGACAGCCTACCACCCACAAACCAATGGACTTACAGAACTCAACACGACTATTGCAGATATGCTGTCCATGTGCGCGGAGCACAAGAACTGGGAGAAGATTTTGCTGTACATCACATTCGCTTATAATCGGCACGCCAGGAAACGACCAGAATGACGCCGCTTGGTCTCTTCCAAGGTCGAGAAGTAACGACAGTGCTTGATGCTATATGCTGCCCCATGATGGCAGCAATCCTGAGGATGACGCCGCAGATTTCACGGAGCGCGTCGAGGAAGCACGGCAGCTATACTCGGGCACAGGTCAAGAAAGAAGCGGCTTCTGCCTGTCATAGGGCCCACCTCCAGCCAATGGTGCCGCTCTGTCAACGTGACGTAGCGGTAAACCCTTCCCGCAGGCGTGGAGAGAGCCAGTAAGAGCTCGACACCCGACGCTACAATCTCCGCCATCGCTTTCTAGTCCATCGACCCGGCGACAGGGCCTGGGTTTGGACGCCTGCACGACGTCGCGGCTTTTGCGAGAAACTTACGTCGCTACGTAGGACCTTACGAGGTTCTGCGTCGTCTCAGTGACGTCAGCTACGAGGTCGTTGCTGACAGTTCGTCTAGTTCAAGACACCCACCGCATTTCCCCGAAACTGTGCACGTCGTTCGCATAAAGCCGTGTATTTTTGAGTGATGTGGGCATTGCCTCGCTGGAAGCGCATCGACTACTATTCCGTGAGCATCGGGACGATGCTCCAATGAAGGGAGGATAATGCCGCGTCCCTATCCGTATCCGCGCCCGCCTGTGCGCCGACACCAACGAAGACGACGATCAATACGCTCGAAGTGCGAGCTCGATCCAGCGAAGAAGATAGACGCTCTTGGCCCCTCGCGGCTCTTAGATCTTTCGGCCTTCTCAGCCGCGTACGACGGCATAGCGGAGTACCTCCCATCAATAATGCCTTGTTCCTGGTGAATCGCGACAATATTGCGCTTTTGACAGGCAATACTCTAGGAAAAATACTTTGAAAGAACCCACAAGGACCAACAGTAATCCATCTCTCTGGAAAATTCGCATTCTCATTGATGCCGCATTACAGGGATATTATGTTCTGGTGTGAAAGCTGGTCCATTAAAATTAACAGCCTAAAGAAGCTAGGCCGGCCACAAGCTTCGCTTTTAGTTCAGCTTTGCATAAAGATGTGTGCAAGCTGCCCACATTTTTATGCAGGACAATCCATGCAATGTGGGCACATTATTTCTTGGTTTGTTGCACTTGGAGATGACATACAACACAGGGGATGGTGCCACCACTCATGTTTTAATGACTTTCAGTGCCAAGTTAAGAATATTATTCCTTCTTTATGGGGTACAATCATGCTCATTTCTGCCAATGTGAGGAATTTTCTCATTTGCACCACAATTGAAACAAAGCGGTAGACATTCCACTTAACAATGCTGGCGGGTATCAGCATTCCACACAAGCAAGCCATGCCTTTGGTACGCTCTCAAGCAATAAATAGCCCATTTGATTTATCTAAACAAGTATTTATTGCGTCTTACTCTCACATGAGCTGTTTCTGTAAAAAAAAATTGCTTCGCGTGTAGATAAACCAAGCACATCATTTTGGCTTTTCATTGCTGTCAGCAACAGAGTCATTTTCTTTCTTTGTTACTGGCGTTTTTGTGTCGCTTGCTTCGAATGGAGTAGCTTGAAAAAGCAGCTGTCCGCGAGCTGTGTCGTCAGTGCAGACCCAGGAGGGTAGCGGGACAGAACCGCGAATTATGATGTTCCTCAGGATGGCAAAATCTTCTTGGTCCTCGAGCACATTCCACGAACCAGGACCTTTGACATACTCTTGTGGAGTCAGGGCCAGGAACCGCAACTTGGGGAGGAAAGGACGAAGGACAGCTTGCAGATCCAGTGGGGTCTCACCTGTTGACAATGACTTTCGGCACTTCTCTTCTGCCCACCTCCGGAGAGCCACGAAGATGCAACTCTCGGGGACACCCCTCGTGACTTTCAAAATGCACTCCACCGTGCTCTCAAGAGAGTCCGCGAAGGATTCTGAATTCAGCACTGAAAGGCCATCATTCTTGATCAACTGAAGAGCTGCCTTGTCAATGCTGTCAATGTCAGTCGTTGCCAAGCAGTCCAGAAGGGGACAGACCTTGTCCGGAGACATGTTTGCTTTAATGTACTTGGAGCACACAGCGACGAGTTCAGGCACGAGGTATTTGTCTGCAGCTTCTCGAATATAAATTGCCTCTTCAAAGGAGCCGGGCTCACATATGCCGGAGTACAGGTATCTGCACAACAACATTGAAAGCCATTTTGTTAGGACAGAGAAGTCGGCAGCCTTCTGTGCACACAGAAAGCACCAATATTGGCGTAACATGCTACGCAACATGAGTTAAAGCACGTTGTACATCTAATGTAGGAGACACTCACAGAAGGGAAGAACATACGACTATTACTACCACATCTAATATAATATTTAACTGTACTAATGTTATTAATAAGTTTATTTGTACCAAATACACACGCATTGAAGCAGACTAGCGGATAAAGCTGCTGGCACGACGGTGTGATCGACGGCCCCCGCAAAGCAGTGGCTGCACAGCTGGAGTGCCACATACCACATACTCAGTTAAACCTCGATACAACAAACTTCTCAATATAACAAAGTACTTGGCTTCTTACAATGTGATGTCATAGAACACACATATCTTAACTTCTGTACAAGGAAGCATGTTTTATGCTCTTTAAAACATGATGGAGTATCACTGTTGCCACAGAGGGAGACATGACCAATAAATTGAAAGTTCTGCTGATGCCAATGGTCGAAAGCATGCGTTGTATGCGACAGAGTGGCCTACGACAATGAAGCAATGCCTCTCCCACGAGTGGTTGGGGGGACACAGGGAACTCGAAGCTTGAATCTTCACAAACCAGAGCTGAAGGAGACAAAGAGCATGCATGCGAACAACCTTCCACATTGTACACCACACCTTGCGTGCTGCATCATTCCACAACCTTTGCTGTTTGCTGCATTTCGATCGACACAGACGTCGCAGCCGAAGCCAAAGTGCCATTGGAGAAACTCTCGCCGAAAGCGGGCGTTCACCCCAGCGAACGCGCTCCCACAATCATCACGTTGATGCTGTTCTGCCCGCAATGCCGCTTCTTCAGCACGCCGTTGTTGCAAGCATTTACATCGCGAGCTAACTCGGCGGCGTGGTTTGCAGGATCCGCCCTCAGTTGAATGGGGCACGAGCTTGGGTACGACGCTCAGATTGACGTAACTGATAGCACAGCCAATGGAGACCGCTCGTGACACAGATGCCGAGCGGTTTTTCATTTCTCCTAGCCATATACAGCTTTCGCTGCAAAATCGTGGGCAGCTCACACTAGGGGCACAAGGCTACATCACAGTGGAGCTGGTGGCCTTCTCCTTCTCCTTTCCCCACCCT